>BTPG01000008.1:80300885-80370885 GCA_036245525.1 Semisulcospira habei | reverse complement strand
AGAAAGACAGTCCCTGTAGATGATGGCAATGCCACCCCCTCTGGAAGCACGCGGGAAGGAGGCCAGGCGGTAGCCACTCGGAGTGACGCTGATAACAAGGGATGATAACAAGGGGCAGTTGAAAGCTTCCATGTCGAGTGCTTATAGACATGGATTGTAAAAAAAAAAACATAGAAAAGTATTAGGTTGGGTAAGACAGCATTCATAAACCGTTGTACTGAAATATTGAAGGTATCCGTTTTTCCGGCAATTGTTTAAATGAAAGAAATGAAACAAAAGGGGTGGGTGGGGGAGTGGGTGGGGGTTGGGGACGATTTGATAATCGTCCAGCCTGGAAAAAAAATCTATATTATTTTTCCACTCAAATTGTTTTTCCTCCAAATTGTATTCCCTTGGGCGGAGGGGGGGGGGGTAGGGCGGAGGGGAGGGCGGAGGGGGGGGGGGAAGGGTGGGGAAGTGGGGGGGAGCAAGGTGCATACTCTTACCCTCGTGAATTTTCTTTTCAAGGGTTAGCCATCCCCCCCCCCCCCCCACCTACCGTCCCCCCCCCACCGCCCTCCATCCCTAACGGTTCCCACGCCACTGACGCATTATGTTGGAGGTGGGCGGTGGGAGTGTTACGTGGTAGTCGTTGTCGTAGTATGATGCAATCATACCAGACACACTCACATAGGGTTCTTGTAAAGAAACTTCACTCAGCTGCAACTCGTCACACGTGGCACAAGGTTGTAGACCACCTGGAGTAACAGTTCCAACAGTTGTTTATTCTCACGATGCACTCTCAGCACAATGCATCCACACGTTGGTACGCTGTCTGAAACAATGCATCCACAATTCTGATACATTGCGTCTCCCATACAATGCACGCACATTTTTCCTAAGGCGCTCTTTTATACTATTACAGATTTCCAGAACAATTCAGCAAGTTATAATACTCAACCAATCAAAAACGAAAACGTAACCAAAACTCAGTAATAGTCATTAAAAAGAACACTCTAGATCTATCCAGCCTTCCACTAACATCTAGGCGCATTCCGTACTGAAATGTTGCTAAATGTAGCCAACCTGTCCTACAAAACTTTGACGTCATATCTGAGGTCACTAGAACGGTCGCAACCCTTCCCGAACCTCCCAGTCTAATGTAGGTCATACCTTGCGACAATGTAGGGAAAATATGCAACATTTTAGCTACACAACAAAAATCGATAGCAATGAGCGCTTTTGGCGTTCCCCAGCTGTCGCAGGACCGATAACTCTCCGATAGGTGGCGTTCCACCAAGTCACCATCTTGTTTTAACTTTTATATTACTACTAGTACTACTACAGTCGAGTTTACTTATTATAATTTCACTATCATCGCAAAGAACCGCCTTGTTTCGAACGATGGCTAGTGCGTATGGAAATATGTCTCTCAATGCGTTGAAAGCAGAGCTACGGCAACGGAACGCTCGAGTAGCGGGTCGGAAAGCAGAACTGGTGGAGAGGTGAGTGTCTCTGTTATTAAGATTACTGTACTAGTACTAGTCAGCTTTTATTTTCCCAAGTTTTAGGGCAGTGGTTTCTTTCTTTTTCTTTTTTTCTTTTTTTTTTTTTTTTTTTTTTTTTTGGGGGGGGGGGGGGGGATGCAATATATTACTAAACTAGAGATCAACAAGAATATTCCGGTTCGTCAGTGATTTACATGTATCGGCAGATCTATCGTTTTTTCTTCACTTAGTTTTAATGCTTTGGGCGGCGGGTAGTTCTTTTCCTCGAAAACCAACGAAAACCCCCAAACAGTAAAAGAAAAAAACAACAACAAACAACCGAAATTTTCCTCGAAAAATCAACGAAAAAAACACAAACACTAACGAAATCCAACTAAAATCCCCGAAGAGACACAAAAACAACCGAAATCGTCTTTTTCTCGTGGGGTGTTTCGTTAGTTTTTGTTGCTTTCCGGGGTGTTTTCGAGGAAAAGAAGTACCGTGGGCAATTGACCGCATGCATTTTGCTTAATTATGTATTTTCCATCACATATAATATACTGTAGCGGACACAAGCTGCAGTACTATATAACTTGTGAGCAGAGACTGCATTTGAAGTAAATGATGAAAGCCCTTAATCAAATTACAATTAGTCAGCCTGCAATTAGTACTAATATTTTAATAGCACTGGTTTTGGATTATATTATAATTTGATATTATAATATAATATTATTAATATTATAATAATTTAACCCAAGAAATAAATCTTTCTCAAAACATTGTCCATAATTGTAAAATATATTATTAATATATTTTACAATTATCGACATTGTTTTGAGAAAGATTTTTTTTTGTTGTTAAATTATAGTAATCACTAATGATTATCCCACCGTGCAAGTCCATTGAGTCGTACAGGCCCCCCAACTCCTGCCCCCTCTGTGTTTAGTTTATATTAATTCAGCCATGCTTAATATTGATGTGTTTTGTTTGTTTTCAGATTAGAGGCCTATGACCGGAACAGAAACTTTGGTGCCTGTGACGTTTCCCAGCCGGAGTTCCACATGACTCTGCCGGCCGAGACGAACTACAAAGACTTGCACGGTGACATGTCAATGCCGCAGCTCACAGTTGGAGACCTGTCGGCATACTTACGCACCGTCCACAAGGAGATGGATGCTAAGCCTGTGCGCCTGTACGACAACAGTTACGTTAATTTCATCCGGTGTTGTGACCAAGATGTTGGGACTTACGTCAAGGCCCAGGTGAGAGCTGAGATGAAAGCTCATCTTTGCTACCGAGTGGACATACTGCTTGCCAATGCACTGATAGCACAGTGCCAGTGTGAATGTGCTGCAGGAATGGGCCCTGCGGCGCACTGCAAACATGTAATTTGTGTGCTATATGGCCTCACTGAATTTGCCAATACGAAGCAGTTCCGCACGGCAACGACATGCACACAGCAGCTGCAGACGTTTCATCAACCCAAGAAACTTGTAGGCTCTCCAGTCAAAGCAGTGGACTTGCAGTTGTCAGTGAGTGACAGCCTTGACTTTGACCCTAGACCACCTGAGTTCCGGAGCAAGAACTCATACACTGACTATTTCCGCAACATGCTTATAAATTCACAAGTGTTCTCCCAAGCAGCAGTGATGCACGCCTTTGCACCTGCTAACCCCTATGCCATTGATTTGGACCACGATTATCTTCCACATTCATTGTCGCACAATTTTCTTGTCAAGTCTGGTCTTGTAACCATTTCTCAAGAAGAAATCACTAGCATTGAAGAAACAACAAGGCATGACAAAAAAAGCTTGGAGAAGAGAACGAAGTATGCGGATCTGCAGTTCATCGTTTGGATTAGTTTGCAAAGCAACAGACAGAACTGACAAGAGAGCACTTGCACAGCGTCTTGTGTACTCAAAGGAGTTCAGGTCCAAGGCCACTGACCATGGCAAGATGCTAGAGGGTGTAGCAGTCCGAAAGTATGAGGAGCTTTCTGGTGCTGCAACGACTGACATGGGTCTGTTGGTGAGCGCCCAGCACCCATACCTTGCCAGCACTCCGGACAGGAAAGTAAACGATCAGCTGCTGGTGGAGGTAAAGTGCCCTTACTGCGCCCGGAACAAGGCCATCGATCCCTCTACAGTGCCATACCTTGAGGATGTAGGTTGCAAACTGAAGCTGAAGATGACCCATGAGTACTATTTCCAAATTCAAGGGCAGATGTTCTGCAGTGGTGCTAGTTCTGTTGACTTTGTTGTTTATACATTTCAGGACATCAAAGTCATACGTGTGGAACGTGATCAAGACTTCATCAGCAACATGATAGCAAAGTCAAAGCATTTCATGATGACTATCACAGGGCAGCTGTGCTTGAACAGTATTTTTTCAGGCGGTACTCACAGTTTTTCGGTCAAGTGTCCACTGCTTTTGTCAGTGTTTAATAAAAAGTGATTTCTGTATACCTACAATGTTGTTTTCACCCTTCTTTTTGAAAAACAAAAAACTGTGTAAAATGTGGGATCTGATTGAAGGAAAATCCTAACTATGCTCACCTACATCAAATGAGATTTTTAATTGTTTTGCAATAATCATAATGCATTAGCCATTAATGGGGCTTTCTACATGAGTGATTTTGTTTCAGAAGAAATTTGTGGTTCTGAGAAGGTTTTGTTAGCTTTAGTTTTAATATCTTCTTCTGAAAGTTGTTAACCCAAATATATTTTATGCGCTTTTAGTGTGATTTGTTGTTTTTTTAAGTTAAGCTGATATGTGAATGTGGATAAATAATATGTGCCTGAACAGTGGCAGAACAGAGATAAAGTGAGGGGAGGGGGCGATGCAATTTTTTTTAATGTTCCACGTTCAATGATAAGACCTATACATGAAAGTCTAAATACCTTTTTGCTTCGTGAAGGCACTCTGCCAGCCGGTCACTTTACAATAAAGGCATCCCACGCAGAGGACGCTGAGGCGCACTCTAATTTATCGAACCCCCGGTTACAAAAACAAAATAGAATATAAACATCATTACCAAATAGTAATAGTGACTAGTAACAAAATGCATACATAGAAAATGACTATTTATATATATGAATGAACACATTTTTAAAATGGATATAGCAGCTGTTCCCTTTTGGTGTCATGAACTATCAAAGAGTATTATTATCAGTACATAAAGCAACATAGGAAAGATCACAATTTTTTAGATAATTTTATTTTGCAAGAAATAGAAAGGGCTGATTGCGCTTTTTAACATCTTGCCCTTAGGGCTTGTAATAGTAACTATTAAATATAACACATTCACATTATAACATTAAACCTCATTGAACAATAACAATTAATGTATTGTCTTCAGCGAAGAGTTTACAAGATGTTGAAATATGAAGAGGAGATAATTTATGTAGATAGAAAATAACAGGCCCTAAAATAGACTACTCCAGTTTATCAGTTTCAAATTGTGACTTTCGGTTATTTACATAAACATACTGTTCTCTGTCATATATAAATGATTTTAGAAGTTGTACAGATTTTGAATCAGGCATCAACACCAACAACATTGCTTCTGAAATTACAGAGCATAAAACACACTGCAATAATGTGTTTGGACAGCTTTGTTTCCAGCAAGTTCAGGCCTCTGGTGAGAATCTTGTAGGTCTTGGCCATCCCAATGACTCTTTCTACATGCACACGTTTGCTCGACACTTTCCTGTCTTTCAAGACCTGCTCTTGCGAAAGCCTGTTCTTCTTTGAAAAGAAAGCAGGAATATTAATCTGAACATCATTTGAGGCGAACAAGTCTTGCACATTGAACCCCTTATCAGCCATAACTGAATCACCAGGGTCGCACATTTGTGGTAGATCAGATCTTTCCACAATCTGCCTGTCTGATGCAGCACCTCCATACGTGTCAGAGACGTAGGAAACAAGGCCCCCAGGTGTAATACCAACCACACATTTTACAGTGTTTTTGTTTTGTAGGTACTGAATGTTGCTCTCTGAGCCAATGGATTTGATGGTCTTGCCACCGGGATCTCTGTTCCATCCAACACCACCCTGGTCGTTGGGAACTTCTGAGCAAAGTCAGATGGAGCAAAATGTGAAACTATCTCCCTGCTCGGCCACATATTCACTTCGCCCCACTGCCTCGAACAAAAGTTCACCCAAGTGATAAAAATGTTTTCTGCGCTCCACACAGAAACCCCACACATACGTGATAAGGGCACATAGTCCAAATCTTGTCTCAGTTTTGAGAGCATAAGGACAAATTGATTGACCGGTGAGATACAAATAACACTGTTCGTTCGCACATAGGTAAGGTAATTAACTGCTGGACCTAACGAATGAAACACAGCCATGAACTTTTCAAAGGTTTCCAAACCCGTGTAATAACGGAGAAGTTTTATGTCAAACTCGAGTGCCTCGACTGATAGAAACGCTTGAGGGCTTTCACCGGTCTGGGAGCTTTTGCTTGCGGTGCTGGGTGGTGCAGGGGGTAGCTCCACTGACAGGACATCTGGCGCCTCATGCTCAGAAAACACTTCTGCCGTCTACATGTCATCCACTGAAATCTGAAAAAAAGGCACACAAGTTCTAAAATTGAAAATAATTACATCTTGTATTGCATTTTCTTAAAAGTTCCCTGTTTTTACCCAATGTATAAATACTAAATAATACATTTGTATTGTTTCTATTGTGCAGTTGTACAAACGTTATTACTAGAATATTGATGTATACAGCACAATCGCCTCGCATAAAGTACCAACTGCTTGTAATAACAAAGATGTGTGGAAACTATCACTACAAAATCAACCCACCACTTTGGATGTCTTGGTAAATACACATTTTTGCTTGGGTTAATGCACATCAATGCTTCAACCTGCAAAACATACCTCCAGCTCCACAGGCAGAACGTCTTGCTGTCCTGGTTCTGCAACTAGCAGCCTTTCCATGTCAGCTGGTTCCTGATTCTGAAATGGTACCTGATGAAAGCAAACAGTAAAAAAAAAGTCAGATTATCAGCTATATTATTATAACTATTACTACTGCAACCATACAGAAAGCATTTAAATAAAGGTAATGTGGAAAGCTTCACATCAGCTTCACCATTAAGTACAGGCTTTACAAGTCCCTCGTAGTGTCTATTCTACTCTACGGCTGTGAGACTTGGACACTGCTTGCAGACTCAGAAAAGAAAATCCAGGCCTTTGAGAACAAGTGCCTGAGGAAGTTGCTCTGCATCTCGTACCGCGAGCACAAGACCAACGAATATGTACGGAGCATCGTCACTTCCCTGGTGGGCCCACATGAACCCCTTCTGGCAACCGTGAAACGACGCAAGCTTGCTTGGTTTGGCCACGTGACCCGACACAACACCTTGTCCAAGACTATCCTCCAAGGCACTCTCGAAGGAAGTCGTCGGCGAGGTCGTCAGAGAAAGAGTTGGGTCGCAAACATAAAAGAATGGACCGAACTCGAGATGCCAGACTTGCTTGCCACCGCCCAAAATAGAACTCAGTGGAGAGCACTGTCTGTTGCTGCTGCCTTTCAGTCCCCCCAACGCCCAGTTCGGGCAAGGGACTGATGATGATGATGATGATGATGATGAATGTGGAAAGCGAACACTGCTCCGCATTGTACATGGTTGACAGGACCTCAAAAGGAAGAAATCTTAATCTTCATTTGCACTGTATGATCGCTCAAAGAAATGCGAGCACAAGTTCCAATAAATAGTAGAGACTATTGTATGTATTTGTTCCAATATTGCGACCTAATGAGACTAGAATGAGTGGGGTACTGTAATGTAGTATTCAAAGTGTGTTGTACAAAAACAAGAATGCTTATAATATGACCAGTTACTGTCTATAACTAGCTGAACCACATAAATAATAATAATAATTACTGTCGTTATAATGCGCTTATCTTATAATAATTATAACTCTAAGCTCGCACTCACAACTCACGCACGCACGTGCACGCTTTTAACAATGACATATAACAAAGACGTAAAATTACACATACTCATACCACAAACAGACAACATCAAACACACTGGCAGGCAAAATTAATTTTAAGTAATCAGTCTCAACACAAATTATGTGGATGTGTGAGCAGATCTAAGGTAATGATAGTCTTAACACATACTGACAGAAGCAGTCCTAATAATTTCGCAACCATCACCCACATGAAATAACAAGAACATAATGTATGTCCTATGAACAGATAACAACATAATTTAAATCCTATGAACAGATAACATAATGTATGTCCTATGAACAGATAACATACACAATAAAGACAGGAAGACCTTAGTCTTAATGTAAAAATAGTGAGAGAACAGTTCAACTTCAAGGTAATAATATTATTAATAACAATACAGTCAAGTACACCTTTAGATCTAGGCGTTGCCATGACTTATTTTCTCTTCTTTGCACCCTCTCCTTCCTCTTCTCTGCTGCACTTGTATGAGGTGTACTCCACTGGAACACACTGGGTACAGCATCAGCCTTCAAGCATCTTTTTTTCCTAGTCAGTGCACCTGCAACAAAAGCACAAGATATACACACATTAACAACGTCAACCAGCACAAATGTGTTCTCCTAAACTGTTATTAATAAATTTAATAAGGGTATTAAAACGATCTTTATTATAAATTCATTCAAAAGTTTAAACCTATGAACACTAACACCTTCTCAAACAGACACTAATGAGACACAGCAGCACACAACAGATGGTACACAACAAGCACAAACTATCGGAGCCTCGCTAGGGGAAAAACACATTTAATGGATTAAAAAAAAAAAAAAACATACAAATGCTAGGCACAAGGTTAGAGCAGAACTCGATCGACTCACCGAAAGAAGTTGGGCCGTCTCGAAAGTCTTGGTCGATGAAATGCGTGGCACACACTCTGCTGTGCAGTGTCGGCTGCCACTTGTCTCGCCGAACAGCAATTATCCATCTTTTTCGCAGCGCTTGATCTTTAGGAAAAGCAAAACCACCTACATTGCTGCACTGAAAAACGCAGCATTTGTTCACCATTGCCACGATTGTGCAAAGCAGTTTCTTAGATATGCAGACTGGAAACTTGGTATGGATAACGAGAAACAGAAAGTAGCGGATATCCTCTTGGTGGAACGCCACCTATCAAAAATTCAAGGGAGATAATAATTGAAAATAACCGCTCATTCTCCAGGCAAAAGAAACGAATCACACTAAAAAGGTACGTGATTCTTATCCAAAATAATTCAACTGAATATCGGGTCGTTCCTATGATCAACACACATATACTCTAAGACAAAATAACACAACCACGACGTAACAAGGAGTAACGGGCGTGAATGGAATTCCCGGCCTGGTTCAGTTGTTAGTGTCTGCTTTCGGTTCACCAGTGGCCACACACATACTGCGTACTAGTGGGGTCTTTGAAACAGCGCGGCATGCTAATTAAGCGACCCGGAGGAGGTAATCAGTGCCTCTATACTCTCTGCGAAGTCTCAGAACAAGGACTTTTTTCACTGAAAAGTTTACAGACTCGTCACTCCATTTGTCCCCAGCAGGAGATGGATTGACAGCAGGAGATGGATTGACACAAGGAGATGGTTCGACCAAGATATTTCAAGGGTAGTGCCAGATTAGCTTGGCGCCATCAGGCGCCAAGCTAATCCGACGCTACCTTTGAATTATCTTGGTCGATCCATCTCCTGCAACTGATACAGAGTCGTTATGTGACAACTCCAAAAATACCGTGGCGTTAAATGGACTAAAAATGGTTTCTACTCGGAGTAATAAGATCACGCCGCAAATAAAAGGTTGTTGTAGCGAATAACTAATAGCTCTAATCAGCACGACTGACCTTACCTCTGGCAAGTGGCATCGTCAAAAGCTGTGGCGGGTATGAACGGAAGGCGATTGTTGTTAAGTTCCAAAACTCTCAGTTTGCTCAACCGGTCAAAAGCCCCGTCAGGGATTGTGGTCAGAGAGTTCTCATACAGGTACAGCTCCTGTAGCTCAGGTACGATAGAAAAGGTGGTGGGCGTGATTTGTGCAATCTGATTGTAACCCAGGTGTAACTTTTCCAGAAGAGGCACATGTCGCAGTAGACGATGCATTCTCTCTTCCGTGACCGACTTAAAGTTGGTTTTGTCAAGGTACAGCACGCGCAGATTGGGTAGGCCCCCAAACACGTCCTCATCCACCATATTATTAGCAGAGAAGTCGAGATTGTTGAGCCCCACACCCACGTAGATCAAAGCAGAATTGTTGAAAGCAAATCCGTCCAGTCTTCTGATTTGTCTCTCCATCAGAATGACTTCCAGATTAGTCAAAACTGGAAACCGTTGTGCGGAAAACATGCCAATTGGGAAATACATCAGACGGTTGTACTTAAGATCCAGTTTTCTGAGTCTGGGCAGGCACACAGGGTCGAGGATTTCAGTGATAATGTTGAAGTCGAGATGTAGTTCTATAAGGCTGGGAAAGAGCGATCGCCTGGTGCCGGTGTCACATGTCTGCGGGAAGTCTGTTAGAGCGTTATTGTGCAAACTGAGGTATTTAAGTGACAATAAAGAGATAGTCTTTAGATCAGTCATCTTGTTGCCCCAAATGGAGAGGTTTTTGAGGCTGTGTAGTGGTTGAAATGCCGCCATGTCCAGAGACTTGATGAGGTTCCAGCTGAGGTCCAGGTGCTGCAGGCTGGCCGCTATGGGCGTGTCCACAAACAGCCCGAGGGGGACCGGCCCCAGAGCCCCGCACTTGATGTCCAGTGTCCGCAGGGTGGGGAAGTTCCAGACCGGCGCCAGAGCGGTGTAGTTGAGGTGATTACCTCCTATCAGCAGCGTGTCCAGGCGGGGCAGCCCCGTGAAAGCCGTGCCCGCCAGGTGGGTCAGCCCGTTATTGTAGAGGTCCAGCAGCCAGACCGTAGCCGACACGTTGAGAAAGAAGCCGTGCGGGAGCGTGGCCAGACAGTTGTTGGAGAAATTGAGCACCTGGACGTTGTCCATCACACGCGGCACGTACATCAAGCTACCATGGTTGGAGGAGCAGTCTAGGGTGTAGTTGTTACACCGACACAGGTCCTGGAAACACGGATGCATGACGAGGTATGGGCTGACGGGTGTGCTCCAACAGCGGATGGCCTGGCATTGTGGACACAGGGTCAGCAGAATAACGGAAAGGATAGGGACATAACCCGCTACGCGAGCCATCACGCTCTCTATGACAGCCGAGACAGCCAGACAATGACTGATCAGCACACAGTTGTGAGAACAAGATCAACAGAGTTACACGCTGTCAAAAACGCTGCTGTACAAAGGCCACACCGCCAGGACGCACTTCAGGTTTATCCCCGCTATTGATTTGGGTTTCAGTTTCCAATGCCTAACACATTACACGCGATGCACGCTGCTGTACCGGTCACAGTTTGCAGATCCGTTTCACAAGCTTCGTGTCATGTGAGCAACTCGTACAGTCATGGATTCACCGTGAGGTACGGGAAGGGGGTGGCGCTCTAGGAGGCGGTGGGGTGGTGCTTGTTGTAATGATAGCTCTCATCACGATTAGTCCAAGAGCCAGCTCGACCTACCGTGCACCCCATTAGGTGCAAAAATGCCGTTATTGTGAACCAGGTTTGTTGCTGTTGCTGCTGTTGTTTTGTTTTTGCTTCGGTTTTCAAACAATGCAGAACATAAATTATGTCGAAACATAATCTTGCTTGATTTTGTTTATGTATTAAGTATCCGTGAAGTGCACTAATGAGTTATATCTCTGGTGTGTCCCTAAGGATTTTATGGGAACTTAATGGCTTTAACGTCGCATGACTTACTAAGGAACATTTTGAAACCAGTCTAATTCATTACTGAGCTCGTGAGGGGGTGAACTTTGGGCCGCTTTGGCCCTTGGACTCAAATGTAAGGACATTTGCGTGTATTATTATTATTATTATTATTATTATTAATTATTATTATTATTATTTCTAGCGGAACTTGAATGTCATCGGGATAACAGATAAGACGGCGGAGCACTTCTTCTGTTTATCGTTGTCCTGAAATGTGTCCTCTTTTAAAGTGTTTCTCTCTTAAAGCAAAAGATTGAGTCAGACGTGGTGCAAGCGGGGCTACAGACAAAATCAGTCTCGACTGTCGTATTGCTCTCCGCTTGCCGGAGTGTCCAATGCCATTTATAAGTGTTGTCACAAGTTAACTCCTTCCGGCTTCCATGGATCACGGGTTTTTGCGTCCGAAACCAACGGCACACTGACCGACATTCGCGTGAAGAACACAAGTGAAATGGGACCAGACGTGGTCACAAAGAACAGAACTAACAAGATACACGGATCCTCATGAGCCCCCGCAACTGTGGGGGCTCGTGCGGATTTATATCTCTTGCAGAGTTCGCCTTGCCCCGGCAGTTAAGGGGTTAAACGCTTGATGATACCACTCCAACACAATGCGAAACAGTCATCAGTCCTAATTAACTTTACATAACTTGAGACATTCTTTTGAGGCTTAACCGGAGTCGATCTCGAATAGCAATAACAATATTATTCTGATGAGCCCCAGCAGCTGCATGAGGGGCTAATGTAATTCTATGTTGTCATGAAGAATGGAGAGCAGCTGGGTTATATGTCAGCATAACTGCTCAGTTGTTGTTCACCAAAGTTCAAGTGGGTATACACTGGGCCGGTGTCACGAGGGCGGAGTAGTCTAAAAATAGCGTGGGAATTCCCAAGTTCTAGAAATAGACGTGCGTCTCGTAACCTACATTGGAAAACTGAAATTCCCTGAAACTTGAGACTGGCGGTTCTCGGTTCTCAGTGGGTGTGCAAGCTTTCGGTTTTCTCACATGGCTGGAGATGTTTAACCCACTTAACCACCACGGCCACATTTCCTAAACTTTGGAGTCGTCACCTAACGACAACGTACCAGTTGCAGTAGATGGATCGGCCATGATAACTTAATTCAAGGGTAGTGCCGGATTAGCTTGGCGCCATACGGCGCCAAGCTAATCTGGCACTGCCCTTGAATTATCATGGTCGATACATCTCCTGCTGCACTGCGCTCGTGTTACGTCAATAGAGCTGTAACATTCAGAATCACAGAGCAACATCCGAATACGTTCCTACTTTGGGATAATTATTAGTCAGTGAGGTTTCCTTTGCGCCGGACGACTCCCAAAAACGAAAGACAGCGAAGCCACGGCGGACAGCCAGCTTGCATATTATTATTATTATTATTATTATTATTATTATTATTATTATTATTATTATTATTATTATTATTATTATTATATTTATAAAGCGCAAACTCCCTGCAGTGCAGGCTCTAAGCGCTGTACAATGCAAATCAAAGTTAAAACCTAAACACAAATCAATAGACAGAAAAAACACAAAATACAAATCATTACAAAACAAATTCTAAAATTAACAGCACATAAACACACCCAAAGCACAAACAACCATTGCAACAAGGACTGGCACAGGATCATCATGATGTTATTGTGAAACAGAAAAGAGACTGGAATTTAGTAAGAGAGAGTAGTGGGACTGGAAAAGATGTGTTTTAAGCTGACTTTTGAAAGAAATTACTGACGGGGCATCACGAATGTGCTTCGGAAGCGAATTCCAAATGACTGGGGCCTGGAAACAAAAGGACCTTTGACCAAAGGACTTTGTATTTATTTTCAGTACTTTCAAAAGTTTTTCACTGCTAGAACGTAAGGTACGGGAGGCTTGATAAGTAATTAGCATACTGGAAAGGTAGGGAGGCAGTGTACCATCGAAATGACGGAAGGCGAAAGTAGCTACCCTGTACTCAATCCTAGCTTTGATGGGAAGCCAGTGAAGTTGGTACAACAAGGATGACACATGATCTTTTTTTGATTTCTGAAAAATGACGCGAGCTGCACTGTTTAATATTCTCTGAAGTCGAGCCAGTTCTTCAGATGGCAGACCAGCAAACAAACAATTACAATAGTCAATGCGGCTCAAAATCAGTGAAGACACAAGCTGAGTGGTGGCAGACTGAGTCAGGAAAGATCTTACAGAGCTGATTTTCTTCAGCTGGAAATAGGCTGCTCTACAGATGGAAGTGATATGGTCATGCATAGACAAAGTAGAGTCCAAAAGAACACCAAGGTCACGAACACAGCGTTTGAAAGGTATGGTAGCTTCACCAACAGTCAAGCTGCTGCAGGTGACCTGGGAAAGATTGTGATGTGACGCGACACACATTGACTCAGTTTTGCCGCCATTCAGCATGTGCTTGTTCATTAACATCCATTTTTTAACAGATGATATACAGAGTTCGACTTCCTTAATTACAACTGGGACATCACATGGCTTGGAGTCCCTGAGCAGCTGTGTGTCGTCGGCATATTTGTGGAAACCACAACTATGCCGACTCACAACAGATGACAAGGGTTGAGTATATATTGAAAACAGTACAGGCCCCAAGACAGAACCCTGGGGCACACCGCAACGCAGGGGGAGTGGTTTGGACTTTGCACCTCCAACAGTCACACACTGAGAGCGACCTAACAAATATGAGGCAAACCATCGTAAGGCAGTGTCAGTTATGCCAAAAGTACACTGCAGACGTCTTAAAAGAATGTCATGATCGATGGTGTCGAAGGCAGCCGACAAATCCAGTAGGCAAAGAATAGAGACATTTCTCTGGTCAGCGGATGTCAGTAAATTGCTGACAACATGAAGCAGGGCGGTTTCGGTGGAATGATTTTTTTTGTATGCTGACTGATATATTATTATGTCAAGCAAGCCATTGTCATTCAAGTGCCTTTGAAGCTGCTGAAGAACAACTTTCTCCAAAAGTTTAGCAAGAAAAGGCAGATTGGAAATTGGACGATAATTCGTCAAGCATTCCTTGTCCAGACTTGGCTTCTTAAGGAGAGGAATGACAAGTGCTTGCTTGAAAAGATCAGGAACACAACCTGACACGAGGGAAAGGTTCAGAATTCTGGTTAATATTGGCATTAATTCGTCTGAACATGCTCTCAGTAACGAAGCAGGAATTGGATCAAGTGCACAACTCTTGCTTGGGCACCGAGTCAAGATATCCTGAATGTATCTCTCTGACACTTGTTCGAACTGAGAGAGAGGTGTACCTGCAAAGACAGGATTAGAACAGTCACCATCAGCAACACTGTCCGTCAAGGTGTCAAGCTCAGCGCGAATATCTGAAACTTTCTTGTCAAAATATTCACAAAACGTATCAGGCAGTTCAGAACTGGGAAGGCATGATGGAAGTGAGGAGTCTGTTTGTTTGTTTGTTCTGTTTGTTTGTAACTGTTGCCGAACAGCTCATCAACAGCGTTTTTGCAGACTTACATTCCGTGAGACGGGCACAGTAAAAATCACGCTTGGCTAGATGTTGTACTGCCTTCAATGAAGCCCGACAGGAAGCAAAAATCTGTCTATCGACTGTGAGATGGCTAGAACGCCAACGCCTCTCATCTTGACGCAGCTGTCGCTTTGCCACCTTAACATCCTCGGTGAGCCAGGGAGAAGAGGGTCGGTCGGTGAGGGTCGGTCGGTATACACGACACTCCGAAATCTCCAAGAGGCATAGATCCGCATGAGCCCCACTGGGTCCATGAGGGTTTGTGTCTCTTGCAGATGTTTGGAGTGCTGTCTATGCTTGCGGCAGAAGCTGGGGGGTCCGCGTGACTTCGCTCTCGTTCGTTGCGGGTAGTCGATCGGCGAAAACGAAACTTCTCTAATGATACTTCCCGGCCTGACGGCGTCAGTTTTTAATGTACTCACAAACCAGACAGGTGAGGCTAGCGCTGGCAGAATTGTATACAAACCAAGGGGAATTACTCAGCGCTGGACAGACAAACAGTTAGATCCCCTGCCCCCGCCTATCAGGCACCCAATCGCCAGGCCACAGAGAAATACGCAGGTATAGAACAAGACGATCATCTACATCCCTAGGGAAATACGCAGGTATAGAACAAGACGATCATCTACATCCCTAGGGAAATACGCAGGTATAGAACAAGACGATCATCTACATCCCTAGGGATGTAGATGATCGTCTTGTTCTATACCTGCGTATTTCTCTGTGGGCTGGCGAATGGGTGCCTGATAGGCGGGGGCAGGGGATCTAACTGTTTGTCCAGCGCTGAGTTTTTAATGTAGACTTCGAATGTTTGCTTCGGTAGTAATGTGTTCTATGTGCTATCTGTTTACGCCCTGAGTTGTCAACGGCTGATAATTTTTTTTTTTAAACTCCCAATGCGCAATAGGCAATCGAGCCGACTTCGCCATGCGCGGGCCAACGGCGGCCGACGTCGGCCCGATGGCCTTTTGCGCATTGAGCTGGCCACTGCATCAGAACTTTCAGAAATGAAAAATAAAACGAGGCCGTCTCTCCGCGCGATTCAAGACACTCACGGACACACTCTCATCCACATCCTTACAAACTGGCAAGTTACGCACGCACGCACGCAGACGACAAATTTGTATATCACAACAAACAAAAACTTGATAATGCCTTCAGGCATTTATTCAATTATTCGCTAGTTAGTTAATTTATTCAATGATTCGTTTGTTTGCATATGTATTCAATGATTGATTGATTGATTGATTGATTGATTGATTGATTGATTGATTGATTGATTGATTGATTGATTGATTGATTGGCTGATTCGTTCACTCCTTCGGTCGGTGGGGTCGGTTTTTGTTCTCAAAAGCGTTTGTTCGGTCGTTCACTCGTTCATTCGTGCATTCATTCGTTATTTAGCAATCTTTTGTTGAGTTTATACCGTCACAAATTTAGACGCGATCACTTTGCGTTAACATTTAATGCCGCGTATCCAAACGAAGCCCGCCTCAAATGAGTTAATCAGTGAGCGCCATTTGTAATCGGCCCCAGAATGCCTGTCTGGCGTCTTCCTCGTCTGACCAGTCAATGTACGTCGTTGTCCTCATCAGTGCCAACATGGCCGCCGTCAAGTCACGAGACTCGGTCTCCTACAAGAATAGACAAAGGACAAAGAATATAAACCGGTATCGAGAAACATCACAGATTTCTTAACTCATTCAGCCCCCACAGACCACAGTAACACATGGATCGAGCGTGTTAGTTCAAGGATGGTGCCAGAATAGCTACGGGAACGTGGCAGCTATATTTGTTGCATGCAGGTGCCCACCTCTAGGATTTCTATGCCTATTGGAGCGCATCTGTCATGCTACCGCTAGTGCAGTCATTAGTTGTTTGTGGCCATAGTTACGGTAGCGTACCTCTATGATTTCTAATCATAGTGGCTCGCTTCTGTAAGACTATATTGAAGCTTATTGAACTCCTAATTTGTGTATGTTAGTATTTTAGTCTTTGAGTAGAGATTTAGTGGTTTTATTAGTACTGCTTTGGTATAGTTTGCTACTGGTGCATGACATTTTTCCTTAGTTTCATATTATTTAACATTGTTTGCTTATATCCTTTTATTTTTATTTTTCAGGTATTGCTTTTTGTTGGTTATGAAATAAAAGATTCAGAGCCATGGACAGGAGTTAGCTCCGTTTTGTCAAACACAACCCACACCACCTGCACATCATCACACCCCCTCGGCTCGGTCACACATACATACGCACATACGGCGCTTCGCGACTAGTGTACGTTCAGCAGCTAGGTAAGCGTAACTAGACATGACGTAATTTTTATCTTGTTACTGAATTGTTAGAGGTATAGCCTGCCCGTCTTTGACATCATGGACATGCTATTAAATTCGCCCCACCGCGACCCGTCCTAAAAAGTCCCTTCTATAAATAGAAGGGACTTAAAAAACATTTTTAAGTCCCTTCTATTTTTAAGAATCAAAACTAAATAAACAAGATGGGATGAATCATAACCCACAAAGGCCCTTCTATATGAGAGCTGTCCCCGCTGTCAATGGTTTCTACCTGTTGTCTTTGACCTGATTCTGATGTTGAAATATCTCCTATTGAAAATGCTTCGCAGATTTCCCAATGCGTCAGTGACTTACTTACTTACTTACGCCTGTCACCCCTACCCGGGTATAGGCCGTCGACGAGAGACCTCCAGCAACTCCTGTCCTGTGCTTCTCCTTCGATTCTACTCCAGGTGGTTCCCAGTCTCTTGATGTCTGCTTGGAGGTCTCGACGCCAGGTGTTTCTCGGCCTACCTCTTTTCCTCTTTCCCTGGGGGTTCCATGACAATGCCTGCCTAGTGATACTGGAAGCTGGCTTTCTCAGACTGTGACCGATCCATCCCCATCTTCTTCGCCCAATTTCATTCTCTGCTGTTATCTGCTCTGTTCTCTCCCAGAGTCTGACGTTGCTGATCTTCTCTGGCCAGTGGATTTTCAAAATTCTTCTAAGGCAACTGTTCATGAAGGTCTGTACTCTGTTGACTGTGGTTTTTGTCAATCTCCATGTCTCTGCTCCATATAGGAGAACTGCTTTTACATTGGAGTTGAAAATCCGGACTTTGGTGTGTTGTGACAGCTCTCTGGAACTCCACACTTTTTTCAACTGGAGAAAGGCTGCTCTGGCTTTACCGATTCGTGCTCTGACATCTGCATCAGTGCCGCCTTTTTTGTCTATGATGCTCCCGAGATAGGTGAAGGACTCCACCTCCTCCAACGGGGTGCCAGCAAGCAAGACTGGTTCTTCCCTGGTTGCGTTCAGCCTCATTGTCTTTGTTTTCTGTTTGTGGATGGTGAGGCCCACTTGGGACGAGATGTCAGCAAGCCTCGTGGTCTTGTCCTGCATTTGTTGATGAGTGTGGGACAGTAATGCCAAGTCGTCTGCAAAATCGAGGTCGTCAAGCTGTGTCCACAGTGTCCACTGTATTCCACTTCGTCTGTGCTCTGTGGTCATCTTCATGACCCAGTCTATGGCCAGTAGGAAGAGGAACGGAGACAGCAGACACCCCTGCCTGACACCAGTTCTGACCTGGAGCTCTCTGGTGAACTGCCCTTCGTGGATCACGCGACATGTCATGCCATCATAGCTGCTCTTGATCAGGCGGACGAGCTTTGTGGGTACACCGTAGTGTCGTAGGAGTTTCCACAGAGTCTCTCGGTCCACGCTGTCAAATGCTTTCTCATAATCCACAAAGTTGACGTACAGCGGGGAGCTCCACTCCAGAGACTGTTCCACGATGATGCGGAGAGTGGCGATCTGGTCTGTACATGATCGGTTCTTCCTGGATCCTGCTTGCTGGTCTCTCAGCTGGGGGTCAACGGAGCTCTTCATTCTCTCCAGGATGATCCTGTTGAAGACCTTTCCTGGTACTGACAGCAAGGTGATTCCTCTGTAGTTGGAACACTTGCTGAGGTCGCCTTTCTTGGGAAGCTTGATTAGGTACCCCTCCTTCCAGTCAGCCGGCATCACCTCCTCTTCCCAGATCTTTCCAAACAGTGGGTACAGCATCTCAACTGTTGTCTCTAGGTCTGCTTTCAGAGACTCCGCTGGGATGCCATCTGGCCCTGCTGCTTTGCCATTCTTCAAAAATGCCACTGCTTTTCTGATCTCTTCCCGGCTGGGTCTGTCACAGCTGATGGGTAGGTCGGTCTCTGCCGGCTGGATGTCGGGGGGGTCGGGTGGGCTAGGTCTGTTCAGTAACTCTTCAAAATACTCGGCCCATCTGTCGAGTTGGTCTGCTCTGTCTGCAATAGGCTTGCCTTCTTTGTCTTTTACTGGTCTTTCTGTATGGCCATACTTACCCGACAATCTTCTGGTAATGTCGTAGAGCTGTTTCATGTTGCCGCTGCCTGCTGCCTTTTCTGCCTCTGCTGCCAGGCTGTCTGTGTAGGCCCTCTTGTCTGCCCTGATACTCCTCTTCACCTCGCGGTTGGCTTCCGAGTATTCCCCCTGTGCCCTTACTTTGGCTGCTCTCGTGCGACTGTTGTTGACCGCTGCTTTCTTCTGCTTCCTCGCTTCTATCTTCTTCAAGGTCTGTGCCGACAGCCAGTCCTTGTGGTGGTGTTTCCTGAGCCCTACAGTGTCTTTGCAGGTTGAGTTCAGCGCCTCTCTAACTGCCTTCCACTGCTGCTCTGTGGTGACCGCCTCCTCTTCATTTACTAGCTCCTGTAGCGCTTGAAACCGGTTGGACAGCACCAGTTTGAACTCTTCTCTAACTCCAGTTTCTCTCAGGAGGCCTACATTATAGCGCTGTCTTCTTGTTGTCTCTGTGCGGCTTTTCTTTAGCTTGAGCTTCATTCTTAAGGTAAGCAGATGGTGGTCTGAGGCGACATCCGCTCCCCTCCTCACTCGAACATCTTGAAGGGATCTTCTAAATTTCTTGCTAATGCAGATATGGTCTATTTGGTTCTCTGTTGTATGGTCAGGTGAGACCCAAGTTGCTTTGTGTATTCTTCTGTGTGGGAAGATGCTGCCTCCAATGACAAGTCGGTTTAGAGCACAAAAGTCTACAAACCTCTCCCCGTTCTCACTCATCTCCGAGCCTAGTCCCTGTCTCCCCATCACCTCTTCGTATCCGGTGTTGTCCTCCCCTATTTTGGCATTAAAATCGCCCATGACGATGGTGATGTCTCGCTCCGCACATTTGTCCACGGCACTCTGGAGTCGGTCGTAGAACTCTTGTTTCTCTTCCTCGTCACTGTCATTGGTGGGCGCATAACACTGGATGACGTTCAGCTTGAGCTTTTTCTTGGTTCTAAAGGCTGCTGTTATAATTCTTGGCCCAAGAGGTTCCCAGCCCATCAGCGCTCTCTGTGCCACTGGTGACAGCATGAGTGCTACTCCTTCTGTATGGGGGGCATTCTCCTCTTCATGACCTGAATACAGAATCATCTCCCCACTTAACAGCCTTTTCTGGCCAGACTGCGTCCATCTGGCTTCACTGATGCCTAGCAGGGAAAGGTTGTACTTTTGCATTTCCGCTGCTATCTGGGCGGCCTTGCCGCTCTGGTACATGGTCTTGACGTTCCATGTGCCCATGGTTGTATCCCTGGATAGAGAGAGGCGGCTCGGTCCTGTGGCTTCCGAAGACTTCCGGCTTTCACCACAGGACGTCATAAGTCTTCTAGTAGAAGAACCTTCCCCCTCCAGGAAAGGAATTACTGTTAGTCTTTTTGTCGGCGTTTTTGTAGCTATTTCCTTTTTTGCAGGGTGGGGAAGCTACCCCCACGCCCAACCCCCTTACTAGGAGGACCAGGGGTTTTCTGTCGGGGTCACCTTCCCTTAGACCATGTTGGTTCACGGCACCTTATTTCATTCGGTGCACCCCTCTCACGAGGGACCCCCTATCCACCACCCAGGGGACGCGCCTCAACGCCGTATGGTCCCAGCGCGAGGAATGCGTCAGTGAGCTCTGTAGTTAAGGCGCCGCCACACATGCCGATTTTGAGGCCGATTCTCGAGCCGCAATTTCCAGAACCGTTTCAGTCGGAGTGTGATCGGGCCGGACTACAAAAACGTGTGCACTGCCACACGATCCAGACTTCCCGATCACTTTAGTGCCAGCGGGACAATAAACTTCAATTAGTCACGTTCCCGATTTAGCCGGCGACCGGTTTGAAACGACGTGCTCTGCCGGATTGGTTGAAGCTTACAATCAGAGCCGATTTGTGTTGCAAAAATATGCAGGCTCTAAACGCTAGAGTTCCCAGCACACACACACACACACACACACACACACACACACACACACACACACACACACACACACACACACACACGCACACACGCACACACACACACACACACACACACACACACACACACACACACACACACACAAACACACACACGTCACGCAGTGATGTCAGTTAGCGTAGCTAGAATTGACGTAGTTTTTGTCGTGTTACTTCACTGTCAGACTCCGGCTGAGGCCTGTCCGCCTGTGCCGTCATTTGCATGCTTCTGAACTCGCTCCGACCAGCCCCATGCTACGAAGTCTCTTATATAAATAGAAGAAACTTGAAAATGGAGACACAAGGCTGTGTACACTAGTACACGGCCTCTTCAGAGGCGAGGAGCCTCTGTCAAGGGGCATAACTCTTGTAAGTTTCCTTGTCCTGTGGTCATTTTTAAGTCGTACCTGCAGCAGAACGATAAGAAGAACGTCATCTCGCTGCATGGCGGAGACCTGGCAGAACTTCAGCTCGAACTGACACCACTCGCTGCGGGCAAAGTGTGGGGAAAAGACCATCATGAGGCGATAACTGTTGTTGACGCTGTCCGAAATGTTATCCACGATATGCTCCCCTGGCATGAAGTCACGCTGGTGGATACACAACCTAAACACACAGAGCAACGGAAAACGTGTATCGATTCCAATCTAATTACACATGGCAGCGTGTAATCAGTGTGTACACAACTCCCGACCATGTGCTAGCTCATTCTGCCCGCGACACACTACAGCAAGATATGGCTCAACCATGATAGTCACGGCACCCGTGAACTATCATGGTCGGGCCATATCTTGCCGCTGTGGTGTGTCGCGGGCAGAATCATGGTCGATCTATTTCCTGAATTGTAATGCAGTCCTCAGAGGATAAGTCCAAAATGTGGGTGTTTTGAAGCTAGGGCACATTGAGCTAGCTGTTACAAGGCTGTCTCAATTCACACATCTGGGGATAAAGACTGATATCTCCGCCGAACTGCTGACCGTTTCAGTCATTACAATGTCAAACGGCATATAATTATATAATAGTTAATGTCAAACGGCCTATATATATATATATAGTAGTGGTGGTGGTAGTAGTAGTAGTAGTAGTAGTAGTAGTAGTAGTAGTAGTAGTAGTAGTAGTAGTAGTAGTAGTATAGTAGCAAACGTAACGAAAGTGTCGTCAGTATAGCCAGCAATACTATACGACACTTCCTCAGCTATTGATGCGGCGCCCCTTCAATGAGTTAGCATCTTCCCTGCGGCCACTCCGCATATGCTTGTTCCTGAAATCTTGGTTAATTCAATGACCAATAGCCAACACCGTCAAAGAAAGATGAGTATTACAAACTGGTCTCAGCAAGAGGCATAGATCCTCATGAGCACCTGCAGTCGCGGGTGGCTCATGAGGATCTATGTCTCTTGCAGTTGGATCGTGTTCACTTTTTTCTCTGCAGTGAAGGGGTCAAGAGCCACTGTCTGAAAATATATAGTGCTGAGACAATAAGAGCCTGATGTTTTTTTCACACCATACTATTTTTATTTATTTTTTTAAAATATTTTTTATACCCGAAGGTGAAATATATACCCCTAACCCATGACATCCTTAGTGCCTTATTCAGTCGTACACGTACAAGATTTTTTTTTTGTATTTTCACGTGACGGAATTATCGTCGCGAATTTAGGCTTTGCGTTTTTGGTATGTGTACACGTTCTAAGTTATGACCAAAGTCATTGTCAGACAACGAAACTTTCTGTGGAGCACATGTGCGCAAAATGTATCCTGACCAGCAAAAGAAATGCGCCATTTTTGGAATCTAAAACACTAAAGTGTTTCCCATGATTCAAAAAATGGCGCATTTCTTTTGCTCGTCTGTATAAAACGAAGGAGACACTGTAAACTGATATTACTTTATTTTTTATTATTATTATTATTATTATTATTATTATTATTATTATTATTATTATTATTATTATTATTATTAACATCATTATTATTATTATTATACTTTTGTTGTCATATGTCGCGTTTCGGCCCACCGTCACACTTACTCGCTAAAAATCTGACAACCAAAGAAAAGAAGAGAAGAGATTTTTTCCGTGGGTGTGGGGGGTTGGGGGGGGGGGGGGGGGGCTAAAAATCTGACAACCAAAGAAAAAAATACGTCATGTCTATTTACGATAACCTCGCTGCTGAATGTACTTTTGGCGCGCAACGCCGCATCTGTGTATGTGTGTGTGCGTGCGTGCGTGTCAGTGTGTTTGTGTGTTTTTGTGTGTGTGTGTGTGTGTGTGTGTGTGTGTGTGTGTGTGTGTGTGTGTGTGTGTGTGTGTGTGTGTGTGTGTGTGTGTGTGTGTGTGTGTGTGTGTGTGTGTTGTGTTTGCGTGCTTTTGTACGTATGTATGTAGACGGCACTGACGAGAATCTCCGATGTTTGTGTGCATACAAGCTTTGAAAATTAACTCATTCAGCCCCGACAGATCACAGCACGACATGGATCGAGCATGATAGTTCAAGGATGGTGCCAGAATATTGCCAAGCTATTCTAGTACCATCCTTGAACTATCATGCTCGATCTGTCTCTAGAGTTGTAATACAGTCCTTGACTGAGATGGCAACTTCAGAATTTGGGGATTTCTATCATAGGGCGGAATGTGTTAAGGAAATGCTTCATTCAAGGGGTGTCCCGGCCAGGAGCCTCCGATCACACTGAAATTGGATGTCTCTTCGCGCTGACCCGCGCACAGCGGATGCTCTCAACAACAGCGGAGCGGTAATCCTCTACACAGGATAAAAGTAGCTGAGCAGCAGAAGGAAAATCGCTTTGTTTTCGGTTATAGCGTGGCGTGACAGGTGGCATCGTGCCTCTAGTTCAGAATTGTCGCAGTTTGCTGTCGCGAACTGAAAACCAAGCTACTTTCACAGCGGGATAGCGGCTGAATCGCCTTTGAATCGCTGAATGTGGTCGCTTGTTGCGCTGCCCATTATAATAGCGCTCCTTCTTTATTTCTATGTTTTCGATTGGTGTCCATGTCGTCACCGCTATATGGATACACCTCCTTAATCCTTTTAGCCCCAAGGTCCCATTTCCCAAATGTTGGAAATGTTACTTAACGGCAATGTATCAGTTGCAGGAGGTGGGTTGACCATGATAATTCAAGGGTTGTGCCAGATTAGCGGCTTGGCGGCCCCCCGCACACACCCACACCCACACATACTCACACTTCTGACACAGACTGTGTTTATCCTGTTCGTTGTTAGGGTGTTTGTGTTTTAATGTCTGAAACAATCATTCGAACGGGTATCATCACTTGAAGCGACTTTTTCTGCAGTAGACAGGAAAGAGATGTCAGCTGTCAATATTTCCTGAGTAACTGTTTTCATGCTGCATAAAGAAAACTGACTTACAATAATTATTTTGCTTAACTCATTCAGCCCGACGCACGTATTCCTCAAATTTTGGAGGCGTCATCTAACGACTATGCACCTGTTGCAGGAGATGCCGGGATCGACCATGATAATTCAAGGGTAGTGCCAGATGTCGGCGCCAAGCTAATCTGGCACTACCCTTGAATTATCATGGTCGACCCATCTCCTGCTGTAGTGAATCAGGGCTGAATGGGTTAAGGTCGAAGCACTGAGATCTACTGTGATTTCAAATCCAATGAAATGCTTTAGGAATGACTTCTTTACTTTCCCTAGGGTCCCAGCCCTTATCTAGACACAATGCCCGCCCTGCCCAAGCTCTCCTAACATTCGTTATTATCGTTTAAAGTACGTGAGTATGCATTTGTATGTTTTGTATTGTGACACGTCTCTCTTGTCTGCATCCTTAAAATCAAGTGCGTGTTTTGGGGGCCGGGCTTAAAGACAGCCACGAATTTGGAAAAGACAAGCCATTCTGGCACTGAACAGTCAAATGCTACCGACCTACTGAGATGATTTATTCCACTATAATTTGTTAATTTACATCATCGTTTCATAAAATACTTGTAAAATCAGTATATGGATACACCCCCATGCTGGGTTTTGACTACCGTATTGAAAATACGGTAGTCTTTGAAATAGGGCTGGTCGGAGCGCATTCCGGCGCATGCACATGACGTTTTAAGCATGCGGGGCAGAAATTCTGGCAAAGAAGTAACAACATAAAAATGACGTCACTTGCTAGAGAACGTCTTTTTGGCGCCAAAGCGCCGTATGTGTGTGTGTGTGTGTGTGTGTGTGTGTGTGTGTGTGTGTGTGTGTGTGTGTGTGTGTGTGTGTGTGTGTGTGTGTGTGTGTGTGTGTGTGTGTGTGTGTGTGTGTGTGTGTGTGTGTGTGTGTGTGTGTGTGTGTGTATGTGACAGCGACTACAGCCCGTGTTTGAGGACGGACAAGCTTGACATTGTAGGATATTGTCCATAAAATAATTATTTCGATACTTTTTTTTTTCGATTTTATATTAAGAGGCTCATTGGCAAGAAAGTGGCCGTTTCACAAAAAACAGAGTCATTTGTAAAACAGCTAACAGAACTTTATTTTTTCTTTAACGACATCCCTCCCCCCCCCCCCATCCCCCACCCCCCTGACTATCTTGTCATTAATACCCGCATGAATTTTCATAACAGTGGTTGCATAAGTCTGCTGTTTGTCCCGGTTCTGGGGTTGGATTAGGTCAAAATTGTGACATGTAAGCCCTAGGCGTGAAAATCAGCAAGAAAATGCAAAGTTGATCCTCTGATACGTCAAATGTTGGTACTGCGATGAGTGACGTGTAACGTCGAGTCGTCACTATGAACACGGCGTCGTGGGACTAATGATGACATGACGCCAAGCTTGAAGTGACGTCATTTCGCTGTTCGTGCTATTATTCTTCTTCAGAATAGCTATGCTACGCCAGACCACAGAGCTTATGAATGGCGGGAATTGCCGTGTGCCCGTCTTTATTTCAGTGTGCCAGTGTGTGTGGACCAGTGGGCGGGCTAGAGTAGAAGGGGATGGATTCCTGTCTCTACACGAGCCCACAGAGCGTACTAATGGCGGGAAGCGCCGTGTGTCCGTCTTTATTTGTGTCCTCCGACGTGTGTGCTGATCAGAGGTTGGCTTAGAGAGGGGGGAAATGACTATCAGCATTATAAGCCTAAAAATATGAACAACTCTGAATGTTCCTAAACGATAAACGCATGTGAGCTCCAAACAATACGGTATACTTTGGGATGTAATCCTCATCTTGTTTTAATAAAGAATGTACTAACGAGCCAATTTAGTCATTGTAAGACATCAGGGACACAAAAATAATGGGAAGTAACTCTGCACTTCCTTTGTAAGAATACAGACTCAAAATCTGCAGAGGTACTCACAGCCTAGACACGTAAGGATGCCACTGTGTTCCTCCAAACGAAAAGCCATCTTTTGTAAAGCACAAGGGACAGATTTCCCCTTCAGGATTGTTAGGTCCCTTTTATTTATTGAAGGGATTTTTTAGAATGGGTCGCGGTGGGGCGAATTGTTAACAGCATGTCCATGGTGTCAAAGACGGGCAGGCCTAAACCTCTGACAACTGAAGTAAAAAGATAAAAATTAGGTCATGTCTGGTTATGCTAACCTCACTGCTGAACGTACATTTCGCGCCGTGTGTGTGTGTGTGTGTGTGTGTGTGTGTGTGTGTGTGTGTGTGTGTGTGTGTGTGTGTGTGTGTGTGTGTGTGCGTAGACACGATAATCTCAGATATTGCTGTATGTACAAGCTTGAAACTTGGCGAAATACTTATTTGAGGGGTGGTAAGAGAGCCTCCGAGCCTGTTCTAACTGGATGGCTTAGGATGTATAAATTGCCTCGCTATTACACTCGTTATGAAAACAAGATGGGATGAACCATAACCCACAAAGTCTTTTCTATATGATAGCCATAAATCACAAAGTCCCTTTTATATGCGAGCTGTCCTCGCTGTCAAGGGTCTCTACCTGTTGTCTTTGTCCTGATTCTGATGTTGAAATGTCTCCTGTTTGAAAACGTCTCGCAGATTTGCAATTGCGTAAGTGAGCTCTATAAGAGGCACAGCGCATACGCGTCATTGGTTTGAAAACCTTCATTTGTCATGACGTAATTTTAGTTTTTACGTAATTTTATTTTATACTTGATAAGAATTTCACGTTGCCTTTTAGACTTGAGAATAAATGGTGACAAAACTAAAATTGCAGTTGGATCGTGTTTGGCTTTTCTAGGAAGTGGAGAGATTAAACATTTATCGATACGAGATCCCGTTTGCATTTAGACGATCTTAACCATTTATTTGGCTGTCAGTAATGATGTTAGTAGAGGTGATTTCTTTAGGAACCTCCTCTACACAAAGCACTACCGACAGCAAATTGGTTAACCCCTTCGGTAAGCAATTACCGGTACTGTAAACTGTAGAGTTGGCTGCATGCATAAGTTGGTTAAAAATAAACATTTCTCTCCTCTACTGCACTAAGCTGATGCGACAAATGTTTCGTCAGTGTGTCATGTATTTTGCTTGTGATAGTCATAAATACAGTCTGATAAATAAGACAACACGCATTTTTCCCTCAGCGGGAGGCAGTGACAGTTCTAACCAGATGTGTGGTATCACAGGTATCTTTTTTTTTAATTTTTATTATTTTTTTTTTTTTTGGGGGGGGGTGGAGGGGGGGGGCGTTGGTTAAACAAAGCTTGTATTGCATAATAACGTAGATATCTAAAGTGCCTAATTATTTTACAATAATCACTGTTTTCGTAGTGTGCTCACAAACCTACTGGAGTAGGGGGCGGGGCGGGGGGGGGGGGGGGGGGGGGGGTGGGGGGGACGGAACGGGGCGCAGTGGGAAGAGGAAATACGACACATACTCTGTGCGCGCGCGCGTGTGTGTGTGTGTGTGTGTGTGTGTGTGTGTGTGTGTGTGTGTACGTGTACGTATGTGTGTATGTGTGTGTATGTGTGTGTGTGTGTGTGTGTGTGTGTGCGTGCGTGCGTGTGTGTGCGTGTGTGTGTGTGTGTGTGTGTGTGTGTGTGTGTGTGTGTGTGTGTGTGTGTGTGTGTGTGTGTGTGTGTGTGTGTGTGTGTGTGTGTGTGTGTGTGTGTGTGTTGTGTCTTGTGTTCGCGTGATATGCTATTGTTCCCTGACGTTTAATTTCCAGCACCACGGGGACCTCATAGTTGCAATAATTGTTGACATAGATGTAACAGAGCGGGTTTTGGCTTACTAATTAGTCACCCGCGCATAGCAATTTTTCCCCTAACCTTGGATTTTCGTGCATTCAGCCGCTAGCTGTGAGTACACTGACCATTACTATAGTTCCATGCTAGTACCTTATGGCCAGCGCGCGTGCAGTACTCTTTTATTTTTGTAAGCACACGCTGTGTCTGGAGATGGCCTACGTGACCAGCTACACGTAGATATCTTTCCCGCCATCCTTGATATAGTGCTGACTATGCGCCAGATTCCAGTCTCTTTGGTTCTGGGCGGTAGAAGTCAGTGCAGGCAACTTCTGCGGCTTGGCCGGTCAGCATTTCGATGTAGTTGCCAACTACATTCTGTTTTTATTTACAACCGACAGGGTTACGTTTCTGTCCTGTAAGTAGAATTTTTACAATGTATATTTTTGTTTTGTGTATTTGATGATTATGTTGATAGTCATTTCTCATGATTGCCAGGAGTCTCGCGTAGGATCATGCACTACTGCGACTACTGTAACTTTGTGGTATTTCACCTTTTGTTACTTCCAGATGAGGAGATATTTTGATCACAGATTATTAAATTGAGATTATTAGCTAAAATTGTCTAGAGCCGTTGGTAAGAAAACCAACGTCAAGTAATGCATTAGATGACCTTCCTACCAGTGAGGATCGCATGCTGGGACTGGTGTAACTAACTGCCAGCAGCGCAGCCCAGTGTAGGATAGCATGGCAGGAGATCCTAGAAATCTAATTTGCGTATCAAAGACTGGCAATCGTGACTTACGACTTTATGATTTTGTGATTATTGTTGCATGACAAGTTGATGCTCAATTATTGGCACACTGTGCGGTTTTATGATGTTTAACTTTGTATACTGTCCACTATTAGTCTTTAGTGCCCAGCCATAATATGCCATATATTTGGGTAGTCAGTAATCATCAGTTCATTATTTGACCTATTGACTTATATTCAATTCATCAACTAGATACTTTTCTTTTTCGACACATGCGCAGTACCTTGAGCCAGAGGGTAGCTACCAACTTTCGCCCGCTGTGGCGCAGTGGCATGTCTCTGGGATTCCGAATCTGTATCGCACAGCTCGCTTTTGTTATGCTACCTCAAGGGTTCTGCGCACGATGCATAGCACGCTCTTATCATTGTAACCCCACCCGGGTCTGCCCTGGGGGACTTGGGTGGGGTTAGGTATTTTTTAGTTCCCAGGGTCACCCTGGTCAGCCCCACAGGGTGGGTTTTCCTCTCCATTCTGGGGCATGTGTTTCTGTCTACCCTTTGTCCATTCACCTGTATTTGCCTTTTTAAAACTCTCCCTACTGTCTGCACTGCCTGTAGCTCTTGATATTGGATGTTTGTTGCTAAATGGTCTTAGCTTTATTTAGCCCCATGTGTTAGGTTTATTTAACGTATTTGACCGGCTGGCGACATACATTCAATGTTCTGTTTATTTTTTTTTTTTTCACAAGCAGTGCAGGCACGTCCTGAGAAAGCCTTGTTGCTGTCGGGACGTTAAGCAATGTACAATCAATCAATCAATCTTATCATTGTAAATGATATAGAACGTTTTTGTTATGCGACCTCAAGTAGCACACCTTCATAATTATAATTATATGATGCAGAGTAGTTTTGTTATGCGACCTCAAATAGCGTGCCTCTATCGTTATCAAATTAACGATACGGCATCGCTGCTGTAATGCGACCTCAGCGGTTATTGTGTGAAGGTTTAAGGTTGCATTATGTTTTCTAGTTCACTTTCGGTATCGCCTAGGACTAGGAGATTGTTTATCAAATGTGCATACGCCCCGTATTATTTAGTTATCCATACCTTTGTATATTTTGTTTTGATTGACATTTGGCTATGTTCTTTTTGATACTTACGGGGTATACCCGAGCAGGATGTGGGGGTAATGAGTCGCAACGAAAAAGCAGTACAGGACAGAGGGAGGCGCTGATGACCGGGCGAAAGAAGGGGCGAAAACAAGGGAGACGGCAGACTGATCTTAGGATGGCGGATGAAGATCAACAACTTGACGCTCAAGCCAATGGACAGGCTCAGCTGCCCACACAAGTTATATACCACCAGACACTGCAGCCTCGGCCATTGCCAATTTTCAGCGGAGAGGGGGGATGCTCCGTGTCAACGTTTGTGGACGCCGCACAGAGAGCGATCCACTCATTCCACATCCCTGAAGACATGGGGGCAGAATGGGTCATCGGGCACCTTGAAGGAGCTGCCAAAGAAGAGGTCCTGGGACGTCCTGTTGGCCAGCGCGCGACCGCAACGCAGGTGTTAAACATAGTTGCCGCCACCTTTCGCCATGACTTTACGGCAATAGATCGTCTGCGGAAGTTCCACGCCTATCGCCAGAAAATCGAGGAGCCTATCCTAGCTTATGCTCAAGCCCTATCTGCATTGGCAAGCCAGGCCAATGCTGTGGCCAATGACGCCATCCCAGCCTGGACTCTCCGGGATAAATTCGTAGAAGGCCTGTATTCGGCATCCCTTCGCACCCATCTAAGGGGTCTGCTACGCCAGCAACCAGACACTACTTATCTGGTGCTCCGTGACGAGGCCCGAAGGTGGACACGGGAGAACCCAGACATGGATGCCGCAGTGGAATCTGCATCCTCCATCGAGCAGCTCCGTTTGACTGTGGCAGCTCTGACAGCCCAACTGGAAGCAGTGCAGCTGACATCGGGGCCGCCCACGCCACCGGTAACTTCCCAAACACCACAAACTTCGCGTCAGGCCTTCAGGTGCTACTGGTGCGATCAGCCAGGGCATCGGGAGGCTAACTGCCCAGCTAAGGCCCGATACCAGCAGCGCCTGGGAAGTCGTGGTCGTTCACGGAGAGGTGGGTCTGCCTACCATGGGTCCCCACGACACCACCCGTCTCCCCAAGAGTCACCACAGCAGCCGTCCATGCCCTCATTCCCACCTAACTATCCGCAGTATTATGCCCCTCAACCATTCCCCATGATGCCTCAACAACAGCCCTACCAGCAACAGCCCTACCAGCAGTACCCTATGGCGGCAGCTCAGCAGCCACAGGAAAACTAAGAGCCCCCGCTGTCTCTAGCCTGGCAACGGGGGGAACCATGTTGCATGGATTAGTAGGCCAGCGCCCCACAACTACGTTTAGTATAGACGGAAAAGAACTAGAGGCTCTTGTTGACACTGGAAGCGAAGTAACAACCGTAACAGAGAGCTGGGTGAAAGACAATTTGACAGTGAACGTCCAGCCAGCTAGCTTTATCAAATTGGTCGCAGCAAATGGTCTGCCGGTAGAGTACACAGGTATCATAGTGGTTAAAGTTTGTATTTTTGATCTATGCCTAGAAAATGTTCCTATTTTAGTAATGAAGGACACCTGTGTACCCAACTACCGACAGCAGCTGCCAGGACTCATTGGTATGAACATCCTAGGGCTATGTAAGAAAGCACCCCCTAGCCTGACCACCATTTTGCAGAGTGCCAAGCAACAAATCCCCAAGGGAGCCATTGCCCGTTGTGCTGGACGTCACGATATCAAGCCACACTCACTCGCAACTCTTCATGTGACTGGGCCTCGCTATCCAAAGAAGAGAGGCCCAGTTCTGCTTGTGGCATCTCAGATGGCGCAGCCACTTCCAAAAGGTCTCTTGTTGGTTCCAACTGTAGTGGACAGCCACCAGCGTTACCACATCCGAGTTGCCAATTTGACTGATGAACACATCATCCTCCAGCCGCGAACACCGGTAGCCTTCTTGGAAGTGGTTGACTCAGTGGAGAAAGAGGAAGCACTGCAAATCACTGTTTCCTGTGACAAAATCACAGTGTCCCCAAAATCTGAGCTCCCTTCCCCTCCATCCTCGTTCCCGTGTACCAGACCCAACGACCAGTTCCCAAACTTCGCTGGCACTGAAGCACAACGTCAACAACTAGAGGAGCTGCTAAATGAATATGGCCATGTATTCTCACAGGGTGAAGGAGATCTGGGATTTACAGACATCGTTCGGCATCAAATTCCTACTGTTGACAGTGTGCCAATCAGTCAGCCTTACAGAAGCATACCACCAACAATGCTGCAAGAAGTTCGACAACACCTTCAAGGACTCAAAAACGCAGGGGTCATAGTGGACAGTCACAGTCCCTATGCCTCACCTGTGGTCCTTGTGCGGAAGAAAGATGGCAGCCTGCGCCTCTGCGTTGATTACAGGAGACTGAATGCCAAAACTGTAGGAGATGCATACCCACTTCCTAGAATACAAGAATCCTTCGACGCACTGGCTGGGGCCCGTTATTTTTCCACTCTTGACCTCGCTTCGGGCTACCATCAAATTGCAATGGATGAGGCAGATCAACACAAAACTGCCTTCTGCACTCCGTTTGGACTGTACGAATACACCAGAATGCCCTTTGGACTGACTTCGGCCCCAGCAACATTTCAGAGGCTAATGCAGAGGGTCATGTCGGACTTTCTGTTTGAACATATCCTGGTGTATCTCGATGACCTGCTGGTGTACTCCAAGACGTTCACAGAGCATCTGGACCATCTGCGTAAGCTTTTGAGGAAGATTGCGGACACTGGGCTGAAACTGCGCCGAGAAAAGTGCCAGTTCCTACCAACAGAAGTCAGTTACCTTGGCCATACCATTTCAGCTGAAGGGATCCAGTGTGAAGACGATAAGGTGGCAAAAGTGAAAGAATGGCCCGTACCAACGAACACTACCGAGCTGCGACGCTTTCTCGGCTTCGCATCGTATTACAGACGGTTCGTGGAAGGCTTCGCCAAGCTAGCTGGTCCCTTACATGACCTTGTCGCTAAAGTCAGCCAAGACTCCAAAAAGAAGTCTGTTAGCATCAAGACCAGTTGGGGTCCCAAGCATGATGCCTCGTTCCAGGCACTGAAGCAGGCTTTGACTTCAGCACCTACACTGGCCTATGCTGACTTCACTAAGCCTTTCATTGTTCAGACGGATGCCAGTCAGGATGGCTTGGGTGCCATCCTGTCACAAGTCCAAGAGGATGGGCGCAGAAAACCCGTGGCATTCGCCAGTCGTCGCCTTCGACCCTCAGAGTACAAATACTACCTCAGCCATCGCTGCAGCTACAAGCTAGAGTTCCTGGCCCTTAAATGGGCTGTTGCTGAAAAGTTTCGACACTACCTCATTGGCTCAGCCTGCACCGTCTACACGGACAACAGCGCCCTGATAAGCTTCAACTCTGCAAAGCATGGAGCCATTGAGCAGCGGTGGGCGGCGCAGTTATCACCATTCAAGTTTGATATCAAGTATGTCCCTGGCCGCCTTAACCCCGCTGACCCACTCTCCCGGCCACCTGTCTGTGGACCCGCAATCGCTCCCACGGACGACACGGCCACGTGCAACCAGCTTACAGCCGAAGCCGCATCTGACGTCACTGCACAAGAGGTTCATATCTCCCCCCCAACGTGTCAACCACTTGTGGTGCCAGCAGAAATACACACTGTGCCTGAGGTCTTCTGTGCCCGCTTGGCACTGGAGCAGACACCAGACCTGGTCGCTCCCAAAAGGCATATCAAAGTGACGCATGACAAAAAGTCATTTGTTCCTCTTCAAGATCCAACAGATCTGCGCCAGATGCAGTTGGACGATGATGTCATCGGGCCTGTGCTAGCTGCTTTCCCAAAACGACCTCAAGCCCGCAAAGAACAGTTAGCTCTGAAGGCGCTTCTACGACTTCACGACCAATTGTATCTGGACACGAATGGTGTGTTGCGACGAGCATGCCGATACCCGGGTGCTGGCCAGTCAGATCAGCTTGTACTTCCCTCATGCCTCCGGCACGAAACCATGGAAGCTCTGCACGACCATATGGGGCACCAGGGCTATGAACGAACGATGAAGCTACTACAGTCTAGAGTATACTGGCCAGGAATGCACGCGGAGGTCAAACAACACCTGGACCATTGTCAGCGCTGCCTCATGGGTCGACCTCAAGATTTCCACACTCCCATGGGACATCTGGAGGCCACACGCCCCCTCCAGATACTCGCAGTAGACTTCACCAAAGTTGACATGTCCTCGGATGGCACTGAGAACGTTTTGGTCATGACAGATGTTTTCACAAAGTTCGTGCAAGCCGTTCCCACTAGAGACCAGACTGCACAAACTGTGGCAGCCAAACTAATCAAGGAGTGGTTCCTCAAATACGGAGCTCCAGAGAGGCTGCACAGTGATCAAGGCAGGAGTTTTGAAGCGGAGGTGATTGAAGAGCTATGCAAACGCTATGGTGTCAAAAAGAGCCGCACTAGCCCATACCACCCTGAAGGAAATGGGCAGTGCGAGAGGTTCAATCGCACTATGTTTCAGCTGTTGCGGAACCTGAGCGAAGACCAGCAACGCCAGTGGCCGAAACACCTCCCTGACCTGGTTATGGCTTATAACTGTACACCACACTCCAGCACAAACTTTTCACCCTACCGGTTGATGTTTGGCCGCGAACCGCATCTTGATATTGATCAGCTCTTGCAAACGCCGGCTCTCGCAGCAAACGGTCCGATCAACTGGGATGAAAAACTCAAGAAGCAGGTGCTACGGACTAACCAGCAGGCAAACGAGAACTTGGTCCAGGCTGCAGCCAAACGATCCGACATCGCGGATCGGGGTGCCAAGGCTCACTCCTTGCAACCTGGCGAACTTGTAGCAATCAAACACCATGGGCCAGGCCGCCACAAAATCCATCATAAATTTCATCCGCGTGTGTTCGTGGTAGTTCGCCGGCCATACCCGAACATCGACGTTTACGTTATCCGTCCATGCGAGGGTGGGGCCGAAATAACCAGAAACTTAACACAACTAAAGAAAGTTCCTCCAAACTATGGCCAGGTTGCCACGCCACAAGAACCCAATTTAAATACCCCAGCAATGAGGCATAAAACCTCGGGTGTACCAGAGGCTACATCACCTTCGGGCAGTAGCCCTGTGACAATTCGTAGGGTAGTCATCCCAACTGTGCCTCCTAGACGCTCAGAGCGTCTGCGTCAGCAAGCCAAGCAGAAGAAGCCCTGGCGCTAGGTAGTTCTTTGTTTTGACACTCCATTGTGGACATTTGGACTTATTTATTAAGTGTGCCTATGCCACCACGGTGCTTCCATTTCCATAGAATTACCCGTAGAGAAAGATTTCTAGAGATGCTTGTGCGGTGAATATCACACCCTCCAGTTTCAATAGTATTTTTTTGTATTCATTTAAGTGTAACTTTACTCGATGTTGAATTGTTGTTTTTATTCAACATGTTGAATTTTATTGACTTTTATGTCTGTTTGATTTTGAGTTGATAACTGTGACATATCCTAATCAGCTCAGTGTAGGTGATAACGCATTTACCAGTTTCATTTAACTTGGCGGCTCAGTCGGCCGACTTTCTTTTCAAACTTTGCATACTGTTTAGGCTATGTATCCCGGGTAAGCTTTTAAATGGCTGTAGCCTAAGCTCAGTATATTGCAATGCAAAGCTTAGTTTGATAAAGACTGTAGGTTTCCGAGTCTGCATCTAAACTGGTTGACAACAGGGTGACTTGCGTTGAATATTGTTTTGTTTAGTCGCGGTAAGCGGCACATGCACTTGTGGTTATTTGCCCATGCATGGTGTATTTTATGGTACTTAAAAGTATGGAATGGTTTATATGAATTTTCCAGTGAGATTATTTTCTACATCGAGGCCGATGTAGTGTTAAAGTTGGCGGGGATGTAACAGAGCGGGTTTTGGCTTACTAATTAGTCACCCGCGCATAGCAATTTTTCCCCTAACCTTGGATTTTCGTGCATTCAGCCGCTAGCTGTGAGTACACTGACCATTACTATAGTTCCATGCAAAAATGGCCAGCGCGCGTGCAGTACTCTTTTATTTTTGTAAGCACACGCTGTGTCTGGAGATGGCCTACGTGACCAGCTACACGTAGATATCTTTCCCGCCATCCTTGATATAGTGCTGACTATGCGCCAGATTCCAGTCTCTTTGGTTCTGGGCGGTAGAAGTCAGTGCAGGCAACTTCTGCGGCTTGGCCGGTCAGCATTTCGATGTAGTTGCCAACTACATTCTGTTTTTATTTACAACCGACAGGGTTACGTTTCTGTCCTGTAAGTAGAATTTTTACAATGTATATTTTTGTTTTGTGTATTTGATGATTATGTTGATAGTCATTTCTCATGATGGCCAGGAGTCTCGCGTAGGATCATGCACTACTGCGACTACTGTAACTTTGTGGTATTTCACCTTTTGTTACTTCCAGATGAGGAGATATTTTGATCACAGATTATTAAATTGAGATTATTAGCTAAAATTGTCTAGAGCCGTTGGTAAGAAAACCAACGTCAAGTAATGCATTAGATGACCTTCCTACCAGTGAGGATCGCATGCTGGGACTGGTGTAACTAACTGCCAGCAGCGCAGCCCAGTGTAGGATAGCATGGCAGGAGATCCTAGAAATCTAATTTGCGTATCAAAGACTGGCAATCGTGACTTACGACTTTATGATTTTGTGATTATTGTTGCATGACAAGTTGATGCTCAATTATTGGCACACTGTGCGGTTTTATGATGTTTAACTTTGTATACTGTCCACTATTAGTCTTTAGTGCCCAGCCATAATATGCCATATATTTGGGTAGTCAGTAATCATCAGTTCATTATTTGACCTATTGACTTATATTCAATTCATCAACTAGATACTTTTCTTTTTCGACACATGCGCAGTACCTTGAGCCAGAGGGTAGCTACCAACTTTCGCCCGCTGTGGCGCAGTGGCATGTCTCTGGGATTCCGAATCTGTATCGCACAGCTCGCTTTTGTTATGCTACCTCAAGGGTTCTGCGCACGATGCATAGCACGCTCTTATCATTGTAACCCCACCCGGGTCTGCCCTGGGGGACTTGGGTGGGGTTAGGTATTTTTTAGTTCCCAGGGTCACCCTGGTCAGCCCCACAGGGTGGGTTTTCCTCTCCATTCTGGGGCATGTGTTTCTGTCTACCCTTTGTCCATTCACCTGTATTTGCCTTTTTAAAACTCTCCCTACTGTCTGCACTGCCTGTAGCTCTTGATATTGGATGTTTGTTGCTAAATGGTCTTAGCTTTATTTAGCCCCATGTGTTAGGTTTATTTAACGTATTTGACCGGCTGGCGACATACATTCAATGTTCTGTTTATTTTTTTTTTTTCACAAGCAGTGCAGGCACGTCCTGAGAAAGCCTTGTTGCTGTCGGGACGTTAAGCAATGTACAATCAATCAATCAATCTTATCATTGTAAATGATATAGAACGTTTTTGTTATGCGACCTCAAGTAGCACACCTTCATAATTATAATTATATGATGCAGAGTAGTTTTGTTATGCGACCTCAAATAGCGTGCCTCTATCGTTATCAAATTAACGATACGGCATCGCTGCTGTAATGCGACCTCAGCGGTTATTGTGTGAAGGTTTAAGGTTGCATTATGTTTTCTAGTTCACTTTCGGTATCGCCTAGGACTAGGAGATTGTTTATCAAATGTGCATACGCCCCGTATTATTTAGTTATCCATACCTTTGTATATTTTGTTTTGATTGACATTTGGCTATGTTCTTTTTGATACTATTTCTATTAGTCGAATAGTATGTCATCAAGTACTTTAATTAGCCATGTAATCTTGTTAGTAGTTTAGTTCAAGTGCCTTATTGTATTTTGGCACCATTACTTATTATTTTGTTTGTTTACTTGCAGGTACTGCTTTTCCTTGTTAATGTTGTGGTTAAATTAAATTTCAAGAACCATGACTACCATCTCGACTCTCATTTAAATCCCCCACATTTTGCACACCATTCAGCCGCACGGCTACATACATATGTTACCTTCACGCTGGTTTTCATCTGTTATCAATCAGTAACTTTATTGTTCCAAATACATGTTGCCACGGACAGCAACATTTGTCTTGCCACCTCAGGTGCAACTCTCAATCACTCACTCTCACACAACAGTTTTCGTAACAACAAATGGACAATGGCTCCGGACGGGTGAAGCCCATCGCCAAGGCTTCAAATGGCCGGCGCCAACGGCCCCAGCCCGACCTGAACCTTCCTAACACAAAGCAAACTAAAGAAAGCCCTATCATAGTATCTCTTGAACACGTAAACTAATGCTTTTGAACTTTCTGCTTGGCAGAAACTAGTTACACAAATGAGAAATACAAATATGATAATTCAAGTGTAGTGCCAGATTAGCTTGGCGCCTGTCGGCGCCAAGCTAATCTGGCACTCCCCTTTGAATTATCATGAATTATCCATCTCCTGCAACCGGTGCATAGTCTTTAGATGACGCCTCCAAAATTTAGAAAGTACGACCGTCGGGCTGAATGAGTCAATAATTGTCCCATGAGGGATTAATTAAGTATTATTGTATTGTATTGTATTGTATTGTATTGTATTGTATTGTATTGTATGGGCAGACAGCGAATTTCCCCATGAGGGATTAATAAAGTATTACTGTATTGTATTGTATTGTAATTATTACGCTTACTCGGTGGTAAACCCCAATAACTAAATAACTAACTAACTAATAATTATAACGTTTCTAGTGTATATAACTTTATTGTCATTCTTTAAAGTAATAATAGTAGAATCACAGCATTAATTTTAAAGCAGTCCAAACGATTTCTAAAGTACACACATACACTAACATGTTGTAGGAAACAGCGCCGTCACACTAGCGATTCAGACCCGGTTAACGGGCATTTCAATTTCGGTTTAAACTGATCACACGGGGGTAAAAAGCGACGCGGGCCAGAAATGATAGAGCGTGCTTGCTAACCCGAACTAAGGAGCGGGTCGCCCGCATTTTCGGGTGGCTAACGAACTTGGGACATGCTGGAAGACTATACCGTATTCATTATCCACAACACTCAAACTGACAGCTTGGCTCAGACTAATTAAGCAGTGTGCCATTTGGTGTTTGGAAAAAAAAGCCCAATGAAATGTGAAATGGAAAGTGTGCTTCTTGTTTCAAAAGTTACTGTAACCGTTTCTTTAACCCTTTGGGTGTCGGCAGCGGTTTTTGTCGGGATGATTCCTGTAGGAATTTTCGCGACTAAAACCGCTAACGACACGCAAAGCGTTAACTCATTCAGCCCCGACACACCACAGCAAGACATGGATCGAGCATGACAGTTCAAGGGTAGTGCCAGATTAGCTTGGCGCCCACTGGCGCCAAGCTATTCTGGCACCACCCTTGAACTATCATGCTCGATCTGTCTCTAGAATTGTAATACAGTCCTTCGGAGGGCAACTTCAAAAATGGGGGATTTCGGTCCTGGGGCAGAATGTGTTAACGTCATGAAGCAGGCCGCAATAAAACTGCAAATTACAAAATGACAGACAGGTACATATTAATTTATTTATTTTCCGTTGTTCATCTTCCCGGTGTCATGTGCATCAGGCAAAGAGTGTCATGTGTCCCTGCAGGCTGCAGAAACGCACGAGAATGTGTCTCTATCTGGAAACTACAAGTTCCATTTGTATCCCCATGATGAGTGAATTACGCCGGGTTGAACACATACATATTTTAACCCTTTCTCTGTGACTGGAGGCGTATTTTGTAGTGTCTAAAATAATCTTCATCCAACGACAAAAAGCCACAGCCGTCCAAGGAACATGCATGCAAAATGGACTCAGCAAGAGGCATAGATCAAAATGGACTCAGCAAGAGGCATAGATCAAAATGGACTCAGCAAGAGGCATAGATCAAAATGGACTCAGCAAGAGGCATAGATCAAAATGGACTCAGCAAGAGGCATAGATCAAAATGGACTCAGCAAGAGGCATAGATCAAAATGGACTCAGCAAGAGGCATAGATCAAAATGGACTCAGCAAGAGGCATAGATCAAAATGGACTCAGCAAGAGGCATAGATCAAAATGGACTCAGCAAGAGGCATAGATCAAAATGGACTCAGCAAGAGGCATAGATCAAAATGGACTCAGCAAGAGGCATAGATCAAAATGGACTCAGCAAGAGGCATAGATCAAAATGGACTCAGCAAGAGGCATAGATCAAAATGGACTCAGCAAGAGGCTGAGATCAAAATGGACTCAGCAAGAGGCATAGATCAAAATGGACTCAGGAAGAGGCATAGATCAAAATGGACTCAGCAAGAGGCATAGATCAAAATGGACTCAGCAAGAGGCTGAGATCAAAATGGACTCAGCAAGAGGCATAGATCAAAATGGACTCAGCAAGAGGCATAGATCAAAATGGACTCAGCAAGAGGCATAGATTCTCATGAACCCACGCCGATGCTGGGGCTCATGAGGCTCTATGCCTTTTGCTAACACCACTTTGTATCTACTTTCCTTGGACGGCTTGGGCCATATACAATCTATACAATCGGAAAGGCGCCTCATATGGCCTAAACGGTAAGCCCCTGCGCCTGCATGGAATAATCAGGATCTATGTCTCACGAAGCTGCGTGGTGTTTTAGCATGTAGAGAATACTGAGAGGGGATATGAGGGGGGGGGGGGGGGGGGAAGGAAAGTGGGTGAGGGTATCCTCGCGTATTGATGACGACTTATTTTGCGATTCACGAATCAAGAATTCAAAATAATAGCAATCACGTTTGAGAGTGGAAAGAGACGACGGAGAGTGAAGACACAGCTTTTGCGACCTCTGTTCACTGTCCGAAACTAAAACTGATTGGGGAGGAGGATTCATATCACCTGAACTGAGAAGAGGGGGAGGGGGATGATCAGTGTGTGTACACGATTCACGAAATAACCAGAACGTTTTCACGAATCACGTACATCTCAATTTGGATTTCACTTTGAATATTTCTTTTCACGGACGGCGAGGATGAATAAATTGCATTCATGAAATTGCCAAAACAACAACAAAAAACGCCAATCACACATCACGGTTTTAAGACATATCCCCTATCCCTACATTGGTAGAATTGTGATAAACAAGAGGTATAGATCCTCATAAGCCCCGAGGATCTATGCCTCTTGCGTCAATTTGATGTCTGATGTTTACCAATAGTGATGGGTTTAATATGCGGTAGTCTTTTTTGCCGGGAAATTGTCCCCGATCACTACATGTGCAAGGGGGACATGAATAGGAATAACTAACATTGAGTGGAGGACTACGTGGGACGGGCGTGGGAGGGGTTAACGTACATATTGACTCATTCGAGACGTGCCGCCTCCGGATAAACGGCTTTAAGCCGCGAATCCGGAGGGGGCAAGTCTTAAATGAGTTAATAAATCTGATAACAATATCCATATTTCTTACTGGTCGATACGTGTTTCGTTGCATGATATGCCATGAGTCACATGTCAGGGTCACCCAAAACTGCAGGAGAATGAGAAGTCACAGGGTACAGACTTAAATCAGGAAATGTTACGTTCTCATTTTCTATGATTTCACTCTGTGTTTCTGGACTGCGTATCCAGTAAAATCGTTCCACCCTAAACTTGTTATCCCGTTTCTGCTTTAAAAAAAAATAAAAAATATATATATATATATATATATATATATATATATATATATATATATATATATATATATATATATATATATATATATATATATATATATATATATATATATATATATATATATATATATTTAGGGCAAGATAATGGATGGAGAAATTTCGCAACTTAATTAGGAAGGCCGATAATATTGTTGTTCGCGTTATTATTTCGTTTTTATAGTGGCGATAAAGTATAAAAGGGAATGAACTCATCCTGCTTGCATACGCCAAGGTTTCTTGTCGTGAAAACCAGCAAAATGTTCAAGTCCAGCTGTCTTCTCATTTTGGTCATCGCCGGTAAGTAACATCTTTGTATTAATTGTTACGTCTTTTGAACAGAACTAACCGTATGATACTAGCTGTACGTTTTGCTGCCTAACATGGCCTGATAAGGATACAACTGTTTACTTATTGAATGTAACTTGTATATTGCTTTCTTAACTCATTCGAGAAGTGCCGCCTCCGGATACGCGGCTCAAGCCGCGTATCCGGAGGCGGCACGTCTCGAATGAGTTAATCATTTAACCCCACGGCCGTATTTCCCACATTTTGGAGGTGCCACCTAACGACTACGATTACAGGAGACGGATCGGCCCTGATAATTCAAAGGTAGTGCCAGATTAGCTAATCTGGCAGTGCACATGAATCATCATGGTCGATCCATCTACTGCTGTAGTGCTTCGGGGCTCATTGGGTTAACATATGCCATAATTCCATATTATCAAGTATGTCCAACTCTGCACAAAATTAATGGGAATGTACTAATCGTAAACTGATTTGATGCCGGACAGTGGGTTGCTGTTACAATGCCGAATTACTTTACACATACGCAAAAGACACGGGGTACTCAAAGTATTAACTCATTCAGCCCCGACACACCACAGCAAGACATAGATCGAGCATGATAGTTCAAGGATGGCGCCAGAATAGCTTGGCGTCCATAGGCACCAAATTATTCTGGCACCACCCTTGAACTATCATGCCACTCGATCTCTCTAAAATTGTAATACAGTCCTTCAGAGGGCAACTTCAAAATTTGGGGGTTTCGGTCCTGGGGTAGAATGTGTTAACAATTCATTGTGTGACTCACACGAACGCACCCACGCACGCAAAAACATAGATGTGTATTCACTTGAATGCTTATTCCAGATTTTGTAATGTACGCGACAAATGATTGTGGGTTTTTCCTCTTAATACGCAAATGAAAGCAGCTCTATGTAGATTTCTTGAGCCATTGAAGAGCATCTGTTAAACGTAGAGTGTGTAAAAGTCAAAGACAGGGGCGGATCTGAAAGGGGGGGGGGGAAGGGAGGGGAGGGGTGTTTACCAGGCTACCAGACACCCGCTCCCCTTCCCCGTCAACCGAAATATACTTTAAAACATTCTTTAGAGCCCCTTTTCTTGAAATTTAATATTGGAAAAGTTCCTTAACCGCCTCCATGCATCCCTCTCGTCTCCCCACTCAGGCTTTTTATATTTTGGCCAGTAGCAGTAGCAGAGAGGCTTTCATTGTGCTGCCGCCGTTTTACTATCTATCTGAGGTGAAAGGGGTTATAATTAAATAATAATAATAATAATAATAATAATAATAATAATAATAATAATAATAATAATAAATAATTACGGTATTTATAATGCGCTTATCTTATAATAATTATAACTCTAAGCGCGCACTCACAACTCGCACACGCATGCGCACGCTTTAGACAATGACTCACGTACCAAACAAAACAAAACAAAACGTTGAAAAACCACTCTCGGGATTGGAACTGATTCGCCCCTGGAAGATGCCAAATTGTAGAGTTATCATTACACTTCAGGAGGGTGACCGACATTGATCAAGTGTAGAGCCAGTATAACATAAACCGTCCACCGGCCTATATCAACGCACGCGCAGTCCGGATTAGTCATTTGAATCCTAGACGTCAGCTCGAAAGCACAGCACCATCTGCTCTGCGGCTAAACCAAAGAGACCCTCAAAGGTGATGCCACAGAAGCTGGGCGCCTCTTTGTTCAATGATGGTGCCAGAATAGCTTGGCGCCAAAAGGCGCCAAGCTATTCTGGCACTATCCTTGAACTAGCAAGCTTGATCCACATCATGCACCAACGGGAAATTTTCTGGACAGACAATCGGTAAAATCTGGGTGTTGCAGAGGGGCATGGCTACAATGGGTAGGTTTATTCAAAACAAAGCTAAGTCTTTACGTATGTAGGGGTGACAGTGGAAAGGAACGTCTGCCCTCTGAGCGCATTCTGTCTCAAGTTAAAACCCGCCCGTCTCCCCTAAGACAAGCATGTGTATCTTCCACAGCAGTGTCCAGCGGAATGCTTGTTGCTGACAAGCGACAAGAGGACTGTCCGCCCGGGAACTGTACCAAGGAGTACTTACCTCTCTGTGGCTCGGACGGGGTCACCTATGCCAACCTATGCCTGTTCAAGGCTGCCCAGGATTGCAAGTAAGTAAATATGTGATATACCATGGATCTAAGTGTATATGAGATGAGTAAACCGTGGAACGTAACTGTATATGATAAGACACACCATAGAACGTACGTGTATTTCTTGCACACCTCCTTTTTTGCTGCCCTTTGAGCGAGAAAGCTGTATCACACACGTGTGATACAGCTTTGGCTGTATCACACGTGTGTGATCCAGCTTTGCTGCGTAAACGGCCAAGTGTGCATAAAACTGTCTTGTAGAAAGTCTGGTCTACAACAAGGTACGTGCAAACGCGATATTGAAACTTGACCTATCAGCTCGCGTGCAATGACATCATTTCATAGTGATGATTGGCACTATGGCGTCATGAATTGCGTTATTACATCATCATGTACGACTGAACATGTGTCTGGCATCCCAAATATTGACGTCACATTAAAAGTAAATTACGTCCAGATTTTTGCCAAGCCACAATGGCGGCTGTGTTGTGACTAGGCGTGTGCTGAAAGCCAACTCACATAGGATTTATGCCAAGAAAAAGGTGAGTAAGAAATAGATCCTTACATCGGTGTTTAGGTGATTCTGAGAATCTCACTCTCGTGGTCTTAAAACCTTATCCTACTCGCTTTCGCTCGTAGGATAAGGTTTTAAAACCACTCGAGTGAGATTCTCAGTATCATCTATACACCGATGTAAGAATCCATATGTACCATGCCCGCCGTGAGATGGCCTTAGTCGCCTGTTCGGCGTTAAACCACACTAACTAACTAACTAACTAACTAACTAACTAACTAACTAACTATATGTACCATGCGACGTGCATAATTATGATATGACTATAACGACTTTGGTATCAATTTCAGCCCACTTAATCAAATTTCAAATATAAACGATCTGAATGTCCAAACCTTAGTAGCTCGCTTGAGCTTGCCCTTAGTACCACGTGAATGTTCTCTGTTTATGTACAATGTGTGAGTGAATGCGCGTGATTCACGTGAGCGTTCTTGCTGGGTTCAGTTCGCGGCGGCGCTTTGAGCCGATTTTCAATTGGGATAAAGCGCCCAGATAATAGGCTGATTTATTTATTTATTTATGATAGAACCCACCATAGTGCTGAAGTGTACTGAATAAACTATGCAGCCTATGTATGATCTGATAAAGTCAATACTCGCAATGGAACAGGTCGTTTTAACTCATTCTACCCCATCACCGAAATCCCCAAATGTTGCCGTTGTCCTCTGAAGACTGCATTGCAGTGCAGGACACAGATCGACCATGATAGTTCAAGGGTGATGCCAGAATAGCTTGGCGCCCATAGGCGCCAAGCTATTCTGGCATCACCCTTGAACTATCATGGTCGATCCTTATCTTCCTGTGGTGCGTCTGGGGTAGGATGAGTTAAGTTAACCATTTTTGTCTAGCATTATTTAAGACATCCTGCGAACATTTATGACGGAGATATTGCGAACTATTTACCTTTTTTCTTGTCTGAAGGAGCTCACTTTAAGTGTATGTGATATATACTGAGGAGCAATTGATGATTCCAAAAATGTCGCATTTCTTTTGCTCGTCAGTATAATTGGTTGGTTGTACATTGCTTAACGTCCCGACAGCAACAAGACTTTCTCAGGACGTGCCTGCACTGCTTGTGGAAAAAAAATAAACATAATATTCAATGTATGTCGCCAGCCGGTCTAATATTTTTTATGCTAAATAAACCTAAGACCATTTAGCAACACACATGCAATATCAAGAGCTACAGGCAGCGCAGACAGAAGGGAGAGTTTAAAAAAGGAAAATACAGGTGAATGGACCGTGGGTAAACATAAACACATGCCCCAGAATGGAGGGGAAAACCCACTCTGTGGGGCTGACCAGGGTGACCCTGTGAATAAAAGGGCGTTAATACCACCCAAGTCCACCAGGGCAGACCCGGGTGGGTGGGGGGGGGGGGGGGTCAGTATAATTGAGCTGCCATGGAGTTAAGAGTGTATGCCATGGTATACCATAAAAGTTAATTCAGTACACGATAATATGATAAGATATGATATGATATATTTAACTTTCTTTTCATCCCTACATCACACGACTAGTATCCTTAGCGCAAACCGTACCATGTGACCGTAATACAAAAACCTTTGTAGCAACTAATGGCCGACTTTTTGTAGACCTTTTTCTGACGCGTCTTGGATGCCAGTTTTGTTCTATAAAAGATCAGCAAGACGTTCTAAAGTACAAAGTTACAAAGTGTTGTTCGAACCAAGAGGCACACTACTGGAGACGGCAACGTCAAGAAAGATTTTAAATTAGGTCATTAGTCTAGTATCTATAAATGTATAGTCCTTTGTCGTCAGTCATGTCTGGCGTTATGTAGGTCGGAAGATTTCTTCTTGGTTTCTTTTACCAAACAAATTGGAGGAATGAAAACAAATACGTTATTTTTAGCAGGGGCTTGCTGCACGGACCCTTGTAGACCTTCGGGAGGTCAAAGAAACCAAAGAAACCCTCAAGCCTTTTGCCTTCGGGGTACAATGGTTCCTTTGACCTCCCAAAGACCTACAAGTGTCCGTGTAGCAAGCACCTGCTACCAATAACTTATAGTATATGACAGGTGCTGCTTAAATGTTCTATACATAGGTACACCGAAGATAAATGATGAATAGTTGCGGCTTACAGGTCTATGCTGTCGGGAAAGAAAGCTAATGTTTTATCAAACTTATTATCCAGAGCATTAAGGAGGCAAAATCACAGGTATCAACTTGAAATTTTGCACACTGTTTAAAAACATACTCATCTGGATTTTGTCATAGCAGTTCATTGTTATCTGATTTAGAAAGGGATTTAGAATTTTTCATCCCAATGCGTTCTCACATTTTTTTTAGAGAAAAACATTATAGTTCAAATTTTCTCTATATGACAAAATCCAGATAATCTATTGCTTAGAGCCCACACACAAAAAATAAAAATAATCTGCTCATAAATGTAAGCGATAGAGGTGCCAACACAAAGGCGTTTTTTTTTTTCGGATATCAATTGAGACCCTTTTGCGCATTTTTTTTTAATTTTTATTTTTCAACCAGAAATATTGGAATGATGCCAAAACCTCATATTTTTTTTTTTTTTTTTTTTTTTTTTTAATATAAAACTACAACATCTAAACTGCATTATTGCAAACTTTCAACATCAAAATCCTGACAGCCAACAGCAAAAATCACAACTTTGGTACCCACGTCTAAGTAGGTTTTCCTCCTTAACTCGCGGAGTAACTGTAAGTGGCAAAGATTCTCATGAGCCTACAACTACAGGTTACGATTCATCACTAACCTTTTAGCTGTACGCGCTTTTTGTCCTGCAGGAATCACCTCGACAAAAAGCGCCAGGGACAGCCAAGGTGAGAAATATACAGCCTTATTTCTTTTCGGTAACTTTTTTCTTTAATGTCTGTTCTTTTCTTTTCTTTTTAGACCTGACCTACAGATTGCAGGGATAGGTCCATGTCCATAGACTTCATCAACCAACATACTGTTGTCCAAAGCATGTGTGCTCAAGCAGAACCTTCACCTCGCGACCTTGGGCCGTAGTTTATCGAATATTTAGAACCCATATTCACACTTTTTCAACGAGTTAGTTGAATCAAAGTTGATAAGAAACGGAATTTGAACAAAATAAAATTCTTTAGAAATTATTGTAATCCGTGCATTCGTGAGTGTGTGTGTGTGTGTGTGTGTGTGTGTGTGTGTGTGTGTGTGTGTGTGTGTGTGTGTGTGTGTGTGTGTGTGTGTGTGTGTGTGTGTGTGATATTTGTGTGTATGTGTGTGATATTTGTGTGTATGTGTGTGTATGTGTGTGTGTGTGGGTGGGGGAGATTTTGCTGTACCGGTTTATATATATAGTAATATAATTTGAACATTATAATTACTTGAATTTCACTAACGAAGAATGGTGCATATGTTTAGGACCACCACATCATCCCGCATTTGAATGGCTAAAGGTCAGTTCCTACACCACAAGAAAAAGGTCATCCACACTCCGAAAACATACATTTTCCTATTATTTATACCATAATTATGTCCTAGTCTTACCGCGCTTTGATTTCTGGGATCACAGGGTGCACCTGTAGGCAGTTCGCAAGCTAGAGTTGGAGAAAGACTTTTGAATGGGTTCGTTAGCCAGCTTGTATCTTTACAACTTTTTTTTCAAATTAAAAATAATAAGTAGCAGTAAATTCTTTGGAGAAAAAAATAAAAAGTAAACAAGATGGGATGAGCCATAACCCACATGGGGTAGGAGCCATAACCCACAAAGTTCCCTGTATATGCGAACTGTCCTCACTGTCAAGGGTCTCTGCCTGTTGTCTTTGACCTGATTCTGATGTTGATATATCTCCTAGGTTAGCGTAACTAGACATGACGTAATTTGTATCTGGTTATTTTAGTTGTTATATTTTTAGATATGTGCATGCTAATGCATTTGCCCCTCCGCGACCCATCCTAAAACGTTTCTTCTATAAATAGAAGAAACATTTAAAAATTGTGCGTCTTTTTACTCTGTGGATTAAAATTCCGGACAAACATTATCGACACAACGTGTTTGTCCGTGCTTTTAATCCACTATTTTCGTCGAAAAACAACTACAGTTTTGACAAGCTATGATATGCGAAAACTGTCGGTTGGTCACGGGTAATAACATGTCGTTTGACATGTAATTAATAACGAACTCTCATATATAACAAGAATTGACAATAATCATATCATTGGTAAATTCCCGTATTCAGTTCTGTACAATACATTGACCTCTTATTGTCCTACAAACTGTCATGGTCGATCCAACTCCCACTAAAGGGTGTCAGGGCTGAGAGAGTTAATTGTTTTGAACTATTCCAGTTTCTTGGCTGTATGATATGTGTGAAAGTAACCGGAATTGTCCTGCGGAGAACTCGCAGTGTTGTGCCGGGAAGTAAAGTCGGCAATGTCTCTGTACGCCGGCTTCTACTTCTCTTTCTCCAAGCACACATGAAGGTTAGAGTCGAACATAAATTCATATATTTTTTTTTTAACAATAGCGTTGCAGAAAGTATTCGGTAATCCATACACAGGCCCCTGCACAGCGAACAACAAAGCACGAAAAACTTGCGAATAGTTGTTGAATTTTTTATGTGTTTTTTTTTTTGTGTGTGGTTTTTTTTTTTTTTACTCACTGCTGACTCACTCATGCATTCGTGTGTACCTTCCTAGCTTTCTTCAATGACTGACTTCAATGATTGATCGCTCGATCGTTCAAACAATCGATGGAGAAAAGAAGCAACATGATTGGCTGGCCAACTGACTGACATTCAGTGCCTACACGAGTTACGTCCTCCGACAACTGCTGTTAACCCGTTCAGTGACGAGAAAAGTTGAACACCTTCCAAATCTGGCAAGAGGTATAGATCCTCATGAGCCCCCGCCGTTGCGGGGGCGGCTCATGAGAATCTATGCCTCTTGCGGACACCGCTTTGAATCCATGTTCCTGGGACCGCTAGGGTTGTTTGTGTTGAATTATCAACGATTGCAGAAACACACTGAGTCTGCGTCAGCTTTCACTGCCCAGATTAAGCGTCTGTATCAAAGCTCCGATCTGGTGTCAGGGGACATAACTCTTACAGACTTTTCCCCCATTTCAGCCAACACCGCCGATCAGCAGCCGGCATTGGTGCACTGCGCTGACTCCCCGATTAACTCACATCCATGTCAGTACCCACACGCTATCTGAGTGTAGAGCCCTGTGCATCGCTGTCCGTCGCTAGAAGTGGTGCCTTCCACCAGCAAATGTTCTTACCAAAACGCGCCGGGAGTGCCAAGGATGCGCCGGCTGCGACTGGATAACGAAGGCTCCCGCTCATCAACACTTGTGCATAAACGAAACAAACAGTCTCAGTCTTTTTGCCTCAAGCGCCAAGCTATTCTGGCACCATCCTTGAACTAAAACAGTTTATCTGTCTCCTAATCTGTAAAGTAGCCTTCATAGGACAATAAGCAATTTTTTTTCAAAAACAGCCTCAGGATGTTATGGGCGTTAAAGGCGTGTACTAAAAGTGTGACGTTGACCACAAACAAATCAAATACCTGTTAGCGTCGAGGATTTTCAACCACCAAGACTTTTTTTTTTAAAAATCGTGATACCAGACTCCTAAATCTCAATAACGTGGACTGTTGACGGGCAAAAGAAAAACTTCATTTTGGGAATCATTGGAAACAATTTAGTCAATCCGTTTGTCTCGCGTTTCGGCACGCGGTTACACTTGCTCGCTTGCTTCACTGATCGATACATTTATTGATTCGTTGATTTTTTTTCTGGAGAGCCCTTTTATCGACCTTGTATGTGTGGGAGACGGATCGACCATCATAATCTTGATCCTGAAACGCGTGTAACTTTTTTCTTTTGAGTGTATTTGCTCACTCGAGGATATGCCAACAAGTACATTGGACGTTGTCTTGTCACTGAACATGCGAAAATAGACGCTTGTGAAACTTCGCGAGACCTATGGGTCCTTTCTTTTGGCCAGACTAACAGCAGCGATCTTTTTGAATCAATTATCGTTAATTGCAGTCCCGGATCGTTAATAACAGTCCCGGCTGGTTGAAAGGATACGGGGGAAAAAAAAACACTACCGCACCCGTGGTCGTCCACTTCGGTTTCGCCCCTTAACTGCCGAGGACAAAGGGAACTCTACCTACCTGCAAGATACATAAATCCTCATGAGCCCCCGCAGTCGCGGGGGCTCATGAGGATTTATGTCTCTTGTCAGTCCTGGGGTCTTTTTGCCCATTTTTCGTCCCATTACATTAATGTGTTCTACACGCGAATGTCTGTCAGACGCGAAGTCCGTGGTCACTTGCAGTGAAGGGGTTAACGTAGTCCATTTCTGGGTAAATATACGTTGGGTTCAAATACGCTGGAAATATTTACGAGAGAAAACATGGACATACACTCCATCGGCGTTAGTGAGGAAATTAGACCACATAGTACAGCACAAAGCATTTATCTTGGCTATTGCGGTCACTGTGAAGGATTGTGACAGAACTCAGATTGTGACTCAGAGCTACATCCCGAGAATCAAGGGGCAAGAGCCAGGAAACTTTATTTATCCATTACTAGGGTGCGAGTACAGAATACGATTGAAACGGAAAATGAGATGTGATAGTGGACCATCAGATGCGGATATGGTTAATCGATAACATTGTAAAAATAAATACATAAAAAACATTGAATTTTCTCTATCGGAAATTCTGCAAGACGCGACTGTGGACTACACGGATTAAGTTAAACTGTTTGCGGTCGTGGTGTGTGGCACTGCCTATTGTGTTCGCTCTAACTACAAGACGAGGGACCAGAAATGGCGTTTCTTGTGATTGTCGCTGTTGTTCTCTCCGTTATTTGCGGCCTGGCTGAGGGAGCCATTACCGCACTACAGAATGCGGAGCTGCTTCCCAATTCTGCGAACCAGGTATGGAATCACTATTCATGATATAGACTGCAACAGTCGGTCTGACCTAAGCCATAAGTCTTAGCCTAAAGTATAAGACTGAGTAGGTTACCGACTTCTGGCTTGGGCCAGAAGCCAGATTCATGACGGAGCTTAGTCCTGCGCCAGCCACTCAGCAAGGTGCTCCGCTATTGCGGAGCACCTTGCTTAGTGGCTGGCGTAGGACTAAGCCCAGCCATGCAGCTGGGACCAGATGAATGTGGCCCGATAATATAAGCCAGAAGTTTCAACATACTGTTAAACCAGTAGGCTGAGACGTCTGGCTTAGACCAGGACGACTGTTTCAGCAAACGTTCTTGCATACACTGCAGATCTTCATGAACAATGTGCTGTTCGTGTCCGGGGCTCGCTCCCTGCTCCACTGCGCCATGATATGTCGAAACACACCCGGTTGTCTGACCTTCACCTTCACGCCCGACGCGTCATCATCTACGTCATGCCGTGGTCATACGACATTTATGACATCAGCTAGCATGTCAGTTTTGTCTCAAAGCTCAACCACCTTTGCCTTCGGTGAGAATTTTTTGTTATGTTCCTTCCATAGTATCGGTAGTTTTTTTTTTTAGAAGAGTCTGAAAATATGCACTGATTTTGTAGTCGATGGTTTGTGCAAAAGTGTTTCCATTCTTTATCTTAATACACGATTTCTGTAAATCAGAAGTAGATCAAAACTGCGTTTTCGCGTGTCCAGGCATTTAAATCCACCACTGTTTTTTATAGAAACGCGTGCAATATTTCACTACTTCTGATTTACTAACGCTATCTATTGGTCCATTGTTACAGGAACATCAAAATTATGTTCTGTGCTGTTTTATTCCAGTGCAATAAATGTACTTATTGTTATGCTTAGTAATATTGTATTAGTCATTTCTCCAGTATTTTTGTCTACCGTATTGAAAATACGGTAGACTTTAGGATGGGGCTGGTCGGAGCGCGTTCCGTAGAATGTACAGGACATAACAGGCGAGCGGGGCTCATGGTCTGGCAAAAAGTAACAAGATAAAAATGACGTCACGTCTAGATGCTCTAACCTTGCTGTTGAACGTCGATCAGTGGATCAAACAGTGACGGTGACGTAAAAGCACCAAACTCGTCAGTGTTCTATATAATGTTCCTAATTGACGCAAATCACCAGCATGTCAGTGTTTTACATGTGTATGAGCTGGCGCTGTTCTCCTTCCTTTAGGAAGACAGTCTCTTTTTTTGTATGATATTTGCGAACGTATTGTGGAAAAGGTGGAATATGCATGCAAGCTCATACAGAAGAGGCTTTGTGGGCGTGGGCCATTCCACCTTATTGTTCAAAATGGCTGTGGCTACGCCAGCCCACAGAACGTATAACCGGTAGGAAGCGCCGTGTGTCTGCCGTCTGTGTTTCTGTGTGCCATTCTGCCGTTTGTGTTTGTGTGTGCCATTGCCGTGCGGATCAGGCGAGGAGGTGGGGGTGGAGGGGGCGGGGGGGGGGGGGGGGCGGGGAGAGATTAAAGGGAGATATTGAATGAGTTCGTAATCCAGCGTTATGCCTCTTCAACTGTTTCAATAATAATTAATTCATTTGTGCAAGTTTTGGAGCCACTATTTACTCCCGTCAAACAGTCAGCGCTAAAAGGGGCTGTGTGGAACAAAACAGTCAGCTCTGCGGCTGCGTGCCTTTCGGATGAGTGACGTGAAACATCAAATTCGTCAGAGTGTACACGCCGTCGTGAGACCAGCGATGCCATGACGTAAAGTTTATAGTGACGTCGTTTTGCTGCTCTCGTGTTATTCTTCTTCTTCAGAATCCTTGTCGCTACTCAAGCGTACTAATGACGAGAAGCGCTGTGTGTCCGTCTTTATTTGTGTGCGCGGTGTGTTGATCAGAGGTTGGCTTAGAGAGGAGGGAAATGGATCAGAAGGATAAGCTTAACCCATTCAGCCCTGACGCAAAACAGAGGGAGATGGGTCGACCATGATAATTCAAGGGCAGTGCCAGATTAGCTTGGTGCCGACATGGTCGATCCATCTCCTGCAACCGGTGCATAGTCATTAGATGACGCCTCCAAAAATTGGGAAATACGGCCGACGGGCTGAATGAGTTAAAAATATGAACAACTCTGAATGTGCCCAAAAGAAAAAAGCACGTGAGCTCCAAACAATACGGTAGACTTTGGAATGAATTCCTCTTTTTTGTTTATCCCCTATCATGGCTTATGACATTAACACCTTCGCTACCAATCAGGGGTGGATCAGTTACCATCGATTGATGGGGGGGGGGGTAGGGGTGGGTGGGTGGGGGGGTCCAACTTTTTGTTTGGGACCTTCAACCTGACACAAAAGGCATCCCTGACGCTAGAGCTTCTTCCAGTGGCCGAAAAATATAGGTGTGGCTGTGTGTGTGTGTGTGTGGAAGGGGGGGGGGGGAGGGAAGCCCTGTGTGTGTCATGTGAACACTCTCACCACTCGCCATAATATCAAACAATGGGATGGGGGGCCAAAAACCGTGTGTGGGTGTGTCGAAACACACCTAAAGATAAATAGGGAGGGGGGTGTGGGTGTGTGTGTGTGTGTGTGTGTGTGGGAGGGGGAAGGGGGCAAACACTAAAAAAAGGGACTGTGTTTGAGCATTTTAAACAATTTTTTAAAATTTATTTATTTATTTATTTATTTAATTTTTTTATTATTATTATTTTTTTTTTTTTTTTTTTTTGGGGGGGGAGGAGGGGGGGCGGTGGTTCTGGAACCCCTAGGATCTCTCCGTCCCCCCCCCCCCACACACACACACACACACACAGATCCACCCCTGGCAGTAACCACAAAATGCGCGTCTAAAACTGCTACACACTGACCGAGATATGCGTGGAAAACAGATGAAAAATGGGGCCAAAAATCAGCATAAATAACACAGGAGTAACAAGAGACACACATCCGCATGATCCCCCGCGACTTGCAGCTGTCCCGGCAGTTAAGGGGTTGTTAAGCAATCATAGTCGATTGTACTCTTAAACTGCCATGGTCGATCCAGCTCCCAATCCATGGTGTCTGGACTGACAGATTGCTTTGAACTATTCCAGTTCCCTGGCTGAAGGATCCGTGTGAAAATAACCGAGCTTGTCTCCTGCGGAGAACTCGCAGTGCTTTGCTGGCCACATGCGTGTACAGTCGACAATGTCTCTGCACCCCTGGCTTCTACTTCTCCCTCTCCAAGCACACATGTCTGGCAGGTGGGTGTGGGGTAAACATTCCCATAATTATACCGCTTTTGTAGAAAGTGTAAAATGGAATTCAGAAGGTATGCCTACACTGAAGGAACAAACGTGCACGAATACTAATCGAAAAACCAACCAATAGTTTTCGCTCTGTTGCTCGCTCATCGTGTTTGCGTGCGTGCCTACGTGTATGTAGGCTACTTATAATTTCGTGTGTACCTCCCCCTCTTTGTTTACTGAATGACTAACTGGTTGAGTGATCGATCAATTGATTAACTCCTTCACTGACGAGAAAAACTCGACAGTTGGTTCGTTATTTGGGTTTAACGCCGAGCAGGCGACTAAGGCCATCTCACGGCGGGAAAAAAACTGAACACCACACTACTGCAAGAGGTATAGATCCTCATGAGCCCCCGCAACTGCGGGGGCTCATGAGGATTTATGCCTCTTGCTCAAACCACTTTGTCTCATTTTTTCATGGAAGGCTCTTTCGCGGCGTTCAATCATTGACGCAGATTTCACTGATGTGCACAAGGTACATACAGTGGCAGTGAAGGGGTTAATCAATCGGCAGAGAAAAAAATCACCTTGACTCAGTGACTGACTGATATTTGGTGCCTGTACGATATATGTCCCCCTATATATAGCTCCGAGCGCCTGTATGGAAAGCCCCGATAGGTTGTCAGGGGACATATATAATGTCGTTTCCCTTTGGTCTCATTTCAGCCTGCAGCACAGCCGATCTGCGGCCGGCATTCGTGCACTACCCTGACTCCCAAATTAACTTCAACAACATACACGTAAGTACACGCACGCTGTCCGAATGTAAAGCCCTGTGCGTCGCCGACTCGCGCTGCCGGTCGCTGGAAGTAGTGCCGGCCTCGGGCATATGTGCTTACCAGAGCGTGACCGCCAAGGATGCGCCAGCAGACTGGATAACGAAGGCTCCCACTCATCAGCACTACCAGATCACTTGTGCGTAAAGGATACACGGCGTTCATAAAAATGTTGCTGTTCTAACGACATCAAGCTGCGAGTGTAATGTTTAGTCTTAAAAATCGCACATCGATGACATAATATGACGCACCAGTGACACTACCATCACAGGATATTGAAAGTGAAATGTAGAGCATCTGCAGAGGACACAGCTGAAAGCCAACCAATGTGCAGTGTCACTAGGGTCCGCGTGCATGAAAATCCGGCCGGTTTGGTCTTGATCTATTTTCATTTGTCAAAGGCACCTAAATAATCAACATGACCTACAAACATGAAAATCAAAAAGTTCTTTATTTTTAGGTTAGTGGCCATATTTACTTGATAAATGGATATGGGTTTGTTCTTCGTCTCTGTGTCAGTCACTGGAGCATAACAAATGGTTTGAAAGTAATTCACATTAAATCAAATAAGATTTATTAAGAAAATGATGTGCACCGGAAGTTCTGGTTCTCTAATAAATTTTTGGAGTCAAATTTTGTTTTAGGCAGTTAATAACATCATAAGAAATCCACACAACTTGTGTGTTAAAATATATCACAGGAAACTTGCTTTACAGAGTGTGTCCAGTTTTGCTTATTTTCACCACTAATGAAACCCTGTGTCCTCCATGGTAGCCATGGGCGATAACTCATCCAATGTTCGTGTCAAGATAGCTCAGACAGTAGGCTGGCATCTGAAGTAAGCAACAAATAAAATTTTCTTGTTTTGCTGACAGGGTGGCTCTTTGTTTGCGGGTACACTTACAGACACTTTTCGCGTTTTTAATGATTAGTATACATTGCCAATCAAACCGCTCACCGAGTTGACGGATTTTGAACTCTGTCAGCTCTGGGCCTATATACTTGAAGGCACGCAGAGTCGAGTCATATCCAGTCCTCACAAGTGAACCCCTATCAGTTTTGGTGAACCCCTATCAGTTTTGGCGTAGGCCTACACACGAGTATTCTGTAGCAGATGATAATGACAAATAACTAGGCGACATATAAATATGACTGCCATACACCATGCGCGCCTGTGGAATAGGGCTGTGACAACTGCTGTAAAAGAATACAAAATGCAGGCAGTGTGGCTCTCAAATGTTCCGGCTGTTATTTTCAGTAACGTCTGCTACAGGATTAGTCACGGTTCCAGTGTAATCCAAAGTAAAGCTGATAGGAGTTCCCTGGTGACTTCCGCGTATCTCATGCTCTGCCCACGGTGTGCGGCACTTGACTGGGCTTTACAGATCAGTGTTGCGTGCCTTATAAAGGCCTATGGATGGCGGAGTTCACTGAATCTCCGCAACTCAGCTTCTGAGCTCAGGGCCCTAGTTTGGTATTTAAAAACACGCGCGGGACGCCGGGAACAACGAGCGTGAGCTTTAACGCCGAGCAGGCGAATAAGGCCATCTCACGGCAGACGGCTTCAGTTAGCAGACTCAGTGCACGCTAACGAACCGTTCACCTGGGCAGCTGGCAGTGACATAAAACGTGAGCACTGCGGGTGTGTCGGGTTTTATTGGGTCACCGTGTAGCTGTGTAATTTGCAGAGCCGACTTCACGGCGGTGAACTGCCAAGCTGAACTTTTGAGCACCACCCAGTAGAGCTCTACTCCTCGTGAGCCCCCGCATGAGGATCTATGCCTTTTGCCGACACCACTTGTTCCTGGGACGCGCAAATCTCAATTAGGCGGACTCTGGTCTGTACGCTTAGATCAGGACTATCCGGCACCTTACATCATGAATAAGCGGAAACAAGATGGGACCCCAGCCCAAAGTTGTTCCTATTTTCAAGCTTATCCTTCTGATCCATCTCCTTCTACTCTAACCCACCCTCTGATCCACACATACTGTCACACAGAAATAAAGACGGACACACGGCAATCCAGAGTTGCCACATTCCCTCTGCGATAAGATAAGTAGCGACTGATCACTACTTATTTGTTTGTCTATCATCATTTTGAAAAAGAGTATTTACCCGAAATATTAATAAATTGTGCTGTAACTGTTTTTTATAAGCGTGTTTCTTTCTCCGTTGGGTTCTTCTCGGAGTCACGGCAACTGATTCCTGTCATTTGTAAGCTTTGTGGTCTGGCATAGCGATAGCTATTCTGAAGAAGAAATATAGCACGAGCAGCGAAATGACGTCACTTCAAGCTTCACGTAATGGCATTATTAGTCCCACGACGCTGTATTCATAGTGACGGCTCGATGTAATGCGTCACTCATCGCAGCACGAACATTGTACGTATTATAAGATCAAACTTGGCAATTTTCTTGCTGATTTTCACACCTAGTGCTTACAGTTACAGGTCGCAATTTAACCGAGCCGGGACAAACAGCAGGCTTTTGCAAACAGTGTTTACGAAAAATCATGCGGGTATTAATAATTTTTTTTCGTAAAAGAAATTTATGTTAGGTGTTTTAAAAATAACTCCGAAAAAGTGGTGCAGAAAAGTATCTGATTTTCACACCTACGGTTAAACAGATCACAATTGACCTAATCGTACCCGACAGCCGAGACAAACTGTGGGCTTATGTAAATACCCTATATGAAAAATCATGCGATTATTTATGAGAAGATTGCGTTTTTCTTAAAAGAGATTCATTTTTTAAAAGATGAATCGCAAATAATTCATGAAATTAATCCCAAAAATATTTTAATATTTAATTATCACTCGAAAAGTTCAAAAGGTAAAATGCTGGTTAACGAACTCATTCAATATCTTCCTTTTATCTAGCTATATGCAAAATATCTAGTAAAAATAAGAAATATTACGGACTCTAGTATGGATCAACCGTTTTTTGTGAAACGACCATTTTCTCGCGAATGAGCATCTTGATAAAAAAAATTAAACAAACTGCCTCGAGATTACTCTTTTATGGACAATATACTATAATTTCAAGCTTGTCCGTCCTCAAACGTGGACTCAAGTCGCTGTCACACACACACACACACACACACACACACACACACACACACACACACACACACACACACACACACACACACACACACACACACACACACACTACACACACGACACACACACACACACACACACACACACACACACACACACACACACACACACACGGCGCTCGGCGCTCAGCGCCGAAGACGCTCCAGCAAGGTTTGCGTAGCTAGACGTGACGTCATTTTTATCGTGTTACCTCTTTGCCAAAATTTCTGCCTTGCACAATAAAAATGTCATGTGCATGCTCCGGAATCCGCTCCGACGAGCCCCATTTCAAAGTTGTTCCTATTTTTAAATAGGAACAACAAAAACAAAGATCGAATGGTGGTGCACGATAGGGAAATGAAAGATATGTACCTTGCCATACATGACAAGAGCACACGACACACGTGCTACACAAATACGTCGCAATTCAAACTCTGAACTGAGACAGCTGTAAATTTTCCATTGTGCGTGTCAACACGTATGTTGTTTTAAGCAAGAGAGAAAGAGAAATAAATAAGGAAAATATGACAGATCTATGACACTTTAGTTTGTCGAAAAGTTCGAGTCATTTTCGAATGCGTGTTTGAGTTCAGTAGCGGTTCGTGAAAATTGTAAAAATGTTTCATCTACAAAATCAGACATACCGTATCAAGTTGTTCGCACGCAGCCCCAAGCTCACAATTTAGAAGTTCTGTCACCAGTGAGAAAAATTCACATTTCCTTGCAAAAGATTCTGAAACTTTCACTGGCTGAAACGTTTACAATTCTAGCTGCAAAAATCATGCACATTTGCACGACCGGATCTTTGCATGAAAGAGTCGCGTACCCTGCGTATTTCACAGAAATAGTTCAGTCTGACGTCGGAAATATCTGGCGTTTTACTCCTGACGTCAAAAACAAATTCGAGGCTTAAAATAGTGCGTGATGTGGATTGCACGACAAGGGTATAGAACCGTCTGTGTTGGGGTTACTTTTTGGGTAGTCGTGGTATTACTACAATACCACGATTAATCCATCGAAGTAACCCAACACAGACGGTCCAATGCCTCTATACATACCACTTATCTTATGATTTAGTCTTAAATAAAGACCCGCTGCATGACCCACCCTAATGTTGTTTCTTGTTTTGCATTTGCATGGGTTTGCAGTTGTTTGCTCCTTGCTCGTGTCGTGATTTACCATTGCTGCATACGGGTTTCTGTTGGCTTGTGTTTTTGTTGTTGTTGTTGTTGCGTGGAGTTGCGATGGCGGTGTTTATATAATACGCACGTCAACGGCTCGTCGCTCAGACTTGTCTACTGCATGTGTGACTGTTTCTTCGTTTTGTGTTTGCTCATTCACTCTTCAACTTTTCTCTTGATTAGCTCTAAACTCCCATAACTAAATTACTTCCATCTTGTAGAATGGAAGGCATTTAGTTCTGGGAGTTTAAGAGTTAATACCTAGCAGCATTCAGAAGTCTTCGTTGTTTCTGTGAGTGCATGAACGAGAAAACCCCCGGAACACGCATTTCGTTTAAAAAAAAAAAAAACCAAAAAAAACACCCACATTAAAAAAAAATTATTTCTTGTATTTGTGCACACCACTCAAACGATTTGTGACGTACGTATTTACGAAGTACATCATGCCCAGGAACAAAAAGCATTTTCCGTGTCAGCTTTGTTGGGTTGCTTTTTAAAACTGATTGAAAAGAAAAGGAAAACAGCCTTGTGTAGCATAACCTACAAGCATGGGTTAACTCATTCTACCCCAGACACGCCACAGCAAGATAAGGATCGACCATGATAGTTCAAGGGTGATGCCAGAATAGCTTGGCGCCTATGGGCGCCAAGCTATTCTGGCATCACCCTTGAACTATCATGGTCGATCTGTGTCCTGCGCTGCAATGCAGTCTTCAGAGAACAACGGCAACATTTGGAGATTTCGGTGATGGGGTAGAATGAGTTAAACTGAATTTATGTCAAACTTTCGCTGGCCCATTTGTTGGACCGTCCTTTGTGTAAAAGTTTTCAAAATCGATTCAAATGGCCAAAAGGAAATGTTCTAACGCATTCCTCGCAATTGCAGGACATTACTATCTATATATTGATCATGTAGCTGTCTAAATGCAAACACTTTATTGCGCGTGCAGCCATATCGGTTCGAAGGCCAGCTCTGTCACTCACAGACCGGGGTACAGAAAAGTGTATATCAAAGTCCAGTATTTATTTCTTGCGACCACTGTCCTTTGACACCAAACAGAAGAAATAAACTCCGTGTAGCATGACACACATCGTGAAACGAATGTCTCTTCCCTAGCCTGTGTTGTTACTGGCGGATCCAGGCAACAGCACGTGCGGGTCTGAGATGTTCTTAAGCTGAGGGGTTAATTGCGTTTTAGCCCTGACGTGCTACGCCAGGACGTGGATCGACCATGATAGTTCAAGGGTGGTGTCGGAATAGCGCACAGGCGCCAAGCTATTCCGACACTATGGTCGATCCGTCTCCCTAATTATGACGCAGGCCTTAAAAGATATCTAAACAAACTTGAGATATTCGTCTTCAGCAAGTAATGGTTTAATCATGACTGTGAAAACAGGGACACAGGGGAACTTCCACGTACAAAACAAGATAGTGGTTTTGAAATCATAGTTAAATTCAACTACAAAGATCCCCAGCCGTCAAATGAACACGGATGCATTGCGGTTTCAGCAAGAGGCATAGATCCTCATGAGCCCCCCCCCCCTGCGGGGACTCATGAGGATCTATACCTCTTGCATGCAGTTGAGTGGTGTTCAGTTTTTCTCGGTAGTGTAGAGGTTAAGGCTTCCTAAGGATTGGGGTTTCCTGAAAACTATGCCTGAGACAATACCACCCTACCCACTTCTCTCCCACGCACCCCCAACTCCCACCACCCGTTTCTCTTCTCCTCCCCCCCCCCCCCTCCACCAATCCCCTCCCCCCACAGCACGCTTTGTTGATGTGCAGATGATTCTGAACTAGGCCTAATTGTTTTCTGCGATGTTTCCCTTCTCCTCACTCCCCCCCCCCCCCAAAAAAAAAAAAAAATAAATAAAATAATAATAATAATAATAATAAAAATAAAAATAAAAATAATAATAAATAAATAAATAAATAAATAAAATAAATAAATAAAATAAAAATAAAAATAAAAATAAATTAAATAAATAAAATCCCCTCTGACGTTTTTCTTCTCCTCTCCCCCCCCCCCCCCCCAAATCCCCTCCCCCACCCCCACCCCCCACAGCACACTTTCTTGACGCGCAGATGATTCTGAACTAGGCCTAATTGTTTTCTGCGACATGATTAGCCATACGCGTATACGATCTATTGATTGAATACATAATTATCTGCCATTTCTCTGCTGCGTTGTTTTGTTTGACGTCTTTGCTCACACTGGTTATCTCCCTCTATTAGACACAGCGAATCGACGGAGATAACCAGTGTGGTCTCTGATCAGTCGTAAAATTATTTGAATACATAACTGGGTCCGTCGATCTGTGCCAGCTAAGAGGTAGATCCCAAACGCAACAAATCACACACGCTAAATTCATTTGCAGCGTATATTTCGTGGCTCGAACAAACAAACGCTGTTTGGAAATCAGAAAGTCAGTTGTGGCAAAGGTAGTCGTCTCTTTGGTAGTGAAACAGAGTCGTCAGCTATTGTTGGAACTAGACGATATTGCATGTTTGTCCGGGCTTTTTAATTTATTGTTTTCTTCTTAACACGTGCAATTTTGATCTACTCCTGACTTCCAGAAATATAATTTTATTTAATTACACCCTTCACTGCCGAACATCGAGAACGTCCTCAGACTGCAAGCGGCATAGATCTTCATGGACTTCCGCATAAAATGGCATTTCGCTAGCTTCACTGTGAGCCCACACGGCTACAGGCTCTTGATAGTCTATGCCTGGAACAGATAGCTGAAGAAGTGCCCGGATGATGATCAAGGCAGCGTTAACCCTTTTACTTCAGGCACGGATGGAACTCCACCCAAAGACAAGAGGTAAAGATCCTCATGAGCCCCCGCATCTGCGGGGGCTAATGAGGATCCTTACCTCTTGCTGGTCTCGTATGTATCGTGTACCTCAGCCGGAGCACATGGAGACCAATAAATACACAGCCAAAATACCCAAGGCAAATTTTTACATTTCGAACATTTGTTGCCTGTTTCTGTACCTATACCTAAAGCAAAAGTTCAGCTTAGCATCATGACATCTGGGCCAACGGAAAGTATGACCACATTGTCAAAAGGACGTATTGCCAGGCCATACCTGGACCACCTTGTCATACGCCACTGAACCACCTTTTCCTACGCCACTGATCAGTCAGTCAGTCAATAAACCAATAGGTCCATTGAACGATAAGTCAATCAATCAATCAATCAATCGATCGATCGATCGATCAATCGATCAATCAGTCAATTGTTGCAGCTGCTGCTATTGTACAGTAACGGCCTACAACTACAAAGCTAACTCTTGAAAAGAAAACTCAACGAAATACAACTCTTTGGATGTGTGAATTGCTTCTCTTACCTGAGCCCCCACTGTGTCTCCATGACGGGAAGCAACTCGTGCAGCACCCAGTTCAAGTCTTGCTCTGCGTAAGCCACGAACACGTCGTACTGGAACTGGCGTGCTTCTCTCCCCTGCCGCCGTCGTCTGGGGATAGAGAAAATTTGTTATTACTTTTACACGTGTACCCTTAATTAAGACGCCACGACGGGAGGTGGGTCGGTTATGATAACCAAAGCAGAGCCAGATTAGCACTACCCTTGCTAACAGTCATGGTCGATCCGTCTCCCACAGCTCGTAACATGCATAGGTTCTTCGTTGACGTTTACAAAACGTGGGGGAAGCTATGACCTGGGTGAAAATTATTAAATTTGATAGGAATATATATCTTAATCCATATCATACTGAGGCTAAAAGCTTCAAATTTGTACACTGCAAATTTGTAAATTGCAAGCTACATTATAGTACTTACACATAAGGATATTGACCAATAGTCTTAGTTCAAGGGTGGTGCCAGAATAGCTGGGCGCCTAGAGGCGCCAAGTTATTCTGGCACTACCCTTGAACTATTTTAGTCAAACTTATTTCACACACTGGTATATTCCCAATGATAAGGGTTAAAGTGATAATTAATACTTCCGTTGCCAGTGGACGGAAAATGTGTTTTTGAAATCATTGTAAATTCAACGTGAAAACTACTCAGCCGACAAAGGCAGCTGTACACAAAATAGTTTCAGCAAGAGGCATAGGATCCTCATGAGCCCCCGCAACTGCGGGGGCTCATGAGGATCTATTACTCTTGCAGTTGGGTTGTGTTCGAATTTTCTCGGCACTGAACTGGTTAATAATAACAGACGCCCCTGGGAAGAGGGGAAGAGGGTAGAGGAAGAAAAGCATGTAGGTTATAATTGAAAATGTAGATTTACTGATTATCCTGGTGTCAATAAACACTGAAGTAGACATAATTATTCTCTCCTCTTCAATGCCAAGAGGGTTACTCTTTCAATTCCACTGGACGCATATTTAGTTTCTGAACTCTTTTTTAATTCATCGACCACTGAATAGCCACAACTCCCCCCCCCCCCCCCCTTCCCATGAACATGGACACAAATGGGTCTCAACAAGAGACATAGATCCACATGAGCCCCCGCAACTGCGGGGGCTCATGCGGATCTATGTCTCTTGCAGTTGGATCGCACTCATGTCTTCTGGGCAGTGATAGGGTTCAAGGAAACTGTTCAGACTGAGACCTGTGTCGCTCCCGGCAGACCTCGTACAGCAGCAGACGCAGGTGCCAGCGGAACCGGAAGAGGAGGGAGAAGACGATGAAAGTGACGAGGAAGATGTTGATGCCGGCGATGATGAGTACTGAGGTCGTTCTGTCCATAAGGCAAGCCTGTGGACATTGATGTTTGTGACAATTAACCTCCTCTCGGCCAGCGGGCACTGACTGTGTTCTAAAATCATCGCCTCGGGCGTCCAAGGATCGTGGTTACAAGATACTGGTGTCAGCGAGAGGCACACATCCTCCTCTTGCGATTGGATCTTGTTAGCTTATTCTTGGCAGTGGATGGGTTAACCCATTTAGCCTCAACACCCAACAGCAGGAGATGGCTCGACCATGATAATTCAAGGGTAGTGCCAGATGAGTTTGGCGCATTCACTGAGGCGCCAAGCCGTGCACTACCCTTGTATTATCATGGTCGAGTCATCTCCTACAGCTGGTGCAAAGTCACTAGGCAACACCTCCAAAATTTGGGAAATGAGTCCGTGGGGTTGAATGGGTTAATGTTTGTATGGCCCAAAAAATACATACCAGCATAGATACAGAATACAATATTACACTTTGTTTTCATCCCTACGTCACACAACCAATAGCTTTAGGGCAAACTGTACCATGTGATTTCGCTTTAAAAAAACCAAACTTGTAGCGAATAATGGCGGACATTTTGTAGCCCTCTTTCTGATGCGTGTTGGATGCCAGTTTTGTTCTACAAAAGACCACAAAACCGTTCTAAAGTACACAGTTAATTAGAGTTGTTCCAAACAAAAGGCACACTGCTGGAGACGGCCACGTCACGAAAGATTTCAAATTACGTCATAAGTCTACTATGTATAAATGTGTATTCCTTTGAAGTCAGTCATGTCTGGCGTGATCCAGGTCTGACAAATTTCTTCTTGATTTCTTTTACGAAAATAGTGGAGGAATGAAAACAAATACGTTATTGGTAGCAGGGGTTTGCTGCACGGACCCTTGTAGGCCTTCGGGAGGTCAAAGGAACCATTGTACCCCGAAGGCCTTCGGCAATGGTTCCTTTGACCTCCCGAAGGTCTACAAGAGTCCGTGCAGCAAACCCCTGCGACAAATAACTTATATTATACATATGGAAGAAAACATTTACAATTATAGAGGTAGAACATAAAGATATACATCTGAAACCTGTAGAATAACACACGTGTCACTTACCTGCGGTTGGATAAAGAACTCTGCTATGCGTTTGTGTTTGAGGTTGTGGCAGAGGTAGTCCTGTCCTGGGTAGTGCCTGAACAGGGTCGGCTGGGTCGTCAGCCATTGTTGGAACCAGACGATATCGCAAGAACACTCAAACGGGTTGCCGTCTAAACTTAGTGCTCTCAGGCTGAAATTGTTAACAAACATGACACATTGCGTTCAGACGATGAACATCAGCCCCTGCCCCTCCCCCTTCCCACTCCCCCCGCACCCCCCCCCCCCCCTATGTAAATAACAAGACGATCATGTGCATCCCTGTAAACGGATGCATAACGTCCAGTAAATAACCCATTTCTTAGGCGTGTTATTTACCTGTGTATTTTTCTATGGGCTGGCGATTGGGTGCTTGATAGGAGGGGGCTGGGGATCTCAGTAACCGTTTGTCTGTCCAGCGCTGAGTAATTCCCCTTTGTCTATCTGGGGAAGCCCGAAACCGTAAGCGTCCAATCTCACAGAGAGAGAGAGAGAGAGAGAGAGAGAGAGAGAGAGAGAGAGAGAGAGAGAGAGAGAGAGAGGAGAGAGAGAGAGAGAGAGAGAGAGAGAGAGAGAGAGAGAGAGAGAGAGAGAGAGAGAGAGAGAGAGAGAGAGAGAGAGAGATGATGATGATGATGATGATGAAACTTTATTTATCAACGGTAAAAAGTTTTGACAGAAACAAATCGTCATTTTACAAACTTGCCGTTGCTAACATCTACAACATAAAATAGATTAAAAGATAATAATAATAAAGAATTATATTTACACATATTATTTCATGCATCAATAAAATATAAAAAATAAAAAAAATTAAAAAAATAAAAAAATATTTACACAAAATAATAGTAACACTCAACATTCATCTTATACCACGCACACACACACACACACACACACACACACACACACACACACACACACACACACACACACACACACACACACACACAATATAGATAAATGCATATATTACATGAAAGCATTAACCATCATGGTTTGTTTAAATGCCCAGTGTTTGTTATGTTTGGCTCATCATCATCATCATCATCAGTCCCTTGCCCGAACTGGGCGTTGGGGGGACTGAAAGGCAGCAGCAACAGACAGTGCTCTCCACTGAGTTCTATTTTGGGCGGTGGCAAGCAAGTCTGACATCTCGAGTTCGGTCCATTCTTTTATGTTTGCGACCCAACTCTTTCTCTGACGACCTCGCCGACGACTTCCTTCGAGAGTGCCTTGGAGGATAGTCTTGGACAAGGTGTTGTGTCGGGTCACGTGGCCAAACCAAGCAAGCTTGCGCCGTTTCACGGTTGCCAGAAGGGGTTCATGTGGGCCCACCAGGGAAGTGACGATGCTCCGTACATATTCGTTGGTCTTGGCTCATCAGGTAATCGAAAAGTTTCGTTTTAAAGATTCCAAGCGAGGCTATAGTCTTCAAATGTGCAGGAATAGTGTTCCATACAAACGGGCCAGAAAAGGATAAACTAGTTTTAAAGAAGTCAATTCTAGGCAGAGGTAGGGGTAAAGTATTGTTCCTTGAGGACCGTTCGCGTTCTTGCTGTGGCACAAATTTGGTGGTTAGATACTGCGGTGTCATGTTATTTAATATCTTGTGCATGAGGATGCATTTGTTGAAATTAAGTTGTTGACGCAGGCCGAGAATGTTTAGATGTCTAAATTTGTCTGTGGTAGGAATGGGCCGCGTATCTATCATTTTGACAGCTCTTTTATATATAGAGTTTAACCTGTTCATGTGAACATCACTACAACCGTCCCACACTGTGGAGACATAATCAACATGAGACTTGATATGGGCATGAAAAAAACAGTTTACGAGTATGTGTATCCGTTACTTGTCTAAGCTGGGACAACAGGAAAGTGTTTTTAGCAATGGTTTTACAGACTGTATTTATATGCGTCTCCCAACATAGTTGTTCGTCAACGTGTATTCCCAAGAATTTACGCTCTGTGACTTGTTCTATCGGTTTAGCGTTCAGTTGTAAATGTAACGGCTGTGGTCGGCGTTGGTGTTTTTGTCGTGTAGTGATTAAAATACTCTTTGTTTTTCCTGGATGAAGAACCATATGATTCTCTCTACACCAGTCGGAAACCTCGCTGAGACTACTCTGTAAGCTAAGGTTAATGTCAGCTGTTATTTTACCCGAAACATGGAGGCTCGTGTCGTCCGCAAACAGGTTGCAATTGACATCAGTGTTAGTAATATGCAAAGGCAAATCATTAATGAATATTATAAATAGAAGAGAGAGAGAGAGAGAGAGAGAGAGAGAGAGAGAGAGAGAGAGAGAGAGAGAGAGAGAGAGAGAGAGAGAGAGAGAGAGAGAGAGAGAGAGAGAGAGAGAGAGAGAGAGAGAGAGAGAGAGAGAGAGAGAGAGAGAGAGAGAGAGAGAGACTCAGACAGTTTATTGTTTAGACAAAATGTCCATACAATGGAGTGAGACATTAGATAATTTATAATTCAGGTGTATATAAAAGCCATATGGCGATGTTTATACAATACACACACACACACACACACACACACACACACACACACATTTCCATTCGTTCAACGCCAGCACATAATAGCCACTAGCCACTTTTGACCTACATGTAGAATTCTGTATCCAAATCCAGGCCACAGCCGTGTACTACACAGACCAGGTCGGAGTAAGAACCACAGTTTGCATGTGGGATCATACAAGCATGCTGCTACGGAGTTTAAATGCATGGAATACAAATCTTGCTAAATCTGCAATAGACTGCTGGTTAGTAGTGTCTAGGATACACAATTCTTTCTTTTTGAGTTCCATAAGGTCAAACTTACATAGGTATTTGACACGCAGTTCATCATAAAATGGACAATAAAACATAAAGTGAATTTCATCTTCCACAGCCTTGGCACACAATGGACACACTTTCGTTACAGCATTGGGAGTACTATATCTTTGTTTGTTACTTTGCAATTCGGTGATACCAAGTCTAAATTTGATGTATAGATTTTTGACATATGTTGGCTTAACCAGTTCAAAATAATTTTCTTGGACAAGTGTATGTTTAAAACTACGATACACAGTAAAACGTTCACTCTCAGAAAGCTTTGATGACCAGTTTTGTTTGGAACAATCAACCATCATTTGTTTAAACTTGTTTATAAAAGCATTCCTGTTTCCAACACCTTGTGAAATCCACACATGACCAAACCCATTTCGAAAAAGCAAATTCTTTATCTTTGACACCCATGTTTCTTTCCCTTTATCGTCTAAATCCTTAAGCATATGATGAGCCATACTTGCAAATCTAGTAACAGGTAAAGCACAGAGTCGAAGCCAGTAGGAAACACATCTAACTGACGTTAATACTGACAGTGGATATCGACCAAGTTCACCATAAACCATCAGGTTAGGTGTGCGGAAGTTGACATTAAGAAAACGTTTACATGCAAATGTATGGACTCTTTCAATTTCGGCACACTCGTTTATACCCAAAATTTCCGAGGCATACAAAAAATTGGGACAACCTGCGCATCAAACAGCTTGAAAAAACATCAGGACTAGCGCAGTTGATTTTCTTCAACATACAGAAAATATCGATTACACATTTTTTTGCCTTAGTGACTAAGTCATCGACGGATGTGCTTAAACTCAAACGTGTGGTAAAGTTTAACACAAGGTACTTATACATATTGACAACTTCTACCCTCGTTCCCCCGTAAATCCATTTTTCGTATTTTGACAAATACCCACCATTTCGAAACACAATTATTTTTGTCTTGTCCAGGTTAACAGAAAAACCAAGTTTAGATGCTTCTTTGTATAAATTGTTCAGCTGAGTCTGAAGGCCATTGAACCTTGGCGTTATCCTCGATTCCTCTCTTTCCATGACCAGTTTCGTCTCCGCCACGGCACAGGCATGTTATTTCCACCTCCGCCGCATCAGTCAGATCAGAAAATACCTCACTACCGAAGCTGCCACCAAACTCGCTGTCTCTCTCATCTTATCTCGCATCGACTACTGCAACTCTCTCCTTTCTGGCCTTCCTCACTCCACCACTCTCACTCTCCAGCGCGTCCAGAACAATGCTGCCCGCCTCGTCCTCAGAAAGAAAAAATCCGACCAC
>BTPG01000008.1:80268385-80295885 GCA_036245525.1 Semisulcospira habei | reverse complement strand
TATGTTTTCAGACAATTTGTGTGCACACGCACACACGCTCCCCCACGCACGCTCACGCATGCACTCACGCATGCACACACACACACACACACACACACACACACACACACACACACACACACACACACACACACACACACACACACACACACGTAAATGGATCTGCACATACAACTACTACTCAGTTGGTTGATTGGTTGTAGGGACATCAGACATCAAACATCTGTGTTAATGGATGGGTGGATGGATAGATGGAGGGAAGAAGGGAGGGACTATTTGGTTGATTGGGTGATTGTTTCGTTTGTTGATTGGTTGTAGGAACATCAGACATCAAACATCTGTGTTAATGGATGGGTGGATTAACAGATGGATAGATGGAGGGCCGAGGAACGGAGGGACTATTTGGTTGGTTGGTTGGTTGGTTTGTTGGTTGGTTGTGTGGCTGATTAAATGAGTTAATGAGTGAAAGTATAGCACGAGCATCCAAGGGTCTCTCTCTCTAATGGTGTTCACGGCATTGCCCGCAGGGCACAGAATGTCTGACTCACCTAAACAACAACAAAGTGGTTTGTTTCCATGTCACCTGAGGAAGGATCTTTGATCCGAAACGTCGTTATTTGTTTCTATTTTAAAGGGTTTTCTACCACTATCTTCTGTTTTTCTTTAACAACAAAGTGATTGTATCGTAACATCCACGCACGCGATCACAGGAGCAGCATCACACCAAGATTATTGCTTGCGGGCCCACGTCACCCGTATTAGGTGTCGGCCTTAGTTGAGCGGCGCATGCCTATTCGCGGACCAAATGAGGCTGACATCGGCCCCAGGACGTTTCCAAAGCAAAAGAGAGCCTTCAGAATTACTAAAACTCATACAACTTTAGGTGTACAGTCAAACACGTCTTTTTTGTAAAATTGTAAATTCGACGGCAGATCCGTACAACAAACACGGATACAAAATAAAGCAAGCAAGAAGAATATGATCTCATGAGCCCCAGCGGCTCATGAGGTTCTATCTTTCTTGCAGGTGGGTGGTTCTGGCAGTCAAGGGATCACAAAGCAATTGTTTAAACACATGTATACGGCGACAGATATAACTCTTCAAAGCTATTGCTGTCACGTTTTTTTTTAACCCATTCAGCCCTGACGCACTACAGCAGGAGATGGATCGACCATGATAATTCAAGGGTAATGCCAGATTAGCTTGGCGCCTGTCGTAGTCGTTAGATGACGCCTCCAAAATCTGGGAAATACCTGAGTCGGGCTGAATGAGTTAAAGGGAGTAACTGTACTGTTGTCCTTGTCTGACATCGTCACGTATCTTTGGATAGTTGGTTTCGGGTGACTAATTATCAGTTGAGCCCCCCGCCCCGCCCCCCCCCCCTCCGCCCCGCCCCCATTCCCCCTCCCCCCCCCCTGACCCGTCCCCACCCCCTCTTCTTATTGAAATTTGGCGAGGTGGGAGGGTGGGAAACGTAAATAAGTGGAGTAGTTCCCAATATGAATCAATGTGTAGGACAATGTCTCTTTTGGCGGTCTGATCTGAATCATTTCTGTTCCGTGTAGAAACAGGCGAGGCGACACATTTGCGAAACCCGCATGCCCATCCGAAACTGGATTTAAGTAAAGAGTATCACTTTTAATCTTCCTTTAACCGTTCTGGTTGTCGGTAGCGACAGCCAAAGAGTTAAAAAGCCATCTGCTGCGGAGCGGGGGTTTGGTTGCTAAACTTGATGATACGACAGATTTTCAAGACATTCCAACCTGGACTTCTTTTTATAATCCATCTGAGTAGACACACGAAAACAGAGCTTTTCTACTGTCCCTGGGGCGAGTCGGTGGAACCCTCCTGCGTAAAAAGGAGAGGAAGAGCAGGAATGTGTTTCACTTTACGACATTCAGACTCTTAAGTTAACTCATTGTGTCCCGGGTACCATATCCACACATTTTGGAATTATCCTCTGAGGACTGCATTACAATTCAGGAGACGATCGACCATGAATGTTCATCGAGGTGCCAGAATAGTTCTGCGCCTATAGGCGCAAAGCTATTCTGGCACCACCCTTGAACTATCATGGTCGAGCCATATCTGGCTGTGGTGTGTCGGGACTTAATGAGTTAAGATATCCATTTTGCCCAGCATTACAGCATTACTGTTGGGCACGCTAAGAAATATGCGTGAATTAGATTTAGAAAATAATGAACCTGTTATTGCCTGAAGCATGTCGCTTTAAGCACCGGGGGCTTAGCGAGTTACATCAAAACACAAGAGTACACATCTTTCTGAGCCCTTGCATATGCTGGGGATGTTGAGGCTCTGTGCCTCTTCACATTCGACCCATTCCTATTTGTAAGCCTCGGGCAGACATTGGACATTGTGAACTCGTTTAAGGTGCCCCGAATCAATAGCTGTGAAAGCTTTACGACACTTTCGCAGCTATTGATGCAGAGCACCTTGAATGAGTTAACAATGTCCAATGTTAACGGGTGTAGAAATCAAGATGCCGGTGGCTGGTACGGTCGGGGTTAATACGTTGATGCTGAAGAGAGTCGAATCCGCTGAGCAAAAGTCCCTCGGTTCGACATCAGCCGCAGTTGGCTCGTGCACGACAGTTCGCGGGCCAACTGCGGCCGACGTCGGCCGGTGTATCTTTTGTTCACTGAGCGTTCACTGGACCAGTATACCCTTACACGGAATCGTCCATTGTCCGACAAACCCTTCAACAGTACTGATGTATATTGCTGAAGCAGGAGGCATAGTAGATACCCATGAGAACCCAAGGATCCGTTCCTGTTGATGATGGATGAATCAGATCCTGTCTTTCCACGTAAACATACGAATGTTCAACAAAGACAAGAAGCCACTTTGTTGTGGGCAGTCGGCAGTTTCGGGGTTGACCCGCGTGAGGAAGCGTAGTTTTGATTCTCTTCTCAGAATGCAATCTCAGCTTGCTCGATCCGCCTTTCACTGCACGTTCACAAACAGTAACCCCCATATGTGAGAGGCGTAGATCCTCATGAGCCCCCGCAGATGCGGGGGCTCATGAAGATCTGTGCCTCTTGCTAGCTTCATTTATATCCGTGTACCTCAGACTGATGAATTTATCCTGCAGTAAATCTATGGTGCTTTCAGAAATAGATCACGGGTATCACATAAGGAAAGGAAACTGAGAGGAATTGTTCAGTTTGAAAATAAAGTGCACACCGCTCTGTCACCCCAAATATCGGCTCCACAAAGACGGATCCTCTTGGATAACCGGTTCACAGGGCGTTCTCCGTCCAGCGCTAAGCAAAGTCTCCCTACACTGTTTGAACGAGTTCATAGTATTATCATGGCAGGCAGTAGCAACACGTGTTCTCTCATTGCCATAATCTTGATCTGCACTCATGTATCGACAACGGCGTCTCAAACCATTCGCTGTTGGAGCACGCCCGTTACACCCTTCCTTCCCATGCATCCGTGTTTCCAGAACCTGTGTCAGTGTAGCAGGAAGATGCTGGACTGCTCCTCCAACTGGGGCAACTTGACGTACGTGCCGCGTGTGATGGACAACGTCCAGGTGCTCAACTTCTCCAACAACCAGCTGGCCACGCTCCCGCACGGATTCTTTCTCAACGTGTCGGCCAAGGTCTGGCTGCTGGACCTCTACAATAACGGGCTGACCCACCTGTCGGACAGGGCTTTCACGGGGCTGCCCCGCCTGGACACGCTGCTGATAGGAGGTAACCACCTCAGCTACACCGCTCTGGCGCCGGTCTGGAACATCCCCACCCTGCGGAAACTAGAGATAATGTGCGGATCTCTGGGATCCTTTCCTCCACGGTTGTTTGTGGACACGCCCATGGCGGCCAGCCTGCAGCACCTGGACCTCAGCTGGAACCTCATCAAGTCCCTCGACATGGCGGTCCTGCAGCCACTACACAGCCTCAGGAACTTGTCTGTTTGGACTAACAGAATGACTGTGTTAAAAACAGCTTATTTACAGTCTTTAGTATATATGAACTTCCATTCCAACATTCTAGCATACTTTCCACAAACATGTGAGGTGGGCACCAGACGATCGCTCTTTCCCAATTTGTCCATCTTACACCTGGACTTTAACGTCATCACTGAAATTCAAGACCCTGTGTGTCTGCCCAAGCTTAGAGTGCTCAACCTCAAATACAACCGCATCGTGTTTTTCCAAAGCAACATGTTCTCTCGGGAAAGGTTTCCCGCTATGACCCATCTTGAGGTGAACATGATGGGGAGAGCTATCAAACAAATAGAGAAGTTCGCCTTTAACAACACGGCCTTGTTCAAGATCGGCCTGGGCTCCAACAAACTGGACTTTGCCACTGACGTTGTTGACGACGATGCTTTCCGCGGGTGCTCCAATCTCAGTATTCTGTATCTGGACAGAACCAACTTCCAGAGTGTCACCCAGGACAGGTATGGTCGCTTGTTCGGCCACCTGCCGTCGCTAAAAACTCTCAACCTCGGCTACTGTCAGATCAGACACATTTCCAGCGGCATGTTTTCGCAGTGTGCAGAGCTGACGAGGCTGTACCTGTACGGGAATCTGATGGAAGACATCCCTAACGACGCGTTTGCAGAGCTGAAGAACCTGGACGTTCTGTCCATCAACAACAACCTCATCACGCGAGTGTCCAGGAAAACCTTCAGCGAGCACACCAGGAACAGGCGAGTGTCCTAGACGACATTTTAACCCATTTAACTCATTCAGCCCGACGCACGTATTTCCCAAATTTTGGAGGCGTCATATAATGACTATGCACCTGTTGCAGGAGATGGATCGACCATGATAATTCTATGGTAGTGCCAGATTAGCTTGGCGCCTGTCGGCGCCAACCTAATCTGGCACTACCCTTGAATTATCATGATCGACCCATCTCCTGCTGTAGTGCGCCAGGGTTGAATGGGTTAACCCCGACGCCATACAGCATGAGATGACATTCAAGGGTAGTGCCAGATTAGCCTGGCATGCACCACCCTTAAACTATCATGGTCGAAACATCCCCTGCTGTATTGCGCCAGATCTGAATGCGTTAACATGGCGCTGTGTAAATGTAATGTGCTGTCGGCTTTCAGTATGTGGCGGTTTCAAAGATTGCCACCGGGAGTGAAGGGGTTAGAAATACATATTAATCAGCCGGTGCATCTCATTTTGCTGTTTTTTCGAAAAGGCGCTATCATAGCATTGTATGCATATCAAGGGGAACGACTCAGGGCTGGACAGATAAACAGTTAGATCCCCTGCCCCCACCTATCAGGCACCCAATCGCCAGCCCACAGAGAAATAACGCAGGTATAAGACGCGACGATCATCTACATCCCTAATAAAGGATGCATCAGGTCTCGCTTATAGCCCATGTCTTTCTCCGGAACTTAGGAAGTAGGCAGGAGAAACATGCATACACAAACACAAACGTATATTTGTATGTTCGTATGTATATGTGGCTATCATAGCAGGCAGGCTTTAGTTATCCCACTCTCAGGGCATTTTTAGTGGGTGGACTTTTGAGAAACAAAAATGCTATTTACGTAACAGCCATACTCCACCCCAGCGACCATGACCTAATGAAGGGCGCGCAGTTATACTTGACAGAATCAGTCTTGTCGTCTGCGCTTTCTTTCCGTCGTTCTCTGTCTCTTGTTTAAGAACAAATACGTGGTGGTTGTGTTATGAGTACAGGATTATGCAGATATTTCTATCTTTCTCCAACCCCACACGCTATGTATGAGAGACCTATATATATTTATCTTCCCACGGATAATACTCAGAATCTATGAAGTGTCCGGTCTGATGCAAATGATCGCTTCAAACTTTGAAAGTTTTTCATACAACACCTCCCCCCCCCCCCCTTCCTCCCCGCCCCCCCCCCCCCCCCTACACACACACAGACCCCAAAAGTAAGTAGAATGAGGCACATGGTGTAAATTGCTTCAAACCCTTTCACTGCCGAGAAAAAGTGAACACTATCCAACTGCAAGAGACTGCGGGGCGGCTCATGAGGATCTATGCTTCTTGCTGAGACCCATTTGTATCCATGTCTTTGCCCTTTGGTCGTTGAATGAACGCAGATTGGAACAATGTACGTACAGTGGCATGCGAGTGGCTAAGGGGCTGGGCCCACGCTACCAGAGTTTGCGACAAGCAATGTGTGGTAAGCAACATTTTGCCACCTGCCACATCGGCTTCGTGGCACACGTTTCAATGTGCGTGCAATGTGTTTGTACTGACTGACCTGCCATTACCATATATGGAACAGCTCTCACGCGCCCGGTTCAAATATTCGGAGCTGCAGGAGTCCCATATGCATGGGAACTCTCGGACAAGGTTGATCAATTAACTCACTGGAGACGTGCCGCATACGGATACGCAGCTATTCGCAGCGTTTCCGCATGCGGCGCGTCTCCAATGAGTTAACAGTCTCAAAGCCCGGTCGCTCAGCTTCTCCGCCATTTTTCCGGCTCAGAAGATGAAGAAACGGGAAGTGGCGCAAGGACACCGCTGATTGGCTGAGAGGTGGCAACATTGCTCGAGCCTTGCCGGCTACCACAAATAAATAGACTCGGTTTGTTTCGGGGCGCAATTTGTGGCGGCAATATTGTAGGCGCCCCTAATTGTGGCGGCAACATTGCCGCCACAAAATTGCGCCCGGCAATAGGTGTTTGTGGTAGGGTGTGCCCAGCTTCTAAGGCAATAAGGATCTCATGGGTTACAGAGAAATGTTTCTACCCTCAGGTACTATTTTTAAGGTGCCGAAGCTAGCGCACACTCAGGTAAAAAACAAAAAATCTCACTCGACCCCTATTGTCTATGCACTGTGCACGAAAATTACTTGTGAGTCATTCAGCGTTGACGTAACGGCTTCACCGCACTTACAACGAGGACTTTGTCCTGTGCTGACCGCATCAGTGCTTTGAGAAACCGAAAGCTTGCACATACAGGCTGCCGAAAACCACAGGCATGGGATGATCGGTGCGTTGATGGACGGTCCGTGGCGCAGTGGATAAAGCGTCTGCCACCAATGCGAAAGTTGCGAGGTTCGATACCCGTTTCCGGCATCGGGCTTTTCTTCCCTAGTAAGTGTTGCTGTTAATTCAGGCGGACCGTCAGAGGTTCTTTCTCCGGGTACTCCGACTCTGCTTTCTTACCGGTTTCCTGCCACTTTATGAATTTCAACTACACGCGATCAAAATTTCCGAAACCTCAATGTCTGAGCTGACCTTTCGCACTACGTAAATGTCCTGTTAATGTCTTGCACTATGGCTGACTTCAGAGTAAATGCGTGTGTTTCACGTGAGCGTGCGTGTTGGGTTCAGTTTGCTGGGCTTTGAGCCGATTTGCAGAATTGGGTAAAGCGCCTATGTAACAACCGGTATTAATTATTATTATTATTATTATTATTATTGTAACGCACACAGACTCGCCCCAGTCGCACGTACAGACTCTCGCACAACAGACGCATCGGGCGCATGCGGTATAACACAAACACTAGCTCTCTTTTTCCTATGGGCCATTATAAAAGTAAGCAACAAACACTCAAAACAATACTCTTACACTATATACTTATCCTATCTAACACATCAACAGCGCCTACATATACACAACGTAAAAGCCAGGCTAGGTAATTGTCTCTCACAATCCAACCTGTTTCACTGGTGTTATTGTTCAGCAACGTTCTGTCCTTCCACGTTAAGGCGTGTAGTTCTTGCGTCGCACGCTTCTGAGTCGTCCCGTTTCTCGTACCGTGGACGTCCTCCTGACTCGCTCCGTAGCGCAGTCCCTGATGACCTGGGTGTCTCGGCACCAGTCGCTCACTCTCTGAGTGATGAAAAAACCTCGCAGTAGGTCCCTCGGTGGTAGCCTCTGTTGACTGACGTCTCGGCGTCCGTCGATCCGCTCCACACAAGTAATAATATCATAACGCTTGCTAAACACACACGCAACTTGAATAATATGAGGTACCTTACGTAACCTGGCTGATACAAATAACTCACACGTTCATTCACACACATGTGCTTCAAACACAAACTCCTTTCGTAACACAACAGAACTCTGTCACTACATTGAAACAGACCTTCCACTCTCGCCATACATTATTTCATAATTGGAAAAGACTATATTTAGCACCACCACGTACTATCTTCATGACGACTTCGGCATACACACCTCACACTCCTTAGTTATCCATCTCCGTAAATAACTACATAGGAAAATCACCGGTTATCTCAACGAATTCCAAACCAACATAACTGAACCAACCCAGTCAAGGCTACTCAACCAAACTAAATATCACGAACACATGCTACATTTAGCTCACTAGCTATTAATAATACATATAGAAAAACATACATGAAATCTAGGTCTCAGAGTCTTGGAATACGGGCTAGGGTATCTCACACACGTCTGTCCTCACTGACAGTATAGCCCCGTACTAACTATTTAGACCTCTGATAGACTGAGCTCTCGCCTAAAGCTCCGTGAAAAACGCTCTCCCTATGATTTCAGGTGGCCTCGTGCCTACACGGAATATTTGTCACAAGACAAACCGCTGACAAGATCGTAGCATACAAAAACCCTGTGTGAACTCTATGCATGGGCATAGAGCATCATCACACTTTTCAGCATCATCATCATTATTATTATTATTATTATTATTATTATTATTATTATTATTATTATTATTATTATATTATTATTATTATTATTATTATTATTGTTATCGGTCAACTCTATAACACCGTTGTAGAAAATAGCACATTCGTGCTACTACTGACCCGCGTTATAGAGATGATCGATTATGCACCGATCATCCCATGCCTGTGCTTGAAACTGTCAAAGTGTCTTCTTTCCGGTAAGACCCCAATGTAATTTAGTGACTCAAGTGTTTTGTTTTGTTTTGGGTTTTTTTTTTTTTTTTGGAAAGGGGGGGGGGGGGGTAACTTTCCGCGCTATTGTTATAATTACATTGTAGACACTGAGCATCGCTTCAGTTCTCAGGAAGCCAGTGCAGCTGCAAACCCACTTCAACTTGTGCGACCTTCTCAAGGCTCCAAAGGCCATCGGGCTGATGTCGGCCGCCGTTGCCCCGCGCACGAACGTGCGCGGGCCAACGGCGGCCGACGTGGGCCCGATGGCTTTTTGCGCACTGGGTACCTCTGCATTGTATTCATTATTCGGTCTTCAGTCCTCTGTCTGCATCGGCATAGATTCATATGACGCTCTGCCGCTGCTGGGCTTTTGAACATCGACGCTTTTCGCTGACCGCAATTGGCATAAAAAAAGCCAGCATGTCTAGTTTTGAGAAAAGCGATATTTTCATTGTGTAACATTGAAAATCTCGCTTCTCTAACAAATTGACTTACTAGCTTTTGCCACGTAACCGTTAACGACAGAGTTTAGCCTCAAACTGAGTATATTCTTGTGGGTTGAACGTTGTTGGTTTTTTTTAATACTAAAAATCACCAAACTTTTAAAGTTGCCTTCTCCGGCCAGCCTATGCCTTGAGTACTGAAAATTGCCAATAAAATGTATTCTCAAGTTAATGCTGTCTTGCCTTCTCTACCCATCTTTTCACAAGCCATGTCAGTCAGTAGGTACACCAACAAAGGTGTAGTTAGTTTCCTTTCACCCCTTCGAGAGCGCTCCTACGCAGCAAAGAAAGAGCACTGATTTCAAACGACCTTCGCCAGGCAATAAACCGTTAAACAGTGCGTGATATTTTCTTCATAAATCGTCTTGGTAAGACTTGCGAAAATGCTGAAGAAAAGGCCTAACTTTAACTTTTGACGTTTGATTGTCGTAAAATGGCTGACTTTTCTGCTCTTCTTCCTCTCTATGTAGGAGAGTTCCCGCAGTGCGCACAAGGTGTGTACTCCTCTGTATACGTGTGCCTGTTCACGTGGATCGAGAAAAGAGAGTAGAAAAGACAAGAGGTGAGAATACATCGAGGCCCGGCGAATTTTAGCGATCAGATTCCCAGTATACAAAAGCCATCGGGCGGAAGTCGGTCGCAGTGGGCCCGCGCACGACAGTGCGCGGGCCCACTGCGGCCGACTTCGGCCCGACAGGTTTGAGGTGTGAATGTCGTCAGTGGAACGAGAAGAAAAGAAGTACTCAACGGAGAAAGAAACACGCTTAGAAAAGACGGGTACAACACAATTTATTAACATTTCGGGTAAATACCCTTTGTCAAAGTAGACAAACAAACAGAGAGATCGGCCGCTACTTACCTTCATTCGCAGAAGGAATGTGGCAGCACAAAATTAATGTGGCTACTTTTTTTTTCTCCTTTGCAACGCAGGAGAGCTCCCCCCGCTGCAAACAAGGGGCAGTAGCACGCCTCAGTTACATGTGCCTACTCACATGGATTGTGAAAAGAAGGGTATAACGGTCTTGGTTCGAGTCAGACAACAATTTAGAACCCGTTGTTTTGGCGAATTTAAGCAAATCAAAGTCGCCCTAGGCAAGGCAACTTTAAGTTGGTGTTTTTGCGCACGATTTATCGAATGTGGATGAGATAAAGGGAATTATTAACCTTTATTGCCTGGAGAAGGGGCCGCTTTAACTAAAGAATGCCACCGTTTGTAAATGCTGTTCAGATAGTTGACACTTTACCAGCTGTTGATGTCAGTCGAGGCTGACTTTGTGACTGTTGGCTCAGTCAACTTTCCTTTCTGGGCACTAAAGTGGGATGATCTTTGTCACTTTGGCGAGACATGTGACAAGGACCTGCAAGTAAAGACAGCCAAAGGAACGTGCTGCAGCAGTGTTGATATCCCATTCAGTGTCGAGAAAACTGAACACGATTCAACTGCAAGAGACACAGATACTCATGCGCCCTCGCAACTACGGGGGCTCATGAGTATCTGTGCCTCTTGCTGAGACCAATTTGTATCGATGTTCCTCGGACGCGTGTAGCTTGCGGTCGATGAATAAACATACAATTCGAAAAATAAAATATGCCTCCACTGGCAGGGAAGAGGTTAACCGGAACTCATTGTCCATTCAACGACAAGAGCCACAAAACGTCTGAGTGACATGGATCAGCAGTGAAGGGGTTAAGCAGAGATAGAAATAGTTTGAAACGGACTTTCCCAGTCGAGAAATCTGAGACGTGATTAACTTTTTTCCTGAAAAGCGCTCAGTACTGCAGCCTAGGTAAAGCGCGCCGAATCTGCAACTAATTTTACCGAGGAAAACTGAACTTGAACTCAACCCAACCCTCCCTTTCCTGCCGCGTATAATTTCACAAGAGCCACCGCGGCAAACTAAAATAATCTGGACATTCGCAATGATGAGCTTTGTCCCCTCGGACACCAGACTACTGCAAGAGGTATAGATCCTCATGAGCCTCCGCTATTGCGGGGGCTCATGAGGATCTATGCCTCTTGCTGAAACCGCTTTGTGTCCCTCTAAAATTCTTACGATGTTCCGCGCGCTTTAAGCAGCTTTGTGTGCAGCACTCTAGGGGGTCGTAAGTGAGAAACGACACGTCCTACAACTCCACTCAGATTGCTCTCACAACTGGTAGGTGCCAGGTTATTGACTAGTGCTGTGTCGTCTGTCATGAACAGCGTGATACCTCGTGTAGCGGGTTGTCTCTCCATCCTGTCCCTCATCCTGCTGACCCTGAGTCCACAATGTCAGACCATCAGCTGTTGGAGCACACCCGTCAGCCCATACCTCGTCATGCATCCGTGTTTCCATGACCTGTGTCAGTGTAACCGCTACACCCTGGACTGCTCCTCCAACCGGGGCAGCTTGACGTACGTGCCGCGTGTGATGGACAACGTCCAGGTGCTCAACTTCTCCAACAACCAGCTGGCCACGCTCCCGCACGGCTTCTTTCTCAACGTGTCGGCCACGGTCTGGCTGCTGGACCTCTACAATAACGGTCTGACCCACCTGGCGGACACGGCTTTCATGGGGCTGCCTCGCCTGGACACGCTGCTGATAGGAGGTAACCACCTCAACTACACCGCTCTGGCGCCGGTCTGGAACATCCCCACCCTGAGGGCATTGGACATCAAATGCGCTGCTCTGGGGACCGTCCCCATCGGGCTATTTGTGGACACGCCCATAGCGGCCAGCCTGCAGTACCTGGACCTCAGCTGGAACCTCATTACGTCCCTCGACATGGCGGCATTTCAGCCACTACACAGCCTCAAGAACTTGTCTGTGTGGACTAACACCATGCATCTGTTAACGACGGCTTATTTACCGTCGTTGCTGTACATGAACTTCCATAATAACATCCTGTCATATTTCCCGCAGACATGTGAGGCGGGCACGGGACGATCACTCTTTCCCAGTATGACAGAACTACATCTCGACTTTAACGCAATCACTGCAATCCAAGACCCTGTTTGTCTGCCCAGACTCCAAGTATTGGATCTAAAGTACAACCGTCTAGTGTATTTCAATAGCGGCATGTTCCCAGCACAACGGTTTCCAGTGTTGGTACATCTTCTGGTCAATCAAATGGAGAAAAAGATCAAAAGAGTGGACGGATTCGTTTTCAACAATTCTGCTTTGACCAACTTGGGTATTGGCGTGAACGGCCTGGACTTCTCTGTCACCCCGATCACTATGGTAGATGAGGACGTGTTTGGGGGTCTACCCAACCTACGCGTGCTGTACCTTGACGCTAACAATTTTCAATCGGTCACGGAAGATAGATTGCATCGTCTGCTGCGACATGTGCCTCTCTTGGAAACACTGTACTTGGGTTACAATCAGATTTCCCGAATCACGCCTACCACCTTTTCCGTGGTACCTGAGCTAAAGGAGCTGAACCTATACCACAACTCTCTGACCACCATCCCTGACGGCGCTTTTGACCGGCTGGAAAAACTAACAGTTCTGAAACTTAATAGCAATCGCCTTCCATTCATACCCGGCACAACATTTAATCGTGCCACTTGCCAAAGGTAAGGTCAGTCGTACTGATTTGCAGCGATTGCGGTCCCAGTTCATAGAGCTTCCCAGTGCATGGCCCGAAGACCTTTTGTTATTGGCGTTTGTATCTCCCGCACCATCTTGCTTTGTTACCCCCCCCCCCTGCCACACACACACACACACACACACACACACACACCATCTCCCTTTACTCAAACCCTCTCCCGCCCCCCATATCCACCCTTATGTCTGTTTTGAGAACAAAATGTGCATCCAGTCCACTCGCAGTTAACCCCTTCACTGCCGAGAAGAAATGAACACCAGACTACTGCAAGAAGTATAGATCCTCATGAGCCTCTTGATGAAACCATTTTGTGCCCATTGTTCATGGGTCGGCTGAAGTTCTTTCGCGTTGACTTTACACAGATTTCAGACGTACAATGTACGATTATTAGCAGTGAAGAGTTATACACGCTTGGCAGTTACGGATTTCGTGATGTGCAGGCTGCAGCAGCTGGATATGTCAGGCAACCCGTTCCAGTGTGGCTGCGACATTCTGTGGTTCCAAGGCTGGCTCAAGCAGTCCCCGGGCAAGTTCCAGAACTACCGCAACCAGGGCTACCGCTGCGTCAACGTGGACAACACGACCGTGTCGGATTTCTACCTGAATGACCAGGTATGTCCATAGTCAGTACATAGCGTAGAGTATCTGTCATGGTAGGGAACCAAAAAAGTTAACAATATAAAACACATACACTTCGGAACAAGAAGGACGCCTTAACACATATCATACTGACGCTAAAAGCTTCAAATGTGTACACTGCCATTCTATATGCTAGCTACAGTATAGTACTTATAGATAAGGACTGATATAGACCAATGGCTTTAGTTCAAGGGTGCTGCCAGAATAGCTTGGCGCCTCGAAGCGCCAAGCTATTCTGGCACTACCCTTGAACTATTTTAGTCAAACTTATTTCACACACTGGTGTATTCCGAATAATAAGGGTTAACTGCTGTAGCAAGTCAAACGCAACCCAGCTGCAGGAGACATACAGTCTTCATGAGCTCGAGCAGGCGCGCGGGCTCACGAGGGTTTATGGCTCATGCTAGACCTCTGTTCTTTCTTACACACCTCCTTTTATGCTGCCTTCCGTTGAGCGGAAAAGTTGTATCACACACGTGGTACAGCCCGGGTGCGTGAACGGTCAACTGTGCACAACATTGTCTTGTAGAAAGTCTGGTAATAACACAAACGTATGAGCACACGCAATATTGAAACTAGACCGACTTTTAGCTCACGCGCAATTACGTCATTTCATAGTGACGACTGACACTAAAGCGACACGCATTGTGCTATTACGTCATTATGTAGAAACATTTGCCCGGCATCCAAAGTATTGACGTCGTATTTCAAAGTAAATTACGTCAAGATCGTTGTCAAGACAAAATGGCGTCATTGTTGTGGCTAGGCGTGTGCCGAAAACCAACTTACATCGGATTACTGCATAGAAAAAGGTGAGTAAGGAATAGATTCTTACATCAGTGTTTAGGTGATACTGATAATCTCACTCTCGTGGTCTTAAAACCTTATCCTACTCGCTTTCGCACGTAGGATAAGGTTTTAAAACCACTCGAGTGCGGTTCTCGGTATCACCAAAACACGGATCGAAGACTCTATATTATTTCTGCTGCTTTGTCCCATTTACATATAATGTGTTTTTCACGCGAACGTCGAACAGTGTGCAGTCGTTTCCAACACGCAAATAGTGATCATTGACAGCAAAGGGGAAGCGTGTTTCTTTCTTTTTTATCACAAACCAGATAGGTGAGGCTAGCGCTGCTAGAATTGTACACATACCAAGGGGAATTACTCAGCGCTGGACAGACAAACAGTTAGATCCCCTGCCCCCGCCTATCAGGCACCCAATCGCCAGCCCACAGAAAAATACGCATCCTATGGGATGTAGATGATCGTCTGGTTCTATACATGCGTATTTTTCTGTGGGGTGCCTGATACGCGGGGGCAGGGGATCAAACTGTTTGTCTGTCCATCGCTAAGTAATTCCCCATGGTATGTCTTACTTTTTTGGTTATGTCCTAAAACTGAATCCCAATGCGCAAAAGGTCAAGGGCGGCCGACGTCGGCCGTATGGCCTTGTGCTCATTGGGTTTGTCCTTGTTATGTAGCTCCAAATCGTTATTGTTTTGTTCCTGATTATTTCATTGCATACTATATTCACACAGTTACCGAGTCGTTTGGTCTTGATTTAAAAATATAGCGATGATGATGGTGTTTTGTGGTAGGCCTGCATCTTGAGCAGTATGACGTCCGTGCTGATCATTGTCTTCACGAGTCTGATCCTCCTGTCACTCGCCGCCTTCTCCCTGTGTTTCGGATACCGCTGGCACTGTCGGCTGTGGCTGTACGAGATCTTCCGAGAGCGGAACAGACGCCGACGTCACACCGAACAGCAGCGCAGGCTCACTTATGACGTCTTTGTGGCCTATGCTGAAGAGGTGGGTTCCTGAGGAAAAGGCGAAGTTTCTGTTCCCAACCCAGCTCTGTGACGTTAGTTAGGATCGATTTGATAAGAGCGACAGCCCGAACTATGCGCGGAGCTTGTGATTCAGAACTCTGTTGGAAAAGTAATTATACAAGAGTTGCGTGTATGTGTGCGTGCGTGTGTGTATGCATGCGTGTGCGTCTGGTGTGTGTGTGTGTGTATGTATGTATGTGTGTGTGTGTGTTTGTCTGTGTGTGTGTGTGTGTGTGTCTGTGTGTGTGTGTGTGTGTGTGTCTGTGTGTGTGTGTGTTACAAGTGTCGTTTTGGACCACATACTCGGCGATGCATTTATGATTTCCTTTTCATAAGGAGGGCAGGAGATAGGGTGGTTGTGATAGGGGGGGGGGGGGGGTGGCTCTGGTAACCCTGGAAATGCTTCGTCTCTAAAGCGTAAACTTTGTTATTTTATTTGTTATTTATTTATTTTATTTTTTCTTTTTATTTTATTTATTTATTTATTTATTTATTTTTATTTATTTTTTTTGGAGGGGGGGGGGGGTGCGGGGGAGGTTGGGGGGGGGGGGTAATCGTAGAACCACACATACAAGCTATTTTTGAAAGAATCCACTACTAACACGGACTTTGGTTTGCTATGACAGGACGTGGACTGGGTGCTGGAAGAGTTACTGCCCGTGCTGGAGGGTCAGTGGGGCCTCAGGCTGTGTATCCACCAGCGGGACTTCATCCCCGGCAAACACATCATCGACAACATCTCGGACTGCGTGGACGAGAGCGACAAACTTTTCATGGTCTTCTCTCCGCACTTCGCCCGCAGCGAGTGGTGTCAGTTTGAGCTGAAGATGTGTCAGACTTGCGTCATGGATCGTGATGACGTCCTAGTGCTGGTGACGCTGCAAGAGACGATGTCACGTGACCAGACGGGAGCCATGTTGGCGGTAATGCGGACGACGACCTACATCGAGTGGGACGACTGTCCTAACGCAAGGACCTCCTTCTGGGGGCGCCTGAGGATCGCTCTCCGTGACGTCATTCAAACTGTCAGAAATCGTCAACGTGTGTGAACGATAACTGTAAAATGATTCTCACATGGTTCAGCAGCCAACCCATTTAATCCCAAAGCCACATTTTACAAATTTTGGAGGTATCATATAACGGCTATGCCTCTTGCACAATTGCGGGGGCTCGTGAGGATCTATACCTCTCGCAGTAGTGTGGTGTTGTGTTCATTTTTGTCGGCAGCGCAGGGCTTAACGCAAACACCAAAATGTGCGTGCGTGCGTGCGTGCGTGCGTCTGTGTGTTTGTGTGTGTTTGTGTGTGTATGCATGCTTGCGTACGTGCACATACGTACGTGGGGTTTTTCAGATAATTTGAGACCAAATGTTTCCTTGCATGTCCACCGAACTGAACAAGGAAATATGTTATGTCAGTTTAAGTGCAACATGTCACGTAAGTCTTGGCAAAATATCGTAAACGTGTGCATCCAGCTGTCTTCCGTATACAGCACTTTTTCCAACGTCTCTTTTGGACACTGCTTTAACTCATTCTGCCTGCTACACACCACAGCAAGATGTGGCCCGACCATGATAGTTCAAGGGTGGTGGCAGAATAGCTTGGCGCCTATAGGCGCCAAGCTATTCTGTCACCACCCTTGAACTATCATGGTCGATCTGTCTCCTGAATTGTAATGCAGTCCTCGGAGGATAACTCGTGGGTATTTTGTACCTCGGGCGCAATGAGTTTAAACAGGGCCCTAAACTTGACGATTTCCATGTCTGATTTTTGAACCGTCGTCAAAGAAAGTATAGTACTGTGAAACTTGACATGCTGCTAGACCTACATCTGTTCCATCTAAAACAAAAGTTGGTAGGTGGAGAAAGCATATGCCTTTAGGAAATTCTGGTTTCTAAGTCAGCAAAGGAAAAGTGCAAAAAGACGAAATTGTATAAAAAGTTTAACTCCTCGTGGCCCGGCAGTCGTTGTCGCAGACCCACGATTTAGTCTCACACAGATTGCTGAACATGTTTCCGTGCATTCGTCATCTGTCCACAAAGCCTTGGCCAAAGGACTTTGATACAGGAAGGTCTTCACGCGTTGGGTTCCCCTTTTTCTTTTTAACAATTGACAACATGAGGGGTAGGGTGGCGTGCGTTTTGCCTACAGAAGTACAAACGCTGTGATCCAAAATGTTTAGTGAATGAGATGGTTAAATGCAATCAGTTTTGAATGTATAAGCCGCACAGAAAGGTCCATAATAAGACCAGAGTGCACACGCCTTATAAAATTGTAAGAAATGAAGAAGGCGTCACTCCCACAAGAAATTTGTGTACATAGTCTTTTTCGACGAAAAGCATTATTTTGTTCTACAAACATCTTCTCTTTGTGAATTCGTTCCCACTTGTTTACACGTATTTACCTGCGTACTACTTGTTGAATGTGCAGCCTAACAGCCCTAGTAGCAAAACGTATTCGGGAACACGACGGCCGCAGTAAGTCCGTCTTGAGCCCGAGGACCTTTGCTTACTGGGAGGTTATCTGTGTTCGTTCCTTCCTTCCTTTTCACTTCCTCCTGGCATCTAAGCATCTGGAGACTACTCTGTGTTATACCGACATCTTGAGTATGGCTGTAGTTGTTCCCCTTGAGTTTTATGTTCGCGCCGGGTTTCTGAGCGAATGGTATCCATTTTATTTCCCGAGCCTTTTCATACAAACGGAAGTGAGTGCGTTCATTTAGTTCAATGAAAATTAAATCAATAAAGCGTGCCATAGCTTATGCAGTTTATTCACGTGTTTATTGAATATTTAGTCCATGTGAATGTACACATAATATGGCGATGAAACACGCCTTGCTACTTTGCTGGATGTAAATTGAATCAGTAAAGCATGTCATCAGTCGTTTCACTTATTCTGTCAAGATGCTGAATTCGTTGAATGTAAATTTCATCGATGTAAATGAGTGGACTCAGAATGTGTTTCTGTAATGTTTTACTGACGCCACTTGAAACAGCCACAGCAGTCTGAGAAAGGCGATTTTAAGTAGTGTTAGCAAGAGGCATAGATCTTCATGAGCCCCCGCATCCGCGGGGGCTCATGAAGATCTGTGTCTCTTGGAGCTGGATCAGTTTCACATTCTAGGGCAGTGAAGGGGTTATTTGATCTAACATACTTAAGCCGTGCACACGAAATCGCTGAATGTATTGAATCTATTGTAGCATGTCATGTCACGTCAGTCAGTCTGTTAATAAAAGTGCTCAGTTCAAGTTGTTGAGTGTAAATGTAATCACTGAAGCGTTTCATGTATCTCACTATACTTTAACCGTGTTTTATTAACCCCTTGTCTGCTAATGACGATACCGTTCGGCGGAAGAGACGCGTAACCATGCGCGCGACTTTGTCGCCTGGCCGTCATCCTCAGTAACGGTCAAGGCGTGAAGTGCACATGTATTTAGATCGTCTACCCTAGTCTGCGATTAAACGTCAGTCCTTCTTATTGGTGTTTGCTTTAACGCTTTCGCTGCTGACAAAGAAAAATGCACGCAACACCACACTACTGCAAGAGGTACAGATCCTCAATTGCGGGGGCTCATGAGGATCTATGCCTCTTGCAATAATGTGTAATAATGTATTGAGACGTTTGTATAATAAGCAGTGAGGGTTAGGATTAGTTTGAAACACGCGTATTATGTATGCATGTGTAGAGGTGGGTGTGAATGTGTAAGTGCCGCTCAGTTCAGTTCATAAGATGTTTATGTGTGAGATGTGTGAGAGTTATGTGTAAAGATAATGTAGTGTTTACTTGTGTCCATTTGGAATTTGTAGCTGTGTAAGTGCAGGGAGAAAATGTTCATAATCATGTTATAATGTTTTCATGTCTTGTTTGTACTATTTGTTATAAATGTACCACAACCGAATTTATCTTTTCGAGATAATAAAGTACTCTTATTCTTATTCTTATTCTTAATCTTAGACCACTTTGCATCCATTGTTCATGGGACGGCGGCTGGATCGAGCTTCTTCGTTTTGACTTTACTCGAAAATTTCCGACTACAATGTACGATCAGTGGCCGCAGTCAAGGGGTTAAAGTCATGCTAAACTTACATAGGCATGTGAAGAAAAACTCCCAGTAAACAAAACGCCCTCCGTCCGACGCCAGCCTCAGCTGGTCCGCGCACTGCTGTGCTCATTGGATATCAAAGAACCACAGACCGGAACCAGCGCCGTGGCCATGGCTCGAGGTCTGATCACGTGACCCGCACAACAAAACTAACGCTGTGATATTTTTTTTATACGCCAGTGTCGTGGCTAATTAGTAGCATGAGTCATCGTTTTGCCGTTTTTAAGCATTTTCAACCATTCAAGTTGAAATTTGAAGATCCCCGACTTGTTTGTACAGTATGCCATAAGCGTAGACAACACTGCAAACATTTCCAGGAGACGTTCATCACTAGGATCTATGCCTTCTGGAGATGTCTGGAGCATTGTCTATGCTTATAAGCTGATTATCCGTCGAGGCTTTGCTCGTATTGGGGAGTAGTCCCATGTAAGCGTAACCTTTCTAACGAGTCCATCGATTACGCAACGATCACTCCATGCCTGTACTGAAAACTGTGAAAGAATCTTTTTCCGGACGTTTGCTTTTGACGCAATATTGTAGAGTGGTAAATATTCGTGCTATTGTTGTTTTAGACACTGTGCACTGACGCTGTTCTGAGGAAGCCAGTGCAGATACAGACCCACGTGAACTTGTGTCACCTCAGAGTGCATTGTATTCCTTATTCGGTCTTTCATCCAAACCCTTCCCCTTCCATCTGTAAAACATAGATTCACATGAGCCCCTGCGGCTGCAGTGCTCAGTAGTCTACGCGTTTTGCGTCCGCGGTCGACTCTTATTCAGCCTCAAATTAAGTATGTTCTTTGAGGTTACTCATACGACTGTTGCTTTGTTGAAACGCGTTGCATGTCGGCAGAGGTTTTGTCGCAAATGATTCCTGTAGGAATGTTCGCGACAAAAACCGCTGCCGACACGGAAAGAATTATGATGAATCAGAACATCATACTTTTAAAAGTTGCCTTCTCCGTCTGGCACTGCTTTCAATGCTGAAATTAGACAACAAAACGGGCCCTCAATGGTGTCTTGTCTTAACTAAGGCGTTCCTTACAATCTTTTCACTAGGCATTTGAGAAAGGTTGTTGTATTGACGAACGTTAACTATCAAAGTCTGTCCTTTATCGTCCCGTGCCCGCCTCACATGTCTGCGGGAAGTTTAGACAACTTTAAGTTAGTGCTTTGTACAGAAATGTGGAATATGACTATTGCGAATTATTAACCTTTATTGTATGTGGTCGCTTTAACATGTATATGGTTTTCGGATAGTTTGCAGTTTAGCTGCTCTTGACAAAAATCTTCAGGTAGCTCGCACGGCAGGGTGTTTGTGTTAATTTACAAGGCTTGTCACACGGACCTTCGTCATTATCTAAAGCGTGCGCATGCGTGTGCGAGTTGTGAGTGCGCGCTTAGAGTTATAATTATTATAAGATAAGCGCATTATAAATACCGTAATTATTATTATTATTATTATAAGAGAAGATAAGATAAGAATATTTTATTGATCCCGCGAGGGGAAACTTCAGGTCTGCTATAATACAATACAAACCGAATACAACATATGTACTGACAAGCAAAGGAAATGCGACATTTAAAAATGTCACATTTCATGAAACTTTTTTTTAATGAAATTTTATTTGTCATGGATAAATGATAACACACACACACACACACACACACACACACACACACACACACACACACACACACACACACACACACACACATAATTATGATCGACGTAAACGTTAATATGGACAAGAAGAAGAACAACAACAACACAAAGAATAATTATAACCTTTGCTTGTCAGTATACTTATCACATGCAAGATCACAAATGTCTTACAAATCTCGCACCATATCATGGCTGTGGCTGTCATTGGCTTCACTTGCAATCCGCCTGTGCTTATCGTTCATAGGCGGATTGCAGGCGGAACAACGTAGCGCTGCGTTCGCTGGATTGGGACCCCGAACCGTCTACTTTCTAACTGCCGGCCGAGGATCTCATCACTCAAAAGATGGGTAGTCGCATTGACAATGCAAGACACCTTTGATATCAGACGGGCGTTATAAAAGGAACTGAAACCTTCCTGTTTTTTGCCAATGACCCAACCCGCCTTTTTGATTGGCTTATTTATTCTAGTTTCATCCTGCTTCGTCACTTTCCCGCCCCAGCAGACAGCCCCCAGTGTAAAAACACTATGAGCAGTACAAGTATAAAAAGCATTCAATAAAACTTTGTCTACATCAAAAGACCTCAGCTTTCTTTTTTCTCTGAAGGTACACTATTTGTATGTGTGCACTTGTTAAATAGCATGACCCTTGATGACTATGTGGCTTTGGATTTACGAAAATCTAGAATCATTTCCCTGATTATATCAGCATTAATATTCAAGTAGGGACAGGTGGAAGAGTGTGGTCAAGAGTGGACAGGAAGTTTTAATCGGACTTTCCTTACGAAACCCGAAGAGGAGACAACTTGTGCAGTAAACTTCCATAGTCGAGAAATGCACTAAGTGAATAATTTTGGCAGAATAGCTTGCAGTAGTACAGTTTATTGTCTACTGATCTGGCTGTCTCGGCTGTCATGGAGAGAGTGATATCTCACGTAACAGGTTGCCTCCCCGTCCTGTCCATCATCCTGCTGATCCTGTGTCCACAATGTCAGGCCATCCGCAAAATCCAGACCCAAAAGGTGACTGCCAAGCGTGTAAAATACAGAAAAGAACCCAACGGACAAAGAAACACGCTTAGAAAAGACGGTTGCAACATAATGGTGTAGTAATTGACTTTTCTAAGCGTGTTTCCAAACGTGGTTTTTTTTTTTTCTTTCTCCGTTATGTTCTTCTCAGGCCATCCGCTGCTGGTGCGAGTCAGTGACTCCCATCGTCATGCATTACTGCTTTAAGGACCTGTGTCGATGTAACCGCGGCATGCTGGACTGTTCCTCCAACTGGGGCAACTTGACGTACGTGCCGCGTGTGATGGACAACGTCCAGGTACTCAACTTCTCCAACAACCAGCTGGCCAGGCTCCCGCACGGCTTCTTTCTCAACGTGTCGGCCACGGTCTGGCTGCTGGACCTCTACAATAACGGGCTGACCCACCTGGCAGACGCGGCTTTCACGGGGCTGCCCCGCCTGGACACGCTGCTGATAGGAGGTAATCACCTCAGCTACACCGCTCTGGCACCGGTCTGGAACATCCCGACCCTGCGGAAACTGGTTATCACGTGCGGAGCTCTGGGGCCCATCCCCCTCGGGCTGTTCGTGGACACGCCCATGGCAGCCAGCCTGCAGCACCTTGACCTCAGCTGGAACGATATCAGGTCCTTCGACATGACGGAACTGCAGCCACTACAAAGCCTCAAGAACTTATCAGTGTGGACTAACGGAATGTACGAGTTGAAAACGGCTTATTTACCGTCGTTACTGTACATGCACTTTCATAATAACATCCTGTCGGACTTCCCGCAGACATGTTTGGAGGTCACGGGACGATCACTGTTTCCCAACTTGACAGAACTACATCTTGACTTTAACGAAATCACTGAAATCCAAGATCCTGTTTGTTTGCCCAGACTCCGGATATTGGACCTTAAGTACAACCACCTAGCTAATTTCCTGAGCGGCATGTTCATAGCACAACGGTTTCCAGTGTTGATGCAGCTGGCGGTCAATCAAATGGGGAAAAAACTCAGAACAGTGGAAAGTTTTGTTTTCAACAATTCTGCTTTGAACTACCTGAGTTTCGGGCTGAACGGCCTCGACTTCTCAACGTCTGTGTCTGTGGTGGACGAAGATGTGTTTGGGGGTCTCCCCAATTTACGTGTTTTGTTCCTTGACCAAAACAACTTTCAATTGGTCACGGACATGAGAATGCATCGTCTGCTGCGACGTGTACCTCGCCTGGAAAGGCTATACTTGGGTGGCAACAAGATCTCGCAAATCACGTCCACTACCTTTTCAGTCGTAGCTGAGCTAAAGGAGCTGTACCTGTACCAAAACTCTCTGACCACCATCCCTGACGGCGCATTTGACCGGCTGGACAATCTACGAGTTCTGGAACTTAATAACAATCGCCTTCCATTCATACCCGCCACAGCCTTTGACGATGCCACATCCCAAAGGTAAGTTCAGTCGTGCTGAGTAGAGCTATTAGTAACTCCTTCCATCTGCGGCATGGCCTCATTACTCCGAGTAGAAACCGCTTTTAGTCCATTCAACCCCATGGTCGTATTTCCCAGTTTTGGAGTCACCTAACGACAATGTACCGGCTGCAAGAGATGGATCGACCAAGATAATTCAAGGATGTGCCAGATTAGCTTGGCACCTGAATCTGGCACTTCCCTTGAATTATTTTGGTCTAACCCGTTCCTGCTGTCGATCCATCTCCTGCTGGGGATAAATGGAGTAATCGAATCTGTGAACATTTCAGTGAAAGAATATTCTTGTTATGACAGGCTTAGTCTACGCGTAGCCCGTGTACTCTGTGGGCTTAGGCTGGCACTGATTACCTCCCTCGCGTCGCTTAATTAGCACGCTGTGCTCTTTCAAAGGCCCCACTAGTGGGTGACTACTAGTGCAGTAACTTTTCTTAGTCGAGAAATCCAGAACGTGAATAATTTTGGCTGAAACGCTCGAAGTAGTACAGTGTGCCGATCTGGCTCTCTCGGCTGTCATGTTTACTCAATGGCGTCTTGCCAAAGGTAAGATCAGTCATGCTGATTGCAGCGATTAAGGTCTTTGTGCGCAGAGCTTCTCGGGCCGACGACGGTCGCAGATGGCCCGAAGACCTTAGGTTATTAGAGTAAGTCTCTCCCGACCCATCTTGCTTTGTTTCCCGATTGCGGGGGCTCATGAGGATCTATGCCTTTTGCAGAAACAACTTGTATCCATTGTTCTTTGAGATGGCTGGAGTTCTTTCGCGTAGAATTTTCACACATTTCAGATACACAGTGTACGATTATTAAAAGTAAAGGGGTTAAGGAGTTATTCACGCTTGGCGGTCACACGGATTTCGTGATGTTTAGGTTACAGCTGCTGGATATGTCAGGCAACCCGTTCCAGTGTGGCTGCGACATTCTGTGGTTTCAAGGCTGGCTCAAGCAGTCCCCGGGCAAGTTCCAGAACTACCGCAACCAGGGCTACCGCTGCGTCAACGTCGACAACACGACCGTGCGGGATTTCTACCTGAATGACCAGGTGAGTATGTCCATAGCCAGTACATAGCAGAGAGTATCTGTCATAGTAGGGAACCAACAAGTGAACAATATAAAAGACACGCACTTCGAAAGAAGAAGGACACCTTAACTGCTGTAGCAAGTCGAACAACACCCAGCTGCAGGAAACATAAACTCTTCTTGAGCTGCAGCAGGCCCGTGAGCTCATGAGGGTTTATGGCTCTTGCTAGACCTCTGTTCTTTCTTACACACCTCCTTCTTTGCCGCCTTTGAGCGGAAACGTTGTGTCACACAAGTGATACAGCCCGTTTGCGTGAACGGTCAAGTGTGCACAAAATTGTCTTGTAGAAATTCTGGTAAACAAAAGCGTACCGGCACACGCGATATTGAAACTTGACATACTTTTAGCTCACGCGCAATTACGTCATTTCATAGTGACGACTGGCACTAAAGGTACACGCATTGTGCTAGTACGTCATTATGTAGAAACATTTGTCTGGCATCCAAAGTATTGACGTCATATTTCAAAGTAAATTTTGTCAAGATTGTTGTCAAGACAAAATGGCGTCTTTGTTGTGGCTAGGCGTGTGCCGAAAACCAACTTACATCGGATTACTGCATAAAAAAAGGTGAGTGAGAAATAGATTCTTACATCGGTGTTTAGGTGATACTGAAAATCTCACTCTCGTGGTCTTAAAACATCCTACTCGCTTTCGCACTTAGGATAAGGTTTTAAAACCACTCGAGTGAAATTCTCAGTATCACCTAAACACCGATGTAAGACTCTATATTTCTGCTGATTTGTCCAATTTACATATAATGCGTTTTTTACGCGGACGTCGGTCAGTGTGCAGTCGCTTCCAAAACGCAAATAGTGATCATTGACATCAGAGGGGAAGCGTGTTTCTTTCTTCTTTGGTTATATCCTAAAAGTGCTTTCCAATGCGCAGACGGCCATCGGGCCGACGTCGACCGCCTTTGGCCCGATGGCTTTTCGCGCATTGGGTTTGTCCTTGTTATTTAGGTCAAAATCGTTATTTTTTTCTTCCTGGTTATTTCATTGCATTCTGCACTATTATACACACAGTCGCTCAGTATTTTGGTCTTGATTTAAAAATAGCGATGATGATGTTGTTGATGTTGTAGGCGTGCATCTTGAGTAGTATGACGTCCGTGCTGATCATTGTCTTCACGAGTCTGATCCTCCTGTCACTCGCCGCGTTCTCCCTGTGTTTCGGATACCGCTGGCACTGTCGGCTGTGGCTGTACGAGATCTTCCGAGAGCGGGACAGGCGCCGACGTCACATCGGGCAGCAGCGCAGGCTCACTTATGACGTCTTTGTGGCCTATGCTGAAGAGGTGGGTTCCTGAGGAAAAGGCGAAGTTTCTGTTCCCAACCCAGCTCTGTGACGCTAGCTGCGCGTTTAGTTCGGATCGATTTGATAAGAGCGGCAGCCCAAACTATGCGCGGAGCTTGTGATGCAGAACTCTCAGTGTTGGAAAAGTAATTATACAAGAGTTGCGTGTCTGTGTGCATGCGTGTGTGTGTGCATGCGTGTGCGTCTGGTGTGTGTGTGTGTGTGTGTGTGTGTGTGTGTGTGTGTGTGTGTGTGTGTGTGTGTGTGTGTGTGTGTGTGTGTGTGTGTGTGTGTGTGTGTGTGTGTGTGTGTGTGTGTGTGTCTTACAAGCGTCGTTTTGGACCACAGACTCGGCGATGCATTTATGACTTGTATGTACCTTTTCATAAGGGGGGCAGGAGATCGGGTGGTTGTGATGGGGGGTGGCTCTGGTAACCCTGGAAATGCTTCAGATCCACTCTGTCAGTTGTCTCTAAAGCGTAAACTTTGTTATTTTTATTTGTCATTTATTTATTTATTTTTTATTTATTTATTTTTTAAGCGGGGAGTGTATGTGTGTGTGTGTGTGTGTGGGAGGGGGGGGGGGGGGTAATCGAAGGACCACACATACAAACTACTCTTGAAAAAATCCACTACTAACACGGACTTTTGTTTGCTATGACAGGACGTGGACTGGGTGCTGGAAGAATTACTGCCCGTGCTGGAGGGTCAGTGGGGCCTTAGGCTTTGTATCCACCAGCGGGACTTTATCCCCGGGAAACACATCATCGACAACATCTCGGACTGCGTGGACGAGAGCGACAAACTTCTCATGGTCTTCTCCCCGCACTTCGCCCGCAGCGAGTGGTGCCAGTTTGAGCTGAAGATGTGCCAGGCTTGCGTCATGGATCGGGATGACGTGTTAGTGCTGTTGACGCTACAAGAGACGATGTCACGTGACCTGACGGGCGCCATGTTGGCGGTGATGAGGACGACGACCTACATCGAGTGGGACGACTGTCCTAACGCGAGGACCTCCTTCTGGGGGCGCCTGAGGATCGCTCTGCGTGACGTCATTCAAACTGTCAGAAATCGTCAACGCGTGTAAACTCGATAACTGTGGACTGATTCTCACATGGTTATGGTTCAACAGCTAACCCATTTAAGCCCAAAACCACATTTCCCAAATTTTTTAGTTGTCATACAACGGCTATGTAGCGAGAAGAACTGACCATGATAATTCAAAGGCAGTGCAAGATTAGCTTGGCGCCATCAGGCTCCAAGCTAATCTGTCACAACCCTTGAATTAGAATTGTACAGTCATCTCCTGCTGTGCTGCGTCAGGGCTAAATGAGGGCCAAGTCGCTGACGGGAGCGATTTTTTTCGAATGTCTGATGTGTTAAGACGTAAAATGTATCATAATTGAACGTTCTCACACCA
>BTPG01000008.1:80150885-80263385 GCA_036245525.1 Semisulcospira habei | reverse complement strand
GAACACGTACGGGGCGGTCCGTGGCGCAGTGATCAATGCCAAAGGTGCGAGGTTCGAAAACGGGTTCCGGCGTCGGACTTTTCCCCTCTGGTAAGTGTCACCGTTAATTCGGGCGGACCGTCGGGGGTTCTTTCTCCGGGTACTCCGGTTCTTCCACCCACCCCCCACCCCCCCCCCCCCACACACACACACACACACACACCCCACACTTTGGTACCGGTTTCAGGCCACTTTACAAATTTCAAATACAAGCGATCAAAAATCTCTGTAACTTCAGTAGCTGAACTAGCCCGTCGTCTGTCTTGTACTGTGTTTGTCTTAAATGGTGTAAATCCGTGTCTGTTTCGTGAGTGTGTGTGTTGGGTTTCAGTTCGCGCCGCTTTCAGTCGATTTGCCCCCAAAAATTGAGAAAAAGCGCCTATATAATAACGGCATTATTATTATTATTATTATTATTAACACGTATACATACACATTCTCCGATATTTCATAACTTTGCCAACCATGCGTTCTTGAAAACGCGTCTTTATTCAATATGATCACCTGTACGCGTGAGCCTCTCTAATAAAGAACGTAGGACTAACAAGAGACATAACTCCTCATGAGTCCCCGCGTCAGCGGGGGCTCATGAGGATATATGTCTCTTGCAGCTGTAAAGGGGTTAATGAGCGATATTTTGATGCTGCCTTGTGGTGCCACTGTTTCGAGGACGCATGCCGCATTGATCGGGCGATGCAGCGGGATGGTTGCGTTTCTTGCCGACAGGAATTCCTCAGTTACTAGTGAGGTTCCGTTTGCACGAACGAGAGGGAGATAACGGCCGGAGTTACTAGTGAGGTTCCGTTTGCACGAACGAGAGGGAGATAACGGCCGGAGTTACTAGTGAGGTTCCGTTTGCACGAACGAGAGGGAGATAACGGCCGGAGTTACTAGTGAGGTTCCGTTTGCACGAACGAGAGGGAGATAACGGCCGGAGTTACTAGTGAGGTTCCGTTTGCACGAACGAGAGGGAGATAACGGCCGGATAAAACAACTTGTACCATGAGCACAGACAACACTCCAAACATCTCCAAGAGGAATAGATTCTCATGCGCCCCTCGGGCGCATGAGGATCTATGTCTCTTGGAGATGTTTGGAGTGAGTCAGTACTGTTTACGCTGATGGTGGAAGCATGTTGTCCGCCGTGAGCATGTTGTCCGCCGTGAGCATGTTGTCCGCCGTGAGCATGTTGTCCGCCGTGACTTCTATTACGTTTGTCGTTGGGAGTCGTTCGGCGTTAACGTACCCTCACTAAGGTCACGAAGCACAATCTACTGCCTTAGATCTGAATCTGAATGAGGAACAACAGCGGTTGTGTCTCAACCCATCCAACGGTGAAACTCTTCCAGCTTACAAGAGAGAATTCAAAGAAACGTATAAATACTTTCTCCGCTTATGTTTTGATTCATTGCTAACAGTAACAGCCCAGTCCAGTGGTACACGGCAACAGTACCCGTTCAACGTGATGCAGGTACCGGCATTCGCTCTACCATTAAATCATTCGAGACCTGCCGCCTCCGGATACGCGGCTTACGCCGCGTATCCGGAGGCGGCACGTCTCGAATGAGTTGACGCGGCGATGTAACTGCTTTTCCACGGGAAAAAAAATCCGCGTCTTGGTTTGACATCATCACGTGTCGTTTGATGGATGGTTTCGGGTGACTAATTGTCATTTGAGTTGTGGAGTGGGTGATAGGGTGAGAAAGAAAGTAACCGGTAGTATGAATCAGTCGGTAGAACAATGTTTCCTGTGTCGTTCTGAATCGCTTTTCTACCGTGTATAAATCGACTAATGGCGCCTACTGCGGGAATCCAAAATACCCGGAAAAATCTGGGCAGCCATGGAAAGAGAACGCTCGCCAGCTGCTCAGCTGCAAAAGACACAAATCCTCATGAGCAACCGCAGTCGCGGAGGAAATTGGACAATAATAGGTATAGAGAACACAGGACTAATAAAAGACATTTAGGTCTTTTGTTAGTCCTGTGGTCTCTATACCTATTTGTGTCCTACAGTATTAAGTTTCGCTATGCCTATTTGTGTCCTACAGTATTAAGTTTCGCTATGCCTATTTGTGTCCTACAGTATTAAGTTTCGCTATGCCTATTTGTGTCCTACAGTATTAAGTTTCGCTATGCCTATTTGTGTCCTACAGTATTAAGTTTCGCTATGCCTATTTGTGTCCTACAGTATTAAGTTTCGCTATGCCTATTTGTGTCCTACAGTATTAAGTTTCGCTATGCCTATTTGTGTCCTACAGTATTAAGTTTCGCTATGCCTATTTGTGTCCTACAGTATTAAGTCCTACAGTATTAAGTATTAAGTTTCGTCTTCTTCACGTGGATGTCGTTTAGTACATTACAAATAATACTTTATAGTTTATATAATACTGTATTAACCCCGAGGGGGAATTTTGACCACAGGATTGTGAGGCGGGCTACACAGAGAACTCCCAGTTGTATGCATGTGCACTGTACCTAAACACTTTGAAATTTCCACAAGAGCTCATGCACTCTGTGTGTTCCTCATGAACGCATGCACCTTGAGAGACCGTCAACACCGCCTGTGTTCAAAACCGTTCTTGAAAAGATTGTGAAGATGAGGGTCTTGAGGATCTACAGTTCTGCACAAGCCCATGAATGTGTCTCAGACTGCAGGGGCTTATGAGGATCTAAAGTACAGGCTGGGCTCATGAGAATCTCTCAACTTACACAAACACAAATACAATCCTTTTGTGTAAGTGCTTATGACTGTGAGTTCATGTGCAGATTGTTCGCATTGCTATTTTGTCACGTGACTCATCCCATTCAACACACATCTCGCATGGCTTGATGTTTGCGTTATCTTACAAGGCTTTTCACACGGATATGCGGTTAGAGACATGCAAAGGATCACGCAACAGTGTTGCTAAGAAAGGCGTTTAAAACGGATTTTCCTAACAACGAAATCAAAAGTGACTGTTTGCGCAGTAACTTTCTAACTTTCTTTAGTCGAGAAAAGCGCTTAGTAAATAATTGTGGCTAAAAACTGTGAAGCAGTACAATTTATTATCTACCGATCTGGCTGTCTCGTCTGTCATGGAAAGCGTGAAATCTCGCGTAGCGTATTGTCTCCCCGTCCTGTCTGTCATTCTTCTGACCATATGTCCACAATGTCAGGCCATCCACTGCTGGAGTACGTCCGTGCCCCCCTTTTTCATCATGCACTACTGCTTCAAGGACCTGTGTCGGTGTAACCGCGACATGCTGGACTGCTCCTCCAACTGGGGTAGATTGACGTACGTGCCGCGTGTGATGGACAAAGTCCAGGTGCTCAACTTCTCCAACAACCAACTGACCACGCTCCCGCACGGCTTCTTTCTCAACGTGTCGGCCACGGTCTGGCTGCTGGACCTCTACAACAACGGGCTGACCCACCTGGCGGACACGGCTTTCACGGGGCTGCCCCTGCTGGACACGCTGCTGCTAGGAGGTAATCACCTCAACTACACCGCTCTGGCGCCGGTCTGGAACATCCCGACTCTGCAGACACTAGACATCAAGTGCGGGGCTCTGGGATCCTTTCCTCCAGGGCTGTTTGTTGACACACCCATGGCGGCCAGCCTGCAGTACCTGGACCTCAGCTGGAACCTCATCAAGTCCCTCGACATGGAGGTCCTGCAGCCACTACACAGCCTCAAGAACCTGTCTGTGTGGTCCAACAGAATGTACGAGTTGAGAACAGCTTATTTACCGTCGTTGCTGTACATGAACTTTCATAATAACATACTGGCAGACTTCCCGCAGACATGTGAGCCGGGCACGGGAAGATCACTGTTTCCCAACCTGACAGACCTACATCTTGACTTTAACGTAATCACTGAAATCCAAGACCCTGTTTGTCTGCCCAGACTCCAAATACTGGATCTAAAGTACAACCGTCTGGCGTCTTTCCTTAGTAGCACGTTTTCAGCACAACGGTTTCCAGTTCTGGTTCAGCTGGAGGTCAATCAGATGGAGAAACAAATCAGAAGAGTGGACGGCTTTGTTTTCAACAATTCTGCTCTGACCTACTTGTATATCGGGGTGAACGGCCTCGACTTCTCCACGTCTGTGTCTGTGGTGGACGAGGATGTGTTTGGGGGTCTCCCCAATCTACGGCTTATGTTCCTTGACCAAAACAGCTTTGAGTCGGTCACGGACAGGAGAATGCATCGTCTGCTGCGACATGTACCTCTCCTGGAAATGCTATACCTGGGTGACAACAAGATTTCACAGATCACGCCCAAAACCTTTTCCATCGTACCTGAGCTAAAAGAGCTGTACCTGTACCAGAACTTTCTGACCGCCATTCCATATGGCGCTTTTGACCGGCTGGACAGACTGAGAGTTTTGCTCCTGTATAACAATCGCCTTCCATTCATTCCCGCCAAAGCTTTTGACCGTGCCACTTGCCAAAGGTAAGTCTGTCGTGCGGATTAGAGACGTTTGTTACTGTCTCTCTAAAAATGCTATAGAGAAGGGATATTCTTTTTCAGTCTCAAACGCCGCATGTAACGGCGTCTGCAAGCATTTATCTATCTATCTATCTATCTATCTATCTATCTATCTATCTATCTATCTATCTATCTATCTATCTATCTATCTATCTATCTATCTATCTATCTATCTATCTATCTATCTATCTATCTATCTATCTATCTATCTATATCCCGTAGTCTTCCCGACCGTTGGGGCACCACTGATGACTTGGCAACCAGCTCTCTCCATTCCTCTCTGTTCTCTGCCATTTTCAACGAATCGCCCAGCTTCAGTCCTGTCCACACTGATATATTGTCCTCCCATCTTTTCCTCTGTCTTCCTCTCCTTCGTCCTCCTTGCACAGTGCCCTGCAGGATTGTTTTGGCAAGCCCTGCTGAACGCGTGACATGCCCATACCACTTCAGTTTGCGTTTTCTCACAATGGCTAATAAGTCTTCATAGGGCCCTGTAACGCACGCAGACTTGCCCACAGTCGTACGCACAGACTCTCACGCAACAGACGCATACACCGCCACTGACTCAGACGGGCGCATTCATGCGGTAAAACTCAACACACGGGCTCCATTTCTAAAGTGACTTTTATACAAGATAAATATACGAAAAAAACGCTCACAACTATCAAGCTATATACACCACTCCTTTCCCCACACCCAGCATCCACATCACATACACATCACACACTATCTCGGCCAGGCTAGGCTTTAGTTTCACACTGTCTCCAACCTGTTTGATCTTATTGCCTGGTTACGTTGGTCCTTCTCACGTCTAGGCGTGAAAGTCCTTCGTTGTACGCTTCTTCCTGCCGTCCTGTCTCTTTGGCACGGACGTCCTCGTACTCGTACTGTAGCGCAGTTCTCGCTTTGACTCGGGTGTCTCGGTCCCGGTCAGACTCACTCTGAGTGAAGAGCTGGAGGGGTGATGACCTCACGTTAGGTCTGGTGACTCGACGTCTCGGCGTCCGTCGCTCCCTCTTTACAAGCACTCTGAATACGACAACAAAAGTCCCAACGTAACACTTGCTAAACACACAACATATCGGATCAATGAGAAACGTCACGTAACCTGGCTGATACAAATAACTCACACGTTCATTCACACACATACACGTGCTTCATAAACTGTCTACTTCCGTAACCCAACCCCCCCCCCCCCCCCATATCTCTGTCACTATCTTGAAACAGACTATAGCCTACACTCTTGCTATACACTACTCTATACACTGGAAAAGACTATGCTTAACCAACCACGTACTATCTTCATAGCGGCTTAGACATACACACCTCACATTCCTTTAGTTATCTATCTCGGTAAACAACTGTATACAAAAACACCGGTTACTTCACTGAATTCTAAACCAACATAACTAAACCAAACCGGTCAACACTATACAAGCAAATTACTCTTAGCAACGCATACTGTCTTTAACTAAGCAACTATCAATACTACATATATAGAAACATACCTGAAATCTAGGCTTCAGAGTCTTGGAATACGGGCTAGGTATCTCAAACACATCCGTCCAAGTTGACGATAAGCCCCGTACTACTATATTACTGCTCTGACAGACACAGCTTTTGCCTAGAACTCACTAAACAGAACTCACCAAAACTCCGTGCTAACCATGTCTTACAGATTTTACGTGGAGCCTCATGCCACCCGGACTATCGGCACAAACAAACCGTTAACAAAAACCGTACCGTACTAACCCTAATGTATGAGCACTATGCACGAGCATAGAGCTTCATCACAGGCCCGATGGCTTGCCTGATTCTGCTTCCCACTTCCTCATTTGTGATGTGGTCTCTGTATGAGATGCCAAGCAGCCTTCGAAAACATCTCATTTCAGTGGCTTGTATCCTCCTTTCAAGGTCTGCTGTGAGGGTCCATGACTCGCAGGCATACAAGAGCACTGAGATGACTAAGGAGCGCATCAGTCTGATCTTGGAGCAGAGTGTGATGTTTCTGTCCTTCCATATGGCCTTCAATCTTGTCAGTGCTGTTGTTGTCTGCGCAATCCTGGACAGTATTTCTGGTTTTGATCCCTCATCTGTCACAATGGCTCCTAAGTTTTTGAATTTCTTAACTGTTTCCAGTTTTTGGCCTCCAACCATGATTTCAGTGCCAATGCTACTGGCGTTATTGGTCATCAGTTTGGTCTTCTCTGCACTGATTTCCATCCCATATGCAATGGCTGTACTATCCAGCTTTTCCACCAGCTGAGCTAGCTCCTCCTCTGTTCCTGCAAGTCCATCAATGTCGTCCGCAAAGCGCAAGTTCGTGATTGTTCTGCCTCCAATACTGACAGTTCCTTCATGATCTTTCAGAGCGTCCGTCATGATTCTTTCCAGGAAGATGTTGAAAAGAGTAGGTGAGAGCAAGCAGCCTTGTCTGACTCCAACTGTAGTCCTAAACCAGTTTCCTATTTTGCCGTTGAAGCAGACTGCGCTAGTGGCCTTGTTGTAAAGGTTTGCTATGACTTTGATCAGGTTGGCATTGATGTTGTATAGCTTCATGGTGGACCAAAGGGCTGCATGCCACACCCTTTCAAACGCTTTCTTAACATCCGCAAAGACATGATAGAGGTCCTGCTGGTGCTGGAGGTATCTCTCACATAGAACTCTCAGGTTGAAGATCTGCTCAGTTGTGCTGCGCCCTGGTCTGAAGCCTGCCTGTTCCTCAGCTATGATTTCCTCTGCCTGTGGCTTCAGCCTGTTCAGTAGGATCTTTAACATGACTTTGCTTGGGTGGGATATAAGACTGATCGTGCGATAGTTCTGGCATTGATGTAAGTTGCCTTTTTTGGGAGAGTTATTATAAGTGATTGGGTCCATGGTGTGGGCCAATCCCCTGACTGCCAGATCTTATTGCAGATTGTTAGTAAGGCGCTTATCGTGTCTTCTCCCCCTTCTTGGACTAGCTCTGCAGGGATGTTGTCTGCTCCTGCTGCCTTCCCTTTTGTCAGCGACTTCACTGCAGCCTCTACTTCTTCTCGGAGGATGGGATAGTTGCCATTGTTGGTCACGGGTGGGTTGACAAGTATGCTTGGGTCCCCTGCAGCTCGGTGGTTGTATAAATCTGAGCAGTACTCTGTCCATCTCTTCAGTATGTCTTGGTCTTCCGTAAGACAGTTCCCTTCACTATCTTGAATGATCGAGGAGCGTCCTTGTTTTACACTGATCAGGTCTTTCACCAGCAAGCATTTAAATAACTTCAAATCCGGTTTTGAGGTTTGCCCCGTACACGTGATTTCTTTTTTTCTAACCGAGTGCCGCAACTCAAGCTAAGTGGATATTCTGCGGACTTGATCGACCGAACTATGCGTGGAGCTTGGGTTACGGTTAAGATTTGTTTTAAGAAAATAAGTTTCGCGCTCCGCACTGAATACCGCCCTCTATGCGCGTTGCAGACCGAGAGTCTCTGTAGCAAAACGTCTACGGCTTCACAATGGCTGCAGTGGACAGCGCACTGCGGCCGTCGTGAGCCCGAGGACATTTGCTTACTGGGAGAGATAGTCAGCAGTGTGAGTTTTCCAGCGACAAGTGAACCGAAAGTTGACGATGACTGAACCAGGGCGGGATTAGACGTTTTTTTTTTTTAAATCAGAAGTAGATCAAAACAGCACACATTTCGGCGATAACAGGTGGATTAACTCAATCGAGAAGTTGCCTTCGGATACGCGGCGGTTCGACGCGTATACTTAGGCGGCACGTCTCGACTGAGTTAAAAACTGAATTTCCTCGAAACGAGTGCACTTCTGACCTGCGTCTGATTTCCGCGTTTGACAGATAACCTACGACTGTTTACCCCCAGCATGTGTTATGGAATGAAATGAACAGTTTCAGTTTACATTATGTGCGCTTGCGCTTGTATAATTGTGTGTGTGTGTGTGTGTGTGTGTGTGTGTGTGTGTGTGTGTGTGTGTGTTGCGTGTGTGCTGCGCGCGCGTGTGTGTGTGTGTGTGTGTATGTGCGTGCGTGCGTGCGTGTGTATGTGCGTGCGTGCATGCGTGTGTGTGAGTGTTTGTGTGTGTGTGTGTGTGTGTGTGTGTGTGTGTGTGTGTGTGTGTACGCGCGTGTGTGTACGCGCGTGTGTGTTTTACGTTATCTCTCTCTCTCTTGGCTTGACGAAGATTTTATATGGGTTGCCCACGACGTCTGCAGGCCTCCTCGTGGCTGCGGAGGCCAATCCGGGACAGGCAGGTTCGACCGCAGTGGCTGTAGGGGAAGGTCTGGCCAGGGTTCTGAGTTGCGGCATCTCTGTTTTTTCTCCTGAGCCGCTTGTCCTTAAGGCTAGCTCTGCGAGAGTCCTCAAAGGAGACGGCTGCCTTGTAAATGGTGGAGCGCCAGGTGTCACGGTCCGCAGCAAGCGAAGACCACTGGCGGTGGTCGATTTGGCAGGCACTAAGTTACTTCTTGAGACAGTCTTTGTATCACTTCTTTGGTGCCCCTCTGTTTCGGTGTCCAGTGGCAAGCTCGCCAAACAGGGTGATCTTGGGTAGGCGATGATCCTCCATCCTGGAGGACGCAGCTCCGCTGGGCGGGGCATGTACGTTATCATTGACCACATGTTTTACCACATACCGAGGAAGGTTGGAAAACTGCACTGCCAAGGCAGAGAACTGTGCATATGACCAGTGATCACAGATCTTGTTGGTCAATTGAAGCAAAACAAGGATGGGAAAGATATGGGGAAGCTAAGTAAATGACTGAAAGCAGTGGCTAAGTTCAATGAACCAAGGCGAATTTACAGGTGCTGTTTTCATAGACTTTCGGAAAGCTTTTGACCTGGTAGAACATGAAATTCTCTTTTCCAAGCTCAGTATTTATCTGGATGGTTCATTTTCAAGTAACTGTTTGCATACATCAGACGCCAGTTCTCAGGCATTCCTTAAAAACAACCTTGTTTTTCGCTCCCTTTCTTACAGGCAGACAGCAGCGAGTGATGGTTAATGGATCCTTCTCTGCAAGTGGTTTAGTAACAAGAGGACTCAGGGCTCTGTCCTATGACCTCTTCTCTTTTGCATATTTATCAATGACCTGCCACTACATTTCACAAGCGACAAAATTGCTTGTGGCTTGTTTGCCGATGATGCAACAATCCACACCCCCGATAAGTGTCTTGAGTCTTTAAATGGTCGTTTGCAACAGGGTCTGAGCGAAATTTCCAAATGGTTGGGAAATAATGCAATGATCCTTAATCCCACAAAAACCGAATGTATGACGATAGCAACCCGTCAAAAGCATCAGCTCAAGCCACTTACGCTTATCCTGGAAATTCAAGACCACACCATTACACAAGTAACTGAACATCGCCTACTTGGAGTTATTGTTGATAACCAGATGCAATGGCAATCTCACATCAATGTTGTCTGTAAAACTGTGTCCAGAAATGTTTGTATGCAGTCTAAGCTAAAATATCTTATTGCTGTCGACGCTCACAAACTATTCTACAATGCCCATGTCAAATACCACATCGATTATGCCTCCACGACATGGGACGGCAGAGGTGACATACACTTGAAGAGGCTTAACTCCTTGCATCGCAGGTCAGTGAAGCAGATCCTGCCTGATCCAGCCCTTTCTACCGACCCAAAATATGAAATTTTAAAAGCTTCCTCTTGACATCTACCATCTCTTTAACAAAGGGGCAGTCATGTATAAAATCTGGAATGAAATCCACCCAGAAAATTTGTGTAAGCTCTTCACCAAAGCAGCTTAGACTATTCAACATCAAGGCGTAACTTCATCACACCACGCCCGAGGATAGATTTTTTTTAAAACCACCCTCTCATTCTCGGGCGCCTCGTTTTGGAATAAACTGCCAACGCACTGGTTCACTCCCCTCTTTCAAGGAAAGCCTCTTCAATTACCTGCTATCTAACACCTCATTCACTGGTTAGGGTATCCCCATCGCCTCAAGCCTTGATATTAACCTCCGGGCGCACGTGTGCGTGTATGTGTGTGTGTGTGTGCCACGCGCGCGCGCGTGCGTGCGTGCGTGCGTACGTGCGTGTGTGTGTGTGTGTGTGTGTGTGTGTGTGTGTGTGTCTTTGTGTGTGTGCGTGCGTGCGGCGCGAGCGCGTGTTTGATTTCAGTGAAAGAAGGAATTTTAAAGAATATCTTTTTTTCCGTTCATTTTGTTAGCAATCATAATCGGTGCCCTCCATTTTGCCTTATCCATCTTTTTTTGAGTGACTTGTTTATATTATGTGCACTTGTATGTTATATAGTAGCTTTTCTACCTTTGTATGTTAGTATCTTTGTACCTTTAGCAGAGTTGTGCCTTTGTAGATTAGCAACGGCAAGCGTGAAAAATGCCACATGTGCTAACTGCTTCTTCCGTTCAGAAATAAAGTTTCATAAAGTTTCATTTCATTTCATTTCCCCCCAATTCCATGGAAATTTAGTGAAAGTGCAGATATGCCCGCTAGCGGGGTTTGTGTGTGTTTCTTTGGTTGTTTGTTTGTTTTTGTTGTTTTGTTGTTGTTTGTTTGTTTGTTTGTTTGTTTGTTTGTTTGTTTGTTTGTTTGTTTGTTGTTGTGTTTTTGTTTTGTTTTTGTTTGTTTGTTTGTTTGTTTGTGTTTTTTTGTCTGTTTGGTGTTTTTTTTTTTTGTTTGTTTTTGGGGGTTTTTTGTTCTTTTTTTGGGAGGGGGAATTTGGGGGGGGGGATAATTTTTTTTCGGGGGAGGGGTGGGGTGGGGGGTGGTGGCAGTCACTGGTATGACATTGTGCAGGCTGCAGCAGTTGGATATGTCAGGCAACCCGTTCCAGTGTGACTGCGACATTCTGTGGTTCCAAGGCTGGCTCAAGCAGTCCCCGGGCAAGTTCCAGAACTACCTCAGCCAAGGCTACCGTTGTTTCAACGTGGACAACATGAACGTGCAGGATTTCTATCTGAATGGCCAGGTGAGTAAGTCTACAGACAGTACATAGCGTAGAGTATCAATAGGGTGTTGTATGGTATAGAACCAACAATGTAACAAAAACAATATTACAAACTCGCATCGGGATAACAAGGACAAGGTTCCTGTTTTGTCCATGCTAATTCGAAACCTGCTTCTTTCTTTGGTGATCATGTCCTAATATGTTTGGTTTTTAAATCTATTCTGTTTATAGAAGGGACTTTTTAGGATGGGTCGCGGTGGAATGAATTTAATAGCATGTCCATGATGTCAAAAGCGTGCAGGCCTAAACCTCTGACAATTGAAGTAACAAGATAAAAATTAAGTCATGTCACGTTACGCTAACATCGCTACTGAACGTACATTTGTATGTGCGTATGTATGTATGTATGTATGTATGTATGCATGTGTTTGTGTGTGTGTGTGTGTGTGTGTGTGTGTGTGTGTGTGCGCGCGCGTGCGTGCATATGTATGTAAACAAGAGAATCTCCGATATTTCTATAAACACAAGCTTTACTTTATTATAAGCGTGGCTGAGAGCCTCCGAGCATAATATTGTAATTGAAAGTCGCGTTTAGAGTCCGTAATTTTTATCATATTTACTTGACATTTTGGATATAGCTAGTTTGGAGAAAGACATTGGATGAGTTCCTTAGCCAGCTTTGTTTCTTAAAACTTCTTTAGTAAAAATTAATTCTTTTCAGAAACGAATTAAAAAAGTAAAAACCTTGACTTCTAGAGAAAGTCAGACAGTGGCGGTGATGTAAAAGAGGCAATCCGTCACCACGCAGACATTGGCATAATACTCTGAATATGACGTAATTCTCTCTCTCTCTCTCTCTCTCTCTCTCTCTCTCTCTCTCTCTCTCTCTCTCTCTCTCTCTCTCTCTCTCTCTCTCTCTCTCTCTCTCTCTCTCTCTCTCTCTCTTTTATCACAATTGAGAAGTGTGAGTGACATAAATACACGAAAAATGTTTTTTCATGCGCACATTAAATCTCATGTTGATTACATCTCCACTGTTTGGGATGGAAGCGGTGATGTGCATATAAAAAAACTAAATTCACTATACAAAAGAGCCATTAAAAATGTAGATATAAGACCCATTCCTACCGCTGTAAAACTGCAAACTCTCAAACTTCTTGGCCTTCGTCAACAACTCGTTTACAACAAGTGCATACTTATGTTTAAAATTCTTCACAAGAAAGCTCCACAGTATCTAACAGCTAAATTTACTCCACAACGACAGTGTGAAAGGTCCTCGAGGAACAGTACTCTTCGATTACCACTACCTCGCATTGACTTATTCAAATCAAGCCTAGCCTTTTCGGGACCACTTTTATGGAATTCAATTCCTCAACATTTAAAAACACTAACCCACCTTTCCTCCTTTAAAACAAAACTACACATATACCTGATGGAAACTGCTTAGATATATTATTTTTATCCTGTCATTCTGGTGAAAGGTTATGTAAATGTATATTATGTTAGTGCGTGCATTTATACGGCTGTAAAGGTGTGTGTATGTATGTTTGTTTCTTGGTACTTTGTGCTTGTTTTTGCTGTACTATGATTTTTTTTCCTTTGTAATTTGTGCTGAGGAGTGTTACTTTCTTTTTTTGTATTTGTTTATTGCTACCTTAGTAGTATCATTTTCTGTACTGCGTGTGTCTGTACTTATTTAGTTATGATTTTTGTTTGCGTAAATTTTTGTTGTTGTTGTTGTTGTTTGTCTTCATTATATTTCATGTTGTAGTACTTTAGAAACGGCAAGTTTGAAAAATGACGTATTTGTATCTGTCAAAACTTCTACCGTTATGTAATAAAGTTTCATCATCATATCTCTCTCTCTCTCTCTCTCTCTCTCTCTCTCTCTCTCTCTCTCTCTCTCTCTCTCTCTCTCTCTCTCTCTCTCTCTCTCTCTCTCTCAAATACATCTAACCCTGTAAACTACACTTGCTTTCATCAACTACGTCATCATAGTCAACAAAGAGCCTGTGGCCCATTTTTAGTACCGCTTATGATTGTCCTAGATGTAGGCAAATCTATTTCCAGTTTAATGAACAAATCGTCTTTCGAATCAGATGGTATTAATAGTCAAATTTTAAAACTATCTCTGCCCTACGTCGTCGAATCCCTGACCTTTATTTATAATTTATCGATCAGACATAACGTTTTTCCCGACGAGCTAAAAAAAAAAAGCGAAGGTAATCCCTCTTCCTAAAAGCAAAGATTTATGCAACCTAAACGAGTACAGACCCATTTCCATATTATCCTGTATTTCAAAACCGCTCGAGAAACATATCCATACTCATCTTCTAAACTTTCTGGAGCAAAACCATCTGATAACTGCAGCACAATCAGGATTTCGACCTCTACATTCGTGCCAAACTGCCCTCAATCATTTAATTGATAAATGGCTCTCTGCCATAAATGACAGTAAAGTATCAGGTACAATCTTTCTTGACCTGAAAAAAGCTTTTGATCTTGTCAAACTCTCTATCCTACTAATAAAACTAACATTCTATCACATTGACTCAAATACTGTCTCCTTTATATCTTCCTATCTCAGGGACAGAACGCAGAAAGTACTGCTAAATGGCAAATATTCCTCTGATGGTTTAGTAACTTGCGGTGTTCCACAGGGCTCTATTCTAGGGCCCTTATTATTTAATCTATTTATTAATGATCTGCCACTGTGCATATCTCATTAGTTTAGACGCAAACTGCGATCTGTTTGCAGCTGTCACGACCATACACACATCTGATAAAGATATCGCAACCATTAATAAGGTACTCCAACAAGAGGTATCCGGTTGCTATCCGATGTCGGATAGACACTACCCGGCTTGTCATCCCCCCCAAATCGCTAAAAAATCACCATCTAAAGTGTGACATCGGCTTTACAAAATAGTGTGTTCGGTGCAAGTGTTGTGTTTGGTGCCTTGTGTATCATCCATCGTGACACCATCTGCCAGTGCCATCTGTTAATTGGACAAGAAAGATAAACGCCGGCAGCAGCAGTACTGCGCTATGGCGGCGGAACACGTGCCACCGGTGTTTATCAAGGCGCAGCTACTGCCGGCTGCGGACGATAAAGACTACACAGTTTTTGAACTCACTCTGCTCAGCAGCAGAAAAATGTACAGGCTTCAACAACATAGAAGGAAGCCAAAGACTGGGAAATCTGTGGAGGATATACCCCAAAAACATGGACGCACGAGTGGCCCTCCTAACCAAGGGCATAGTGTTGAGGGGTCGGCTTGTGACCCCAAGTGACAAAAACCCCTATATCGTTATGGACGCGCAAGGAGAGCGAGAAATCCCAGCCACACGTCTCACCATTGGAAATATTCCTCTTTCTTTCTCGAACGAGGAAATACTTTAATATATCGAAAAACTGCCCGTGAAAACTCGGTCAAGACTCATGGACGAGAGGGCCCGAGATGAGAATGGGAAGCTGTCCCATTGGAAAACGGGGCGTAGGTTCATCTACATAGATGTGCCTGCAACCCCTCTCCCCAGATCACTAAAAATTGGGAATTGTACAGCTACACTATTCCACAAAGAACAGAAAACGGTTATCTGTTCAAAATGCCTGTCTGCAGGCCACCACCAGAGCACTTGCTCTGCGCCGGTCAGGTGCAAGCCGGAGGGCCATAAGGCGGGGGCCAGCGAGTGTGAACTCGCTGCACCCATGCCTCCGTCCTCCTCATCGGAAGAAAGAAAGAAGCAAATTACGCTTAGCTGCAAACCCCGCTCGCGGTACCGGCACTGCCACCGAGTCTGCTCACAGCAGGTCTCTGACACCGGCGCAGCTGACGAAGCGTGCGCGGTCCAGTTCCGCGCAACGCTCGCCGCGATCTGCCGGGAAAAAAAACGTGCGAGTGAACAACACCCCCCCCCCCCCCACTCAACAAGGAGAACGCAAACCCCAACTCTGACCCCTCTGTGGAGAGAGAAACATATGGATGATGACAACTCGACCATAAATACCTGAACCGGGCGTCACCGTATCCTGCTCTAATGACGAACTGCTTACGGCCACGGACTATGATTCCTTCCCGGCCTCTCGATATGGCTGAATTACGTTGTGTGACTCTGAATGTACGCGGACTCAAAAACAAGCAAAAACGCAATGGCATTGTCAGACTGCTAAAAACTGAAAAAAGAAAAATTCGACGTAGTTGCTCTACAAGAACGTCACGTCTCCACACTAGAACAAGTGGAGCAGTGGGAACTCCAATGGGGAGGGAAACTATTCTATTCTCTGGGAAACAACCGCAGCCTGGGCCAACTCACTTTAGTCCCCCGAAAACTTATGGAAAACTCGAAATGTATCTACAAAGACACCCGTACTCTTATCATAGAAATATTAATAGACGGAAAAAAAGATACTCATTGCTAATGTGTATGCTCCACAATCCACCGTCGACAAAATTAACTTCTATTCCCACGTCCGACAGACCATCCTAGATCACGACACGGAACACAACGGCATAATTATTCTAGGAGATTTTAACGCCGTGATGAGCAATGAGACTGACATAATAAGTGGAGAGCAACACAATCAGAGAGAAGTCGAAGCACTCGTACAGCTAGCAGTAGACTTAGATCTACACGACAGCTGGTGATCCCTTAACCCCGATTGTAAGCAATACACCTGGTGCCGACATCACCCATTCACAGCCAGACGCTTAGACTACATATTTATCTCCAACAACCTCACCCCAAACACTGTACACAGTGAAATACTGTCATTCGCTCACTCTGACCACAGAGCAGTGCTTACAACAATGTCCTTCCATGATTACCAAAGGGGACCATCGTACTGGAAATTAAATAACAGTCTTCTTAAAGACAAAGCGTACGTTAGCGTCATTAACAACATTATCGAAGAATCCTCTCGCGATCAAACAGAGCTCAGCCCGCACACTAAATGGGAACTATGCAAAGTCAGAATCAGAGAACAGTCTATAGCCTATTCGAAGCACAAGCGGCAAAAACAAAAAGACAGTATCAAAATCAAGCAAACTAAACTGCAACTCCTAGAAAACGAACTCGCTGAGCAAGCAGACAATGAAAGACTCATATCATAAATAATAAGGATAAAAACAGATCTAGAAATAAACGCCCTCGCGGAAGCTCGCGGGTCACAAATAAGATCAAGAATAAAGTTCATTGAAGAGGGCGAGAAAAACACACGGTACTTTCTTGGCCTAGAAAAACAAATGGTTCGAAAAACACAATATCTGCTCTTAAAACCGAAGACGGAAAATTGCTGACAAAACAACAGGACGTATTGAAAGAACACGTGAACTTCTATGCTAAACTATACAAAAACGACCTTAGTCTTTCAAACGAAAATGACACGTCCTTGTCCGATTTTCTTGGCCCTCACTCCTCTCTGCCCACATTAAACGATTTTGACAAAAACAACTGCGAAGATGACATCACGGAAAACGAAATAGCGGAAGCCCTCAAATCCATGAAAAACGGCTCGGCGCCGGGATGTGACGGACTTACAACGGAATTTTACAAATGTTTTTGGCCAAAAATAAAACACATGATTATGGACTCCTATTGTTACTCCTTCGAAAGTGGGAACCTATCCCATACCCAAAATAAAGGAATTATAACACTTCTCCATAAAGGCAAAAACCTCCCGCGGGATAACCTGTCAAACTGGCGACCAATCTCTCTCCTAAACACTGACTATAAACTACTCGCAAAAACGCTAGCCAGAAGGCTTGGTACAGTTATACACAAGCTTATAGCTGAGGATCAGTGCTGATTTGTAAAAGGCAGGAACGTTGCAACAATCCTAAGAACAATCGACGACACAGTCAACTATCTGAATAAGGAAAAGCTCCCAGGAATCTTGGTCGGAATTGACTTTACAAAAGCTTTTGACACAATCTCCAAAACACTCATAGAGGACAGCCTCAAACTGTATGGCTTCGGCCCCAACTTTCAACAGTGGATAAGCACTCTCAAAGAGCAAACAGAAAGCTCCATAAACCATTATGGATGGATCTCTGAACCCTTCAGAATCGAGCGAGGAATACGACAAGGATGTCCACTGTCCCCGCTGCTGTTCATCTTAGCTGTAGAAGTGCTTGCAATAAAGATCAGGGATAGTAATGTAAACGGGATAGCGATCAAGAGAAACCACAATGTAGAGCTGATACTAAAAATCCAACAGTTTGCAGACGACACTACACTCTTTCTTAAAGACGGTACTGACCTGGACAAGATAATCGATATATTTGATAACTTCTCAAAGATATCTGGCCTCAACATGAACAAGGAAAAGACAGAAGCAATGTGGCTAGGAAAAGACAAAAATAACGAAAATTCCCCCCACGGCATTAAATGGATAAAACAAATAAAAATTCTTGGCACTTACTTTAACAGCAATGTGAGCGCACAAGAAATTGAAGACAACTGGTCGAAAAAAATCGAAAACATGAAAAAGGCAATAAAGCAATGGTCAAGACGAAATTTAAGTATACAAGGTAAAATTGTTGTAGCTAAAACATGTCTTATCTCTCAGTTTGTGTACATCATGCAAGCCATCGGCCTCCCGGAGGACATTTTGGCTGCAATTAATCGGAAACTATTTACTTTCATCTGAAAAAAAGAAATATAATAATAAAAAAGCATTTGAAAAAGTCAAACGTAAGGTACTTACCCAAGGTACCGACCTTGGAGGTCTCAAGATGATAGATATGAAAACACTCCAAGAAGCTCTGTACCTCACAAGGGTCCCCAAACTCGTAAAAGGGGACACAAGCAGCGCTTGGAAGGCATACCCAGTTCACGTCTTTTCAAAACTATCTAACGACCTGGACATATTGGCAACTCCCTCAAACCCAACGGACTTAAATGGACTCTCCCCAAACATAGGAAACTTTTGGAAAAACGTCCTCCGTGCCTGGTTAAACTTGAGATCTAAATTTGATGAGAACGAGTCAAGAGAACTTTACCTAAACTCCGCTATATGGAATAACTCCAATCTACAATTTAAACGTAAAAGCCTGTACATGAAAGATTGGATTGCAAAAGGATTACACAAGCTCAACGATATCCTTAGCGACAGATTGGAAATAATCACATTTGGCGATCTAGAGGCGCTGGTAGGCCCAGCCCCACATAGAATATTAGAATGCAACGCAATGCGTTCTGCAATTCAGTAGGCCTTTGCAAGCAACCGAATTAAACTCTTTGACCACCCAGAACAAAACCCCTCACGCATGACACTAAATGGCATCACAGTAGACACTCTCACCGCAAAACACTTTCGAAGATTGCTCACGGAAGAAACACAACCATGCGCGGTAAACTTTTGGAACAGAAAGTTACATGCATCTATCAACAAGCATCACTGGGAGGCTGTAATCAACGCCACCCGAGAAACCAGACTAAGGGTTCTTCATTGGAAGATCCTTCATAACATCTTCCCCACAAACATACTCCTAAAAAAGATGGGGATTGCAAACTCGGACAAATGTAACGCATGCCGTTTAGACCAAACAGACTTTATAGAGCATTTTTTCTTTGCCTGTCCCAAAACCAAACCCTTATGGCAAATGGTCGAAAAAGAAATCAACGTGCGAACCCAACAGCATCTCAAAATAACTGAAAACATTGCCCTTCTGGGAATCCACGAACGAAACGTCGACCACCAAAACAAGAACCTAATAAATCATCTCATTATCCTAGCGAAAATGTGTATCAACAAATTTAGATACGGCGACGCTGCTAATATTTGCATGATTTTTGAAAAGGAACTGATGCTAAGAAACCATTTGATGCCACATTTATAACTGTGAGAGCGCACGCACATCTCTCTCTCTCTCTCTCTCTCTCTCTCTCTCTCTCTCTCTCTCTCTCTCTCTCTCTCTCTCTCTCTCTCTCTCTCTCTCTCTCTCTCTCTCTCTCTCTCTCTCTCTCTCTCCCCTCTCTATCTCTCTCCTCTCTCTATCTTTCTCTCTCTCGTGCATCTTTTAAAGACAGTAGCAAAAGACAGTAGCAGAGAGTGCATGGCAGCAAACCCACTTTGTTTTCTGTCCATCCCAATAATTTATAACCTTTATTTGCTATATATAGTATACATGTGTACCTGATCAAGACACCGCAAACAACGGGTTTATGTCCATTACTAGTTCACGTAGTGTTCACTGTTGCATTGGGCATGCATCATCAGAATTTTGAAATAAAATTTGACTAGACAAAATGTGAAGAATAAACAGGAAGATCATGTCGGAAGGATTAAAGAAGAATTGAAAAAAAAATGAATGGAAAACAGGCACAAAAAAACTTCCTATACGGCAATTGCTGGGCCGGTTTAAGAAAAAAAAAAAAAAAAAAAAAAAAAAAAAAAAAAAAAAAGGTACTCCAACAAAGTCTTGATGAAGTAGCAGGCTGGTGCAGTGATAACCACAGGATTATTAATATTCCAAAGACAAAGAGCATGTTAGTTACTACACGTCACAAACACCAGCATGGCCTACCGCCTTTAACACTCTCCTTAGATAAACAATCCAGACCAAAAAGCTGACTGCCAAGCGTGTAATATGCAAAGAAGTACCCAACGGAGAAAGAAACACGCTTAGAAAAGACGGGTACAACACAATTTATTAATATTTCGGGTAAATACCCTTTGTCAAAATAGACAAACAAACAAACAGAGAGATTAGCCGCTACTTATCTTCATTGGCAGAAGGAATGTGGCAACTGTTGCCACATTCCTTCTGCCAATGAAGATAAGTAGCGGCTAATTTCTCTGTTTGTTTGTTTGTCTATTTTGACAAAGGGTATTTACCCGAAATATTAATAAATTGTGTTGTACCCGTCTTTTCTAAGCGTGTTTCTTTCTCCGTTGGGTACTTCTCTCCTTAGATAGCCAGCTTGTAGAACAAGTAACTAGACATCGCTTATTAACCGTCATAGTGGACAACCAATTAAGCTGGGAGCCGCATACTGACTCTATATGCAAAACAATCTCCAAAAATCTGTTCCTGTTATCAAAACTACGCCATATTGTTAAAACTGATATCCGTAAACTCTTTTTCCATGCGCATATCAACAGTTCTACCGTCTGGGATGGATGCAGCGAAGTTCACATGAAAAAGGTTAATTTTTTGTATCGTCGGGGCATTAAATTAATACTTCCCGGTCCTACTTCGACTGATGAAAAATTAAAATCTCTCAAGTTACTAACATTGAAGAAACAGTTTGGATTTAATCGCTGTGTTCTACTGCACAAGATCATGCACGGAAAAGCCCCACCCTATCTAAAAACTCTATTTTTCCGACAATAATAGTGAAAACACAAGAAATAGCTCGATCCACCTTCCCAAAATTAAATTAGACATCTGTAAAACCATCCTGTCTTTTTCAGGCGCTAAAGCGTGGAATATGGTACCTCCACACCTGAAATCAATTTGTAAGATTAGCGTCTTCAAAGACCGCCTCCATAAATATTTACTTCAGAAGTAATAGTATGTTCGGCTCCCTTATGCTACTATTCGTATAGTTAGTGAAAAGTTACCTATTACCTAATACTCTTCTACTGTTGCTAGAGATTATGTAATAGTTCGACTGTCTGCATTAACATGTCAGGTTCATACCTGTGTGTATATATCCTGAATAAAAACGTTTCATCATCATCTCTCTCTCTCTCTCTCTCTCTCTCTCTCTCTCTCTCTCTCTCTCTCTCTCTCTCTCTCTCTCTCTCAACCCACTTATCAGCCGTAACGGGTCACGTGGCGAGAGCGGGCAGCAAGGCGACTCGTCATCAGCCCGTGGCGGATCGCAGCCCCTAATGTCTGCCGCCCCGGGCCGACTGCAGTCCCCGCCAACCACACGCCAGTTTAGCCAACCGCCATCGAGCAACGTGTTGGGGCGACAAAATCTCCAAGTACACCAGGGCCCCCAAGCTCCTCTCTTCAGATTTCCCGCTACTAGTGCCAGCAGGAAACAGGGCCTATTGTCCCACCAGTGGCCCCACCTCCCACCAACGCCTGGTTCTAGAGTCAGGGAGCGGAGACCAAGACGGCCCTAGATCCCCAACACCTGCTCCAGTTGCTGGCGCAGTTTCTTAGGCCGTTTGTCTGAAGGACATCCCGCTACCTATACAAGAACTATGTATTATTATTACCTCTTTTACTTCCAGGGCCAAGCTGCACAGATTTTAGAATGTCACTGATCCCTGCACTGTGTACACACGAAGAGCGATGGATGGACGTTTACTGCTCTAAGGTTTTGTCTGATCAGTTTTCGCCCTGCAGGGCGCACAACTGGTCGGGAATTGCCTTTCAGAGTCAATCAGCCGTTACTACTGACTTAGCGTTGGAAGTGAAAAGGGTATGCGTATACAAATCCGTGGGTCGTGTGTGTGTATGAGTGTGTGTGTGTGATGGTATGATTTTGCGTAAAGGTGTCATCAACCTCGCTTGTGAAATTACATAAACTCAGCGACGACTTACTCAGGCTAGCTGCTGGTGGTTGTCATAGTTACTTAGAATTAACCGCTTTTATGTGGCAGAAACACATGAACGATGACCACATCTGATCATTAGTGCACTAGTGCTTGTGAAACAGTGTTCTAGTAAAAAATAATAATAATAATACATAGTTCTTGTATAGCGCTGTTCTCCAGGAAATCACTGGACTCAATGCGCATGCACAACAGCACACCCTCTCTCTCAGACACACGCACGATTATACACTACTTTAAACCACCCCATCTCTTCCCAACACCTTACATTCACTTCCTCTAGGATCAGAATAAAAGGCAGTCAACAGTTAGCTAAAGATGAGCTAAGTGTTAAATCCCTTACAGAAAAGAAGTCTTTAAGTGAGCTTTGAAGTGTGACAATGTGGGTAGATTCCGCATTTTAGTTGGCAGGGAGTTCCACACACTTGGGGCTAAAAAGGTGAAAGAACTCTCCCCGACAGTTTTCATGTTGAGCTTCGGGATTTTAAAAAGTTTTACACTAGAGGAACGGAGGGTGCGTGATGGCTGATAAACAGACAGCTTGGCAGAAAGGTACGGCGGGAGAGATCAGTCAAAATGCCGATAGGTGAAAATTGCAATTTTGTACTGGCAGCGGAATTTTATGGGCAGCCAGCTGCTTTAGTAGAGGCGTAACGTGGTCTCTCTTTCGTTTCTTCAAGATGAGATGCGCCGCATTGTTTTGAATCATCTGAAAGCGTGAAATCTGATCTGCCGGTAAACCTGCCAGTACAGAATTGCAATAATCGAGCCTGGACGTAATGAATGCATTAATTACAAGTCTTGACGCCGCACTTTCTGTGAGATACGGTCTGAGGGAAGAAATTCTGCGCAGCTCAAGGAAACCAGCTCAAGGAAACCAGTACCGTGAACAAACTGCAAACTATACGTATAATTTGTTATTAATGACCGGAACCCGCTTTGTCGGACAGTCGGAACACCCGACTCACAGTGAACGAACATTGTGTGAATTCTTTTGATTAGTAACCTTACTTAAGGTCTCAGGTGACTGAGGTTATCGTCTGTCTTAGATTTTCAATGAAAAGCGAGTGTGTTGATATAACATAATTATGGACTTCGTTACACACGAACTCTGACATAAACGCTTTCTTTATAGCGGGCTTTTCTCATATCGTACACTTGTCGATTCTTACTCTTTACTGCAAGTTTTTGTTTTTGCGTTCTTTGCGTGTGCTGTAATACACGGTTTTTGGCGTGAACACCAGTTCAGCTGACGTACTGAGACTAAAGTCGACTTGGTCTTTGTTTGTTTCATCTGATATTTTACTTGTACATGTAATTTCTTTCCTGGTTTAACTGCGTAACCTTCTACTATTTGTATGCTGTACCTTAGTTTTGTCCCCTGGTTCTTTACCTTATTATCTAAACATGATTTATACAACTATGAACAGACCCTCGAAAAAAGGCCAAAAAATCCGAAACGGTTACCTAAATGTCTACCACCTAGCAAACAAAGTTCAGGATGCCTGTGTTTATGTTAATGCCCCCAACTATTTCCACCTATTTGGTTTAACTGAGACTCGTTTGGCCGCCCACATCAGTGATGAAGCCATCGTCATCCCGAATTATTCTATTATCAGTACAGGGTGAGACAGGTGTAGCGGTATGCATCCATCAATCCATTCTACACATAACCCGCAGGCGACAAGACCTAGAAACTGGTGATGTAGAATGTATTTGTGTAGAAATCAAAAATTCCAAATCCCCGCCCTTACTTGTCGGGTGTCTGTATCGAAACCCCGCAGCCACCGTTGAGCGGTACGATAGCTTTTTACACATGATCGATCTCTCTTGGCTTGACTTCGCGAACGAAGATTTTATAGGAGTTGACCACGACGTCTGCAGGCTTGTTCGTGGCTGCGGAGGCCAATCCGAGACAGGCAGGTTCGACCGCAGTGGCTGCAGGGGAAGGTATGGCCAGGGTTCTGAGCTGCGGCATCTCTGTTTTTTCTCCTGAGCCGCTTGTCCTTAAGGCCAGCTCTGCGAGAGTCCTCAAAGGAGACAGCTGCCTTGTAAATGGTGGAGCGCCAGGTGTCACGGTCCGCAGCAAGCGAGGACCACTGGTGGTGGTCGATTTGGCAGGCACTGAGTGACTTCTTGAGACAGTCTTTGTATCTCTTCTTTGGTGCCCCTCTGTCACGGTGTCCAGTAGCAAGCTCGCCGAACAGTGTGATCTTTGGTAGGCGATGATCCTCCATCCTGGAGACATGCCCCGCCCAGCGGAGCTGTGTCCGCAGCAGCAAAGCCTCGATGCTCACAGTTTCAGCCTGTTCAAGGACCTCGACGTTGGTGACATAGTCACTCCAGTGAATGCCCAGGATGGTACGCAGGCAGCGCTGGTGGAAGCGTTCGAGGAGTCGTAGTTGGCTGCGGTAGAGGGCCCAGGACTCGGAACCATACAGCAGGGTGGTGAGGACCACAGCTCTGTACACGCTGATCTTGGTGCCTGTTTTCAGCTGTTGATTGTGCCACACCCGCTTGAAAAGTCGCCCGAAAGCGCTGTTCGCTTTTGCCAGCCTGCTGTCAAGCTCTTTGTCCAGCTTGGCGTCCGACGTGATAATGCAGCCAAGGTAGGTAAACTGGTGCACTGACTTTAGTTCAGACTCGCCAATGGTGATGTGAGGAGGGCGATACACTGTCTTGGGTGCCGGCTGATGGAGGACCTCTGTCTTTTTCAGACTGACCTCGAGTCCAAAGAGCTGGGCAGCATCTGCGAAGCAAGACGTGATGCGCTGCAGGGCTCTCTCTGTGTGTGCAACGAGGGCAGCATCATCAGCAAAAAGCAGCTCACGAATCAGTTGGTCTAGGGTTTTCGTGTGGGCCTGCAGTCGTCTGAGGTTGAACAGGCTGCCATCGAGACGATACCTGGTGTACACTGCATCGTCATCATCGAGGTCCACTGTGGCCTGCTTCAACATCATGCTAAAAAAGATGGTGAAGAGGGTCGGTGCCAGCACGCAGCCCTGCTTTACGCCGTTGATGTTACACTATAAGTGTATACGACCAATATCACGGTCGGGTAATGTTATAATTTCCCTTGATATGACAATAACGAGGGTATAATTAGTACCACGGGCTCACGTGGAGTTGACAAGTGGCCGGCCCTACTAAGCTGGGACTAATGAATGATAATTTCGAGTGGAAATACATCAATCTCACTTTAGCGGTCCCGATGCGGGCAGTAGCGAACTGGGAGCTGAGACTAATGAATAAATAATGGGTTACTGGTCAGCGAGGATCAGAGGACGCCGACCACCATAATAGATGTGGAATAATTAGGAGAGACAGTAATGAGTTCCTGGTCAGCTAAGATCAGAGGACGCTGACCACCATAATAGATGTGGAATAATTATGAGAAACAGTAATGGGTTCCTTTGATAGCTAGGATCAGAGGACGCTGACCAGCATAATAGATGTAGAATAATTATGAGAGACAGTAATGGGTCCCTGGTCAGCTAGGATCAGAGGGCGCTATCCACCAGAGCAGATGGGGGATAGATTATGGGCGACAGTAATAGCTCCTTTGACAGATAGGGTCAGGGGACGCTGGCCACCATGATAGATGTGGAATAATAGGGGTGACAGTAATAGCCCCTTTGACTGGTTGAGACAAAGGGGCGATGCCCTCGGCCAGAACGGGTATATATAGGGGGAGAGCTCACAACGAAGGAAACGAGATAGAGAGAGAGCTCGCACAATGACCAGAACGAAGAGAGCTCACAACGAAGGGAACGAGATAGAGAGGGAGCTCGCACAATGAAGAGAACGAGATAGATAGAGAGCACCCAACGAAGAGAGAGAGAGAGAGAGAGAGAGAGAGAGAGAGAGAGAGAGAGAGAGAGAGAGAGAGAGAGAGAGAGAGAGAGAGAGAGAGAGAGATAGAGGGAGCTGAGAAGCGAGAGACCGACCTCCGGTATTTTCGCCATTTTAGTATGCCACGCTAGTAGGTTGGTTGTGCCCAACCTATTAGACCCACGATGACCAAGAAATAAAAGACTCTTCTGGAAACACTCTTGTCTGGCTGCGTCTTCCATCTACAACACCTTGCGTGTGGCTGCGGTAGTGTAACATTGAGAATAGGGAATGGTTCTGAGAGGTCATTGTTGAGTCTGACCTGGCCTTGCTGGTCCTCGTGTAGCTGGACAATCATGTTGAGGAACTTTGGGGGACAGCCAAGTCGCTCCAGGATCTGCCACATGCCTTGCCTGCTCACAGTGTCGAACGCTTTTGTTAGGTCGACAAATGTTACGTACAGCCCTTTGTTCTGCTCGCGGCACTTCTCCTGTAGCTGTCTCAGCACAAAGACCATATCGGTGGTGCTCCTGTTTGCTCTGAAGCCACACTGACCCTCTGGGAGTTGGTCTTCAGCGATGGCAGGTACCAGCCGGTTCAGGAGCAGCCTCGCAAGGATTTTCCCAGCAATGGACAGCAGGGTAATTCCCCGATAGTTGGAACAGTCAGACTTCTCGCCTTTGTTCTTGTACAGGGTGATAACGACTGCATCACGGAGATCTTTTGGTAGTGTTCCTTCCTCCCAGCAGCAGAGAAAGAGGTCATGGAGCTTGTTGTGCAGTGCTGTGCCTCCATGTTTCCAGATCTCTGGCGGTATTCCATCAATGCCTGCTGCTTTGCCACTCTTGAGCTGGTGGATGGCTGTGAGGGTCTCTTCAGCGGTGGGCGGTTCGTCCAATTCAACCTTTACTGGGAGGTGTGGGATTTGTAGGACGACTGCTTCTTGAACAGTGCGCTCAGCGCTGAAGAGGCTCTGAAAGTATTCCGACCAGCGGTTCAAGATGGAGGTATTATCTGTGAGGAGTGCCTGGCCATTCGCGCTTCGCAGAGGACTTTGTACCAGGTGCCTGGGGCCATACACTGCTTTCAGTGCTTCGTAGAAGCCCCTGTAGTCACCATTGTCAGCGCAAAGCTGGGTCCTCTGTGCAAGTCTGGTCCACCACTCATTCTGGAGATCTCTGAGCTTGCGCTGTAGACTGCTGCAGACGAGGCGGAAGGCAGACTTCTTCACAGGGCAGGAAGGCTGGGCTAGGTGGGCCTGATGGGCGGCTCTTTTTTTTTTGCTAGGTGTTCCTGGATCTCTACATCGTTTTCGTCAAACCAGTCTTTGTTCTTCTTTCTGGCGAAACCCAAGACTTCTGCAGAGGATTTTGCAATAGCAGTTTTCAGTTGTTCCCAAAGTGTTTCAGGGGAGGAGTCTACTGGGTCCGCTGTGTCTTTGAGCCTGCGCTGTAAATCTGTCTGAAAGGCAGCTTTCACATCGTCACGCTGAAGGCTGGCAACATCAAGCTTTTTCTTGGGGGGGCCCCCATTTCTTGGGTTTTGGCTTGAAGTGGAGCCTGAGTTTGCAGCGGACAAGTCGGTGGTCAGTGTGGCACTCTGCGCTGGGCATCACTCTGGTGAGGAGGACGTCACTGCGGTCCCTCTGACGCACTAGGACATAGTCGATAAGGTGCCAGTGTTTGGAGCGAGGATGCATCCAGGTGGTCTTTCGACTGTCCTTTTGCTGAAAAGTAGTGTTGGTGATGACCAGTTGCTGCTCCGCACAGAACTCCAACAGTAGGCGGCCATTGTCATTGCAGTTCCCCACGCCATGCTTGCCGAGGACTCCTTTCCAGGCTTCAGAGTCCTGGCCCACTCTGGCGTTGAAGTCGCCAAGGATGATGACTTTGTCGTCTGCAGGGGTACTCTGTAGGAGGCTGCGCAGGTCAGTGTAAAACTTGTCCTTTTCAGCAGGCTCTGCCAGGAGGGTTGGGGAGTACACACTGAGAAGGGTGACGTGTTGCTGGTGTCTCAGTGGGAGGCGCATGGACATGATGCGGTCTGAGTGGCCCGTTGGTAGGTTTTCCAGCTTTGTCGCAATGGATGTCTTGACCATGAAACCCACGCCTGAGAGCCGTCTTTCTGATGCAGGCCTGCCTGACCAGTAGAGGGTGTACCCAGCACCAAGTTCTTGGAGGCTGCCTTCGTCCGGAAGGCGTACTTCGCTGAGCGCGGCGATGTCGATGTTTAACCTCCGCAATTCATGGGCAATGAGGGCGGAGCGACGTTCAGGGCGTCCGCTGTCTGCTTTGTCGAGCATGGTTCGGACGTTCCAGCATGCTACGTTGAGTCCGGTCGTGGTCGTCATGAGAGTGGATCCGTTACATGATCGATAAAACAGACATTAACAACAAAGATGCTCTCGTTCTTGGAGATTTTAATATTGACTTTCTTAAACCCATCCATCATGGGAATGCACTACTACCCTAGTCGGTCTCCACCAATTGGTAACATCGCCCACCAGAATTACGCCATCATCAGCCACTATTATAGACCATATTTATACCAACAAACCTCAGCCAGTTAGCCTCTCTTGGCTTGACTTCCCGAACAAAGATTCTATAGGGGTTGTCCACGACGTCTGCAGGCATGCTCGTGACTGCGGAGGCCAATCCGGAACAGGCAGGTTCGACCGCAGTGGCTGCAGAGGGAGGTCTGGCCAGGGTTCTGAGTTGCGGCATCTCTGTTTTTTCTCCTGAGCCGCTTGTCTTTAAGGCCAGCTCTGCGAGAGTCCTCAAAGGAGACAGCTGCCTTGTAAATGGTGGAGCGCCAGGTGTCACGGTCTGCAGCAAGTGAAGACCACTGGCGGTGGTCGATTTGGCAGGCACTAAGTGACTTCTTGATACAGTCTTTGTATCTCTTCTTTGGTGCCCCTCTGTCTCTGTGTCCAGTGGCGAGCTCGTCGATCAGGGTGATCTTGGGTAGGCCATGATCCTGCATCCTGGAGGCGTGCCCAGCCCAGCGGAGCTGTGTCCGCAGCAGCAAAGCCTCGATGCCCACAGTTTCTGCCTGTTCAAGGACCTCGTTTGTGACATAGTCACTCCAGTGAATGCCAAGGATTGTACGCAGGCAGCGCTGGTGGAGGCGTTCGAGGAGTCGTAGTTGGCTACGGTAGAGGGCCCAGGACTCGGAACTATACAACAGGGTGGTGAGGACGACAGCTCTGTACACGCTGATCTTGGTGCCTGTTTTCAGCTGTTGATTATGCCACACCTGCTTGTATAGACGCCCGTATCTCTGTATAAACCAAAACTCTTTTACGGATGCATTTAAAGAGGCAAAAGTGATATCCCTACCAAAATAAAAAGATCTGAGTGAAATCAACAACTTTCGCCCCATATCACTATTACCTGTTTTGTCGAAGCCTTTAGGGCGGCACATCCATAAGCATCTATCTGAATACTTAGAAAACCAAAATCTCATCCATCACTGCAGTCCGTCTTCAGACCGAAACATTCCTGTCACACTGCCTTGATAAGGATGGCAGATACATGGTTATCATCTATTAATCATTCCAAACTAACAGGTGTAGTGTTCTTAGACTTCCGTAAAGCCTTTGACATGGTTAACCACGACATACGTATAAAGAAAATTTCCTTATATACTAAAAGCGCAGCCGTGTTTTTCAAATCCTCCCTAGAAAACAGAAGACAAAAAGTTCTCCTTAATGGTACATACTCTAGTCACTGCAAAATCAAGCATGGCGTGCCCCAGGGCTCTATTTTAGGCCCTTTTGTATTCTGTTTGTTCATTAACGACCTTCCACTCACAATTAGCGATGATAGTGTTGCATGCGATATGTTCGCTGATGATGCTGCGATACACACTCCCGATAAGGATTTGTCAGTAATTGACACGCGCCTACAAAACACATTACAGGACATTAACAGCTGGTGCAGTAACAATTCCATGATCTTAAACCCTGCAAGACTGAATGTATGGTTGTAAGTAACCACCAAAAGCACCAGCTCGGCTCTCTCTCATTCATCTTGTCCCTTCAAGGCAAATCTATCAGCCGTCATCGTCTTCTATCCTGCCCGCCAAGACACAGTGTAGGATGACACTCCCAATAGAACTTTCCAGCGCAAATTTGTGCCACGCCTGTCGCAAACTGGGGGTGGTCTTCGTCGACAACACGGCCACCTTCTCACACATGGGTTTTCCACGCCTTGCCATGTACAGTAAAGACAGACGTGACCTCATCCACCCGAGCTACAAGGGCATGACCCGACTGGCGACCAACATGAGACGAACGTGGCTACCAGCCGACAACCAGCCACGCGACCAGCCTCGCCACGCTTCACACACTCCCAGCAGCAGGAGTGGCCGCTCAGATGAGGCAACCGCACACAGTGAGCCGCTCAAACACGTTACCTGGCAACGACCCGAGCAGCAGATGCAGCAGACGAAGTATATTGCCAACGGCGGTGTTGTGTCATCAATGTCAGTAAACCCTCGTTGCAGCAGCGAAGGCTCTCCTGGCCAATGGTGACGCAACACCCTCGTGAGCCTCAGGTGTTCACGTGGCCGGTGTACGGCTATAATCCTCAAGTGTTTGGACTGCCTCAGCATTATCATTCGTACTCTGGGGTGCCACCTGATTGTTTCTATCCCGTGCCATCGTACACCCAAAAGCACCTTAGTCCTCACAGTCTTGCGAGCTCTTATTAAAACCGACATATTTGCCTCAATTACACGCCAGTTTGTAAGTTTTGGCATTTCAAGTTTCACAAATTAGTGAATTTTTTTACAGCTGAATTGAGCGTTCTCATTAATATTTCGTCCTTGAGCACATTCACTAACTCATTGTATTGCTACGATATATCTTGTGGTCTTATGAATGTTTTTCCCAAGTCATCGGGATTGTCAGGATTGGAACAATCCAATTAGGAGTCAGCACACTCTACATGTTCATTTCTGGTGTCTGTGTCCCTCCAGACTACAGTGTAACCGCCTCTTGCCTGGAGCAGGTTGGCGTAGCGGTGGTAGAGGGCAGTTCGCCAGCGCTTGAGGGTGATGACGCCATTGGGGCCGTTGCTGTAGAAACGCGTTTGCTGGCCGCACGCAGTGTCCTTCAGCACCGGGTTATCTCTTTTGAAGGGATTGGTGGGGGTGACGAGGGTGGGGTCTTGCGTCACGACACTTAGAGAGAGGGATGAAGATGCCATCGCGACTCGGACTTGGTGGTATGCTGTAACCCGGCACTCAGCGCCAACTTTAGAGAGTTAGAAACAGGGGTAGGTGTGGAGGGTGGTGGGATCAGCAAACATTGTGACACCCCTCAGGAAGTGCCAGCGTGTCTGCAGGGCTGACAGGAGTGGAGTCTGGTGGGGTGGTGGAGAGGATACAGCATCGTGTCACAGATCAGTAAGCCGAAAAGCAAACATTGGCTGCTTAGATCTGAAGTTCAGCAATAGACTGCTCTAGTCACAGTCTAACTCCTTACAGTTACTGACAGTGCAAGGGATGAAATGTATAATTGAACGAAAAATATAGACAATGGCAGGCGTAAGTTCTACTATATTCATGACTTCCAGAAAACAAAGTGGATGACGATGCGTTCAAAATTACGAGAAGAATATCGTAAAGTGGTCGTTCGTATGATCGGATTTACCTTGCACGACGGACAAAGACTGGCTTCAGTCTGGGCACAACTCGCATCACACGTACACAATATCACAATATGATATCATCCGGGGAAATAGTGTGCTTTGTCCTGCACACTTCTCACACTCACAACACAAGCATTAGGATATCCGTGTGATGATAGTTAGTATGCACGTCCACTGGAATAATGTTTAAAAAGTATAAGAAAGTCCACAGCTTACTGGAGGAGAGAGAGAGAGAGAGAGAGAGAGAGAGAGAGAGAGAGAGAGAGAGAGAGAGAGACCATGACCTTGAACATGACCCTTTATTTGACAACGGTAAAAGTTTTGGTAGTAACAACCATTTTTCGAACTTGCCGTTGCTAATCTACTGATTACAGAGTTACTATCGCACTAATTATTTTCTACTACTGAAAAGGGAACAAAAATTACATGACACAGCACAAGCCAAGAATGAAGAAGAAGAAGAAAAAAATGTAAGGGGGAAGTGACATAGGAATTACCAACTTTACTTACTTACTTACTTACGCCTGTCACCCCTACCCGGGTATAGGCCGTCGACGAGAGACCTCCAGCAACTCCTGTCCTGTGCTTCTCCTTCGATTCTACTCCAGGTGGTTCCCAGTCTCTTGATGTCTGCTTGGAGGTCTCGACGCCAGGAGTTTCTCGGCCTACCTCTTTTCCTCTTTCCCTGGGGGTTCCATGACAATGCCTGCCTAGTGATACTGGAAGCTGGCTTTCTCAGACTGTGACCGATCCATCCCCATCTTCTTCGCCCAATTTCATTCTTTGCTGTTATCTGCTCTGTTCTCTCCCAGAGTCTGACATTGCTGATCTTCTCTGGCCAGTGGATTTTCAAAATTCTTCTAAGGCAACTGTTCATGAAGGTCTGTACTCTGTTGACTGTGGTTTCTGTCAATCTCCATGTCTCTGCTCCATATAGGAGAACTGCTTTTACATTGGAGTTGAAAATTCGGACTTTGGTGTGTTGTGACAGCTCTCTGGAACTCCACACTTTTTTCAACTGGAGAAAGGCTGCTCTGGCTTTACCGATTCGTGCTCGGACATCTGCATCAGTGCCGCCTTTTTTGTCTATGATGCTCCCGAGATAGGTGAAGGACTCCACCTCCTCCAACGGGGTGCCAGCAAGCAAGACTGGTTCTTCCCTGGTTGCGTTCAGCCTCATTGTCTTTGTTTTCTGTTTGTGAATGGTGAGGCCCACTTGGGACGAGATGTCAGCAAGCCTCGTGGTCTTGTCCTGCATTTGTTGATGAGTGTGGGACAGTAATGCCAAGTCATCTGCAAAATCGAGGTCGTCAAGCTGTGTCCATAGTGTCCACTGTATTCCACTTCGTCTGTGCTCTGTGGTCATCTTCATGACCCAGTCTATGGCCAGTAGGAAGAGGAACGGAGACAGCAGACACCCCTGCCTGACACCAGTTCTGACCTGGAGCTCTCTGGTGAACTGCCCTTCGTGGATTACGCGACATGTCATGCCATCATAGCTGCTCTTGATCAGGCGGACGAGCTTTGTGGGTACACCGTAGTGTCGTAGGAGTTTCCACAGAGTCTCTCGGTCCACGCTGTCAAATGCCTTCTCATAATCCACAAAGTTGACGTACAGCGGGGAGCTCCACTCCAGAGACTGTTCCACGATGATGCGGAGAGTGGCGATCTGGTCTGTACATGATCGGTTCTTCCTGAATCCTGCTTGCTGGTCTCTCAGCTGGGGGTCAACGGAGCTCTTCATTCTCTCTAGGATGATCCTGTTGAAGACCTTTCCTGGTACTGACAGCAAGGTGATTCCTCTGTAGTTGGAACACTTGCTGAGGTCGCCTTTCTTGGGAAGCTTGATTAGGTACCCCTCCTTCCAGTCAGCCGGCATCACCTCCTCTTCCCAGATCTTTCCAAACAGTGGGTACAGCATCTCAACTGTTGTCTCTAGGTCTGCTTTCAGAGACTCCGCTGGGATGCCATCTGGCCCTGCTGCTTTGCCATTCTTCAAAAATGCCACTGCTTTTCTGATCTCTTCCCGGCTGGGTCTGTCACAGCTGATGGGTAGGTCGGTCTCTACCGGCTGGATGTCGGGGGGGTCGGGTGGGCTAGGTCTGTTCAGTAACTCTTCAAAATACTCGGCCCATCTGTCGAGTTGGTCTGCTCTGTCTGCAATAGGCTTGCCTTCTTTGTCTTTTACTGGTCTTTCTGTATGGCCATACTTACCCGACAATCTTCTGGCAATGTCGTAGAGCTGTTTCATGTTGCCGCTGCCTGCTGCCTTTTCTGCCTCTGCTGCCAGGCTGTCTGTGTAGGCCCTCTTGTCTGCCCTGATACTCCTCTTCACCTCGCGGTTGGCTTCCGAGTATTCCCCCTGTGCCCTTACTTTGGCTGCTCTCGTGCGACTGTTGTTGACCGCTGCTTTCTTCTGCTTCCTCGCTTCTATCTTCTTCAAGGTCTGTGCGGACAGCCAGTCCTTGTGGTGGTGTTTCCTGAACCCTACAGTGTCTTTGCAGGTTGAGTTCAGCGCCTCTCTAACTGCCTTCCACTGCTGCTCTGTGGTGACCGCCTCCTCTTCATTTACTAGCTCCTGTAGCGCTTGAAACCGGTTGGACAGCACCAGTTTGAACTCTTCTCTAACTCCAGTTTCTCTCAGGAGGCCTACATTATAGCGCGGTCTTCTTGTTGTCTCTGTGCGGCTTTTCTTTAGCTTGAGCTTCATTCTTAAGGTAAGCAGATGGTGGTCGGAGGCGACATCTGCTCCCCTCCTCACTCGAACATCTTGAAGGGATCTTCTAAATTTCTTGCTAATGCAGATATGGTCTATTTGGTTCTCTGTTGTATGGTCAGGTGAGACCCAAGTTGCTTTGTGTATTCTTCTGTGTGGGAAGATGCTGCCTCCAATGACAAGTCGGTTTAGAGCACAAAAGTCTACAAACCTCTCCCCGTTCTCACTCATCTCCGAGCCTAGTCCTTGTCTCCCCATTACCTCTTCGTATCCGGTGTTGTCCTCCCCTATTTTGGCATTAAAATCGCCCATGACGATGGTGATGTCTCGCTCCGCACATTTGTCCACGGCACTCTGGAGTCGGTCGTAGAACTCTTGTTTGTCTTCCTCGTCACTGTCATTGGTGGGCGCATAACACTGGATGACGTTCAGCTTGAGCTTTTTCTTGGTTCTAAAGGCTGCTGTTATAATTCTTGGCCCAAGAGGTTCCCAGCCCATCAGCGCTCTCTGTGCCACTGGTGACAGCATGAGTGCTACTCCTTCTGTATGGGGGGCATTCTCCTCTTCATGACCTGAATACAGAATCATCTCCCCACTTAACAGCCTTTTCTGGCCAGACTGCGTCCATCTGGCTTCACTGATGCCTAGCAGGGAAAGGTTGTACTTTTGCATTTCCGCTGCTATCTGGGCGGCCTTGCCGCTCTGGTACATGGTCTTGACGTTCCATGTGCCCATGGTTGTATCCCTGGATAGAGAGAGGCGGCTCGGTCCTGTGGCTTCCGAAGACTTCCGGCTTTCACCACAGGACGTCATAAGTCTTCTAGTAGAAGAACCTTCCTCCTCCAGGAAAGGAATTACTGTTAGTCTTTTCGTCGGCGTTTTTGTAGCTATTTCCTTTTTTGCAGGGTGGGGAAGCTGCCCCCACGCCCAACCCCCTTACTAGGAGGACCAGGGGTTTTCTGTCGGGGTCACCTTCCCTTAGACCATGTTGGTTCACGGCACCTTATTTCATTCGGTGCACCCCTCTCACGAGGGACCCCCTATCCACCACCCAGGGGACGCGCCTCAACGCCGTATGGTCCCAGCGCGAGGACCAACTTTACTGGTCGGGCATAATGACATGTTGTGAGGTTTAATTAAAGTAATATAATAAGAATACACACAACCTAATACGCATACATAACGCATGCACATTTGAGCACTCCACTCTCTATCTCTAATATACACGTACGCACACGCACACACGCACAACGCACACACACACACACACACACGTGCACACACACGCTTACGCGGCTTATAACGTTAAGCTAGTCAGTCATATGAGTAGCTGGCTACACATAAGCTGTACCGAAAAAATATGAGTCATCAGTCGAAACCTGTGATACACGCAATTAATGATCTAATGAGAAATAGTATTTTTCAATATGTGCACAGTCACGGGGATGCTGCTGACAAAAATAAGTACTTAATGAGACTGACTTTACACGAGGAGAAAGTAGCTGATGTCGTGACGTTTCTAGGCAAGGCATTCCAAAGACTAGAGCCAGAGAACGTCAAACTCGTTTTATAGAGATCAATCCTAGGTCGCGGCACAATAAGGGATTTTCTTGATCTGGAGTATGTTGATGACTGGACGGTAAATAGCGATGTGATATATCGGGGTAGCTTATCGTTTAATGCCTTGAACATAACCATTCCCTTATTGTAAATTAGATGATCTTTCAGGGGCAGAATATTTAAGGCTGCCAATTTTTGGTCAGTAGTTAAGCTGGGATCAGGGAGTATTAGTTTGGCAGCTCTCCGATGTAGAGAGTTCAATCTTTTCAAATTGACATCGCTCGAACCATCCCACACAGTAGAAGCATAGTCTATATGCGATCTAATATGGGCATTGAAGAACAGTGGACGTGTCTCCATATCAGTAATGTGTTTAAGTTTTGCTAAGATGTACAGATTTCTGGAGACAATTTTACAAACATTACTGATGTGTGGCTGTCACCTAAGCTGGTTGTCCACCGTGACTCCTAGCAGGCGATGGTTAGTAACTTGGCTGATGGTTTTGCCTTGGAGGGACAGACTGAGTGAGAGAGAGCCAAGCTGGTGTTTTTGGCGGGTGCTAATTACCATGCTCTCCGTTTTTACCGGGTTTAAAATCATAATATTATGACTGCACCATTCATCAATATCTTGCAGTGTGTTTTGCAGTCGTGAATTGATGTTTGATATATCCTTATCTGGCGTGTGTACAGCAGCATCATCTGCAAACATATCACATGTAACGCTTTCATTTTTTATCGAAAGAGGAAGATCATTTATGAACAAGCAGAATAAAAGGGGACCAAGAATAGAGCCCTGTGGTACGCCATGCTTCACTAACCCTTGATTCGAGTATAAGCCATTTAGTAATACCTTTTGTTTTCTACCTTCGAGGTAGGATTTGAGAAACGACGCCGAGTTGTTGGTATACATGGATACTTTCTTGATCAGTATTTCGTGGTTTACTAGATCAAAGGCTTTACGAAATCTAGAAACAATACTCCTGTAAGTTTTGAGTCGTTGATGGAAGATAACCAGGTGTCTATCAACCGTGTCAGCGCAGTGTGACATGAGTGTTCTGATCTGAAGCCCGACTGCAATGAATAGATTACTTTTCGGCTTTCCAGGTATATAGATAGATGCTTGTGAATATGCCGTTCTAAGGGCTTGGACAGAACAGGTAGAAGTGATATGGGCCTAAAATTATTAATTTCACTAAGATCTTTGGATTTAGGTAGAGGTATTACTTTCGCGTCTTTAAATGCGTCTGGAAAACAGTTAAAATTAATACAGATGTTGTAGATATAAGTGATACTCTCTACAATGTAAGGGAGGGATATCTTGAGTATTTTCGCACTAAGCGCATCCAGTCCTGATGATTTTTTATTTTCCAAGGATGTAATTAATTTACCAACTTCATGGACCGCTATAGTGGGTATGATGAAAGGTTTTGTGCCGGCAGTTCTCTGCTTGCAGAAATCGACTAAGTTGTCTGGGCATACATAGTCATGCGACTCAGTTCCCGGCGGGATTAATGATTCTGCTACGGAGACGAAGTGGCTGTTGAAGCTGTTTGCTGTGAGATGCGGCGGTAAAGGAGCTGTGCTTTTATTCGTGCCTCTAGTAACTAGATTTATCGCACGCCATATTGTGGCACAGTCTTTACTTTCGTGAATAACGTTACCGAAAAGTAATTTCTTTGCCTTCAGAACCATGGATTTTATTCGATTACGTTCTTTCTTGTAATCGGTGAAACGCTTCTCTCTTCTCAGCTCGTCCCTGTGCTCCATGGCCTCGATAAGATCCGCAGTCAGCCAGGGTGGTAAAGTGGCGTATTTAACTCTTTGTTGTCTCAAGGGCGCGTGTTTATCTAGCACTCTGAGAAAGATGTGATACCACGTATCTAGTGCTTTATTTGGGTCGGTTTCATTGTACACTTCAGTAAACTGCAGAAGCTAGATCAGACAGAAAGGTATTTTTATTGAACTTTTTAACTCCAGTCACTCTAAATTCTCCCGCCTACTCAGTACTTTGGCTACTACCGGACACCGCCCCCCCCCCCCCACCCACCCACCCACCCACCCACGCATTCAGTCCTCTTTCCCTCCGTTTAAATTATGTTTATCACTCCTCCCTCGCCTAAACACTACTTTAAATGGTCTGCATGTTATGCACGTATGTCCTTGCTTTTCAAGAGAGAGAGAGAGAGAGAGAAGACCCGCGATGCTAAAGGAAGCCGGACGGGAGGGATCCACAGGCGTTCGTCGACTCACCACGGTGGTCCCATTCTTATTCGCCTTTCCGTTACTCGCTCTGTCTTGGTGTAGTTCCATGATTCTTGTATGTGAACAGTACGTTGTAAATGACGTTTTTCAGTCGTCAGTTCGGAGGACTGTAACCTGACTTTTATTGTTATTGTGGAGCAACAGTGCTGCGTAGCGTGGGGGAGTGCTTGTTTCCACCACTCGATGCAATGCTGATGCTGTTGAAGTAGTATTAATTCTGGTTTAACTCATTTCTGTTTTTTTTTTTTTCTTTCTTTCTTTCTTTTTCCGGGAGGGGGAGGAGAGGAGGGGGCAGGGAGAGGAAGTGTCGTTGGGAAGTATGGGAAGGAAGGAAAGGGGGATAGTTAGTAATAAAGATTAAGTGTATGTGTAAAGTAAATGTGTTGTGTTGCTTGTGCTGAGCTGTAACCTGTCTTGAGGCAAGACGCTAGGGTTCTTTATCTGTCTTCTTTTGCTCTTCTACTCCTAACCCTCATCCTCGTCTATCTCTCTTTAGTCGGAACATTTGGGGGTTCTATTTCCATTCTATCTTTCAATCTCGTCTGTCCCTCCCTAGTCGTGACATAGGAGTTACTGTGTGTCTGTGTGAGTGCTTGCGTGCGTGCGTATGTGCGTGCGTGCGATGTGTGTGTGTGTGTGTGTGTGTGTGTGTGTGTGTGTGTGTGTGTGTGTGTGTGTGTGCGTGCGCGCGCAAGGACATGATTAAAAACAGGTCTATGTACCTAATCATTTATCCTTGAGAAATAACGTTTCATCTCTCTCTCTCTCTCTCTCTCTCTCTCTCTCTCTCTCTCTCTCTCTCTCTCTCTCTCTCTCTCTCTCTCTCTCTCTCTCTCTCTCTCTCTCTCTCTCTCTCTCCAAACATTGGCAGCCTTAAAAATTCTGCCCATGAAAGATCATTTAATTTAGAATAAGTTACTTTAAACAAATGCGTCTTTATGCATAAGATACTGAATAATATGACACCACAGTATCTAATCACTAAATTTATATCTCACCAATAACGTGAACGGACCTCAAGAAACAGTACCTTACCCTTACCACTGCCAAAAATCGACCTTTTTAAAACTAGTATGTCATTCTCTGGTCCGTTTGCTTGGAATTATATCCCTGCACACTTGAAAACTATTACCTCACAAGGAATTTTTAAACAAAACTTTCTGATTACCTGATGAGTCAAACATAGTATTTCTCTCAGGTACTGTAATATCACCTGTACCTCATGTATTTCATGCAGATGGTTGGTATATGTGTGCCAGCGTGTATGTGTGTGTGTGTGTGTGTGTGTGTGTGTGTGTGTGTGTGTGTGTGTGTGTGTGTGTGTGTGTGTGTGTGCTTGTGTTTGTGCGTGTGGGTGTATGTGTGTGCATGTGTGTGTGATGAGTGTTATTATTTTTCCTGTATATAATGATGCTATTGGGTTTTGTATGTAAATATATTGTTATAGTTTCCTCATTTTTATGCTGTAAATGATAGCAACGGCAAGTTTGTAAAATGACGGTTTGTTTTCTGTCAAAACATTTTACCGTTGAAAAATCAAGTTTCATCATTATCATGAGTAGTGTTCATGCGCTGAAAAGGAGCAGCAGTTCACATCTCTCACATTCTTAGTCTTCTTTTTTTTTTCCTACATTTAATTTTCTCATTTATTTTTGGTGCACGGTTGTTCCTCAGAAGATTACCTACAAGATGGTGTATTTTTATGTGATTTGTGTGGTTTTTGACTTTTATGGACATTTTCCATTTCTGGTGTACAGTGACAGAACAGACCCAGTGTTGATGTATTCTCATGATGACAGTGTCAAAGTACACTTCAGTAGCTCTGAGACAGGTTTGTTCAACTAGTAAATGTGTACTAGACACCTGTGCACTTGCTAAATGCAGACACTTGGGACTTATCAAAAACAAATCACATAGAGTTTTTAGAGGGGGGAAAAAGAACTGCCCGCAAGAGAGGACTGCATGTTGGTCTTTGGAATGTACAGTCAGCCAGCAAAAAGACTGGTGATATCTACGACTGTATTGTGGATAAGAAACTTGATGTTCTTGTGGTAACAGAGTCTTGGTTGAAGGAAAAGGGGGATGAAGTGACCATCGCAGCATTGACCCCGCCAGGCTACACCGTCATCAATAAACCACGCTCACTGAGAAGTGGTGGGGGTGTGGCTCTGATTCACAAGAGTTCTATAAATGTGAGATTGTGCTCTACAAAAATGTTCACTACTTTTGAAAACATTTACTTCACCCTTTCTACAAAATCAGTGACTGTGAGGCTATTCTGTTTGTACCACCCTCCCCCATCAAAGATAGATAAGCACACAAATGCTGAATTTCGGGAGGAATTTTCACTCTTCCTCTCAAGTACTGTGGTCACAACACAAAAACTGGTTGTACTTGGTGACTTTAATATTCACTGGGACAATAAGAATGATTCTGATACCAAGCAGTTCATGCAGTTCTTCAGCTCCCTAGACCCTTCTCAGTTAGTCTGTGTACCAACCCACGAACGAGGCCACATTTTGGATTGGTTTGTTACCCCTTCGTCTCTGTCACCCAGTATTACTCATGCGGTGTGTGTGGAGGACATGCAGGTCTCTGATCACTTTCTGATAACTTTTTCCATGCGACTGGCGAAACCTAGGACTCCAAGGCTGAAAGTCAGGGTGTAGAAACATCAAAGGAATGAATGTGGAAGCTTTTCGTTGTGAACTTGGTGACTCACCATTGATCAAGACCCCACCGTCAGATGTGTCAGAGTGTGTACAACTGTACAATGATACGCTGACTTCCCTTCTTGACAAGTATGCACCAGAAACTGTCAAGCAAATTCCTTTTCGCCCTGATACCTCATGGTATAATTCCGATGTTCTTGCTGCAAAGCAGACGCGTCATCGTGCAGAGTGTTAGTATCGTAGAACCTGTCTAGAAGTGCACAGAGACTTGTATAGAAAGGCACGCAATCACTGCACACAGGTGGTTCGTCAGGCAAAGAGTACACATATTCAGGCTGAACTTGATGCTGCCGCTTCAGACCCTAGGAAAATGTTCAGGATTATCAGCAGATTGCTTGGCAAGGAGGCCAAATCTCCTATTCTTCCTGACATGAGCAGTGACTTGGCTGCTGCCTCTCTGTCCCAGTTCTTTAACGATAAGATTGGTGCCATCAGAGAGCAGCTGTAAAAGGATAACACAAGTGGTAAACTTGATAGCCAGGAACATTCATCCGCTTTTGCTGGCGATCCTTTTTCAGTGTTTGTGCCAGTCTCTGCTGATCAACTGCACAAAGTCATCGCAAAATCCAAGTCCACGTTCTCTAGTGTTGACCCGATCCCCACCAAAATAGTCTTGGCGAATTTGGTCATTTTTCTACCAGTTATTCTGCACATCATCAACCGCAGTCTCTTCACCGGTGTTGTTCCAGGAGCCTTTAAGACTGCTGTGATTCGTCCTCTCTTGAAGAAGACAAACTTGGACCCTGGTGCTCCTAAGAACTATAGGCCAGTATCAAACCTTCCATATTTGTCCAAGCTCTTAGAACGTGTGGTGGCCGATAGACTGGCTGATCATGTGTCTAGGTACCAGTACTGGATAAATTTCAGTCTGCATACAGGCCAGGTCATTCTACAGAGCCCGCAGTGCTACGTGTCTTAAATGACATTTTTTGTGCAGCTGATCGTGATGAGCACTCACTCTTGGTGCTGCTGGATCTCAGTGCGGCATTTGATACCTTAGATACTGCTGTTGAAACTTCAGCTTGAGTTTGGTATCACGGAATGTGTCTTACAGTGGTTTCGGTCGTACCTTGAGGACAGATTCAAGTACGTCAGTGTTAATGGTGTGGCGTCTGATGTTACCCGGCTAGTATGCGGTGTCCCTCAAGGGTCCGTCTTAGGGGCCTGTTCTGTTCTCTCTCTACACCACTAAGTTAGGACGTGTGATTGACAAGTACAGGTTAGGACGACAGTTGTTTGCAGATGACTCTGGTCTCTATGATTCATTTCATCCTGACAGTGTCTCCGCTTCTCAGACAGTGCAGAAAATCGAGTCGTGCTGCCAAGAAATCAAGTCCTGGATGTCAACCAACATGCTGAAGTTAAATGATGATAAGACTGAGGCAATTCTGTGTGGACCCAAGAACAAAATGGGTGTGAAATCTCTTGATGCCATCCGTGATGTGAGTCTCTCATTCCTTTCTCCAAGACTGTCAGAGATCTTGGTGTCTTTGTCGATACCAGTCTTACCATGGAAGACCACATCAGTGCTGTTGTCAGGGGATGCTACTTCCATCTTCGCTCCCTTGGGAAACTACGACCTGTCCTGACAGCCAAAGCTGCAAATGCTATCGCCGTTGCCCTTGTCCTAACCAGACTGGACTACTGTAACAGCTGTCTTTGGGGTCTGCCAGAGCAACAACTCAGACGTCTTCAACTGGTTCAGAACACGGCCGCCAGAATTGTCACAAGAACCAAAAGAAGGAGCATATCACACCAGGCAGTTGCACTGGCTTCCAGTCAAGCAAAGAATTGATCACAAGATTCTCACTTTGTGCCACAAGTCTATAAATGACCCAGACTCACCAGAGTACCTCCAGGAAATAGTCCCACGCCATAACCCTCAGAGGCAGCTCCGTTCTGCTGTCCAGTCCAAACTCTGCACCCCAAGTGTTGAAAGCCCCACAAAGAAGCGACTTGGTTTCCGGGCATTTTCACACTGCGGACCTAGGCTGTGGAATGGACTACCGCAATCCTTGAGGGACATTGACTGCATTTGCACCTTCAGGAGGCACCTCAAAACCCAACTCTTTCTTGACTTTTAATTCTAGGACTACTGTGCACCAGAAGTTGCGTGTGTTGTTTTTATTTTATATATTTATTTTTTTTATTTGCGCCCTGAGCATGCTGCTAGCATGGAGTGGATGCGCATTACAAGTGAACATCATCATCATCATCACCTGTACATGGTCATGGTATTTTCCTAAACAGAGCCGAACCCAACATTTATACATTACTTACAGATGTTTTAGAAAACTAGATAGAGATAGTTTCCTTCATGACCTCAGTTTATTGCCGTTCCATGAAGATTACAACCACAATGACCCTTATGTAGCGCTCTCATTGTGGCTTGAGCTGTTACTTGGAGTGATAAATAAGCATGTCCCCTTAAAAAGGAAACGAGTACTGACTTTTGTAAGCAAAGACTGTCCGCGGGCAATGCTTGTAATGTCCCCTTCATCGCTGTATATGAAGTGAGCAGATTTATCTCTAGTATCAAGAACAAAAAGTCAGCTGGTGTTGATGGTATCAATGGTTTTATCCTTGAACTTTCTCTTCCATACATTGTGGAAAGCTTATCCTATATTTACAACCTTAGTATTGTAATTGTTGACGAACAACTGTGCTGGTTGCCCCATCTAACACAACTAGGGAAAACATTATCAAAGAAGCTATTTTTACTGTCAAGATTAAAATTTATCATTGATACTAAGACACGTAAGCTATTTTTCAACTCCTACATACAACCTCACATTGACTACGCATCTACTATTTGGGACGGCTGTAGTGAGGCTACCCTTAAGAGGATTAATTATAAGAGGCAAAGATCCTCATGCCCCCGGTGAGCGCATGAGGATGTATGTCTCTTGGAGATGTTTGGAGCGCGCGCATGCACTCACTAAAACACACACACACACACACACACACACACACACACACACACACACACACACACACACACACACACACACACACACACACACACACACACACATCGTCGTCGAGTTTTCAGAAGAGCATTCAGGTGACCAGATATAGGTAGTTTGGAGTAAGACATTGGATGAGTTCGTTAACCAGCTTTGTTCCCTTTCAACATCTTCAGTACAAAATTAATTCTTTTCAGAAAAAATCTAAACAGTAAAAATCTTTGACTTCTGGAGAAAGTCAGACCGTGAAATTCTAGTTTTGCCACCAGTTTCTCAAGCCTATGAAGCGAAAGTGAAACTCATATCACGTAAAATATAAAATTACATAAAACCTAAAACTTACCTTATGACAAATGGCGTTTGACAAACCAATGACGCTTACGTCCTGGGCCCCTTATAGAACTCACTGACGCATTGGCAGATCTGCGAGACTTTTTCAGAAGGAGATAATTCAACATCAGAATCAGGCCAAAGGCAAAAGGTACTTGACAGCGAGGTCAGCTCTCATATAGAAGGGACTTTGTGGGTTATGGTTCATCCCATCTTGTTGTTATTCAGGACTGAATCATAATTTATTTCCCTGTTTATTCGATTTTTAGCAAACAACATCATTCTTGTCCTTCAGTACTATTTTTAGCATAATTATCTCAACCAAATAAAAATTGTCGCGAAGGCACAACAAACTTGTCTGGTATTTGTTACGACATTGGCGTTGATGATGGTGTTGATGTTGTAGGCGTGCATCATGAGCAGTATGACGTCCGTGCTGATCATTGTCTTCACGAGTCTGATCTTCCTGTCACTCGCCGCCTTCTCCCTGTGTTTCGGATGCCGCTGGCACTGTCGGCTGCGGCTGTATGAGATCTTCCGAGAGCGGGAGAGGCGCCGACGTCACTGGATACATCACAGGAGGCTCACTTATGACGTCTTTGTAGCCTATGCTGAAGAGGTGGGTTCCCTGAGGAGGGAGACTAATGTTTTTTCCCAGTAACGTAAGCCAGACTCTGCGTACTGTTCTGCCGATAATGTCGGCACATCTATACGCGGAACTTGCCTTACAAAAACTCGCTTAGGAAAGTAATTATGCAGGAGGGAAACTGCGCGTGCATGAGTGTGCGCGCGTAAGTGCGCGCATTTTTGTGTGTGTGTGTGTGTGTGTGTGTGTGTGTGTGTGTGTGTGTGTGTGTGTGTGTGTGTGTGTGTGTGCGAGTGTGTCTGAGTGTGTCAGTACGTGTGTGTGAGTGTGTGCGAGTGTGTGTGTGCACGTGCGTGCGTGTGTGTGTGTGTGTGTGTGTGTGTGTGTGTGTGTGTGTGTGTGTGTGTGTGTGTGTGTGTGTGTGTGTGTACTGTCAAGCGCGATTAGTATCATTTGGGACCACACACTGAAACACGTACAATCCATGTTTAAGTGTTTAAGAGCGGGACTAGGGTTGACGATGGCTTGGATTGAGAAATGTCCCAGATCCACAGCTGCCCTGCGTCTATTACGTAACATTTCCTCTATCATTTTGTAGCACCGCACCCAAACGTATTTCCGTAAACAGACCCGCCTCACTAAAACGGACTTTGGCTTGCTATGGTAGGACGTGGACTGGGTGCTGGAAGAGTTACTGCCCGTGCTGGAGGATCGGTGGGGTCTCAGGGTGTGTTTTCATCAGCGGGACTTTATCCCCGGCAAACACATCATCGACAACATCTCGGACTGCGTGGACGAGAGCGACAAACTTCTCATGGTCTTCTCCCCGCACTTCGCCCGCAGCGAGTGGTGCCAGTTTGAGCTGAAGATGTGTCAGACTTGCGTCATGGATCGTGATGACGTCTTAGTGCTGGTGACGCTGCAAGAGACGATGTCACGTGACCTGACGGGCGCCATGTTGGCGGTGATGCGGACGACGACCTATATCGAGTGGGACGATTGTCCTGACGCGAGGACCTCCTTCTGGGGGCGCCTGAGGATCGCTCTGCATGACGTCATTCAAACTGTCAGAAATCGTCAACATGTTTGAACTTGATAAATGTAAACTGATTCAGTCTCACATGGTTCAGCAGCTAAGCCATTTAAGCCCAAAGCCACATTTCTTCAAATTTGGGAGGTGTCATACAACGGCTATGCAGCAGTTGCAGGAGATGGACTGACCATGATAATTCAATGGTAGTACCAGATTAGCTTGGCGCCATCAGGCGCCAAGCTAATCTGGCACAACCCTTGAATTAGAATTGTACAGTCATCTCCTGCTGTGGTGCGTCAGGGCTAAATGAGGGCCAAGTCGCTGAGGAGAGCGATTTTTTTCCGATGTCGGATGTGTTAAGACGTAAAATGTAATAATGAGTGAACGTTCTCACACCATTCTGATCTTTTGCGCCCTATTTAGTGGTTTCAACAAAGGCTGAATTCGGTTGTCGTATTTTTTATTTTAAAAACACACGATGCACGAATTTTAAACGATAAATGCATTGCCGTATCGTGTTCGGTTGGTATTCGTATGAGATTCGTGTTTATGAAAACGTAGCTTGACACTGAGCTGTGGAGACCGACGAAAATATTTCGACACTCTGAGCTCTAAGCAGGGTGAAAATTTAATCTGAACACTGTATTACAGCTTAGGAGGCAGCTAGATCGAACATGATAGTTGAAGGTTGTGTCAGAATAGCTTGGTGCCTAGAGGCACAACTTTCACCCATTATCGTAGGTGACTGTTTTCAGTCATGGACTGATACTGATTCAGCTTTTTACAAAATCAGAAAGGTGCATTTCAGATTTTTGGTTCAGACAAAACAGCCCTGCAGCCAACCTGCATCCTCAGGTGCTCATGAGAATTTACGGGTCTGGCTAACAATCATGGGGCGTAGTTAGTTTGTCAGGTGCGGATCAGTTACCCCGAGGGGTGTGGAGGTCCAACCTTTTGTTTGGGACCTCCAACCTGCCATAAAAGACCAAAATATCAAACAACGGGGGGGTGGGGGGGGGCGTATGCGTGTGTTTGTGTCGAAACTCGCCAAAAAATCAACTAATTAGGGGGTTGGGGGTGGAGACCAAGCACCCGTAAAGGGACTTTGTTATAGCATTTTAAACAATTTTGGGTCGGGAGGGGGGGGGGGGGCCGGAACCCTAGGATCCCCCCAACCACCCAGATCCGTCCCTGGTCTGTGGACTGTTTTATGTCATTTCTATTTTTTACTTGACAGACAAACGGTTAGATCTAAACGTTTATGTCCAGTGCTTCCTTCGTGTACCGCTTCTAGTATTCAATCATTCCTTTACCTAAAAGAGGCAAAGATGATTATGAGCCTCCGCGGTGCACGTGAGCTCCTGATACATCAATACCGCTTTCAACTGGGTGACGTTTGATATTGTACAACATGTTATTTCCTTCTTTCTTTCCTGCGGTAACTCTTTTATTCTTTGTCGTTGCTGTTCTGTGTCACTTTTAGGGTTAACGGGTTACCCCCCCCCCCCCACCCCATCTCCCCCCAAAAAAAAATAAATAAATAAATAAATAATAATAATAATACAAAAAATAAAAAATAAATTTAAAAAATATTTAAAAAATAAATAAATATAAATAAATACATAAAATCAGGTGATCTAAAATCAGGGCCGGATCCAGAGGGGGGTGCTTTGGTACTACAGCACCCCCCTCCCCCCTCCCGCCCCCCCCCCCCCCCCTCGGCTGGCATCAAACTATAAATGAGTGTGTGTAAAATTGAGTTGTAACGCTTGTGTTTCAGTGCCGTACGTAACACCAGTTAGAAACTTTCAAAAACGTCAGAAGAACAGTTTCGGGTGTGGTGTTTTGATACATACTAGACGCTGGCAATAGAAACAATAAAGGCGAGCACCCCCCCCCCCCCCACCCCTCCCTTGAAAACTGATTGATCCGGCGCTGAAAATAATAATACACTCATATTATTATGGTGTGCATGTGCGTGTGTGTGTGCGTGTGTGTGTGCGTGCATGCGTGCGTGCGTGAGTGTGTGTTTGTGTGTGTATGCATGCTTGCGTACGTGCACATGCGTACGTGGGGCTTTTCAGATAATTTGAGACCAAATGTTACCTTGTATGACCATGAAACTGAACAAGGAAATATGTTATGTCAGTTTTAAGTGCAACATTTCACGTAAGTCTCGGCAAAATATCGTAACCTTGTATTAATCGGTCTTCGGTATACAGCACGTTTTCGAACGTCACTTTTGGACACTGCTTTAACTCTTTCTGCCTGCGACAGCAAGATGTGGCCCGACTATGATGATAGTTCAAGGGTGGTGGCAGAATAGCTTGGCGCCTATAGGCGCCAAGCTATTCTGTCACCACCCTTGAACTATCATGGTCGATCTGTATGGTGAATTGTAATGCAGTCCTCGGAGGATAACTCCAAAATTTCGTACCTCGGGCGCAATGAGTTCAAACATGGCGCTCAACTTGACGATTTGCATGTCTGATTTTTGAGCCGTCGCAATAGAAAGCATAGTACTCTGAAAATTGGCATGCTGCTAGACCTGCCTCTGTCCCATCTAAAACAACAGTTGTTAGGTGGATAAAGCATATGCCTTAAGGAAATTCTGGCTACTAAGTGAGCAAGGGAAAAGTGCAAAAAGACGAAATTGTATATAAAAAAAAAAAATAACTCCTCGTGTCCCGGGAGTCGTTGTCGCCGACCTAAGATTTACTCTCACATAGATTGTTTAATATGTTGCCGTGCATTCGTCATCTGTCTACTGAGCCTTGGCCAAAGGACATAGATAATAATAATAATAATAATAATACCGTTATTATATAGGCGCTTTTTCTCAATTTTGGGGAAATCGACTCAAAGCGCCGCGCCTGAAACCCAACACACACACTCACGAAACAGACACGGATTTACGCCATTTAAGACAAACACAGTACAAGACAAACGAAGGGCCAGTCAGCTACTGAAGTTACAGAGATTTTTGGTCGCTTGTATTTGAAATTTGTAAAGTGGCCTGAGACCGGTACCAGAGTGCCTGGGGGGTGGAAGAACCGGAGTACCCGGAGAAAGAACCCCCGATACAGGAAGGTCTTCACGCGTTGGGTTCCCTTTTTCTTTTTAACAATTGACAACATAAGGGGTAGGGTGGCGTGCGTTTTGCCTACAGAAGTACCAACACTGTGACCCAAAACATTTAAATGAGATAGTTAAATGCAATCAGTTTTGGGTGTCTAATTTTGAGCCGCACAGAAAGGTCAATAATAAGGCCATAGTACACAAGCCTTCTAAAATTGTAAAAACTGAAGAAGACGTCACTCTCACAAGAAAGTTGGGTACATAGTCTTTTTTTCTTTTTTTTCATGAAAGGCATTTGTTCTACAAACACCTTCTCTTTGTGAATTCTATCCCACTTGCTTACACGTATTTACCTACGCGGGCTTTATTTGTTGAACAGTGATGTGCAGCCTAACAGCCCTAGTAGCAAAACGTATTCGGGGACACGACGTACGCGGGCCCACTGTGTCCCTCGTGGGCCCGAGGATCTTTGTTTACTGGGAGGTTATCTGTGTTCGTTCCTTCCTTCCTTTTTACGTCCTCCTGGCATCGAAGCATCTGGAGACTACTCTGTGTTATACCGACAGCTTCAGTACGGCTGTAGTAGTTCCCCTTGAAATTTCATGTGCCGGGTTGTTGTGCGAATGGTATCCGTTTTATTTCCCAAGCCCATTTATACAAACGGAAGTGAATGTGTTCATTTAGTTGAATGAAAATTAAATCAATAAAGCGTGCCATATCTTATGCAGTTTATTCACGTGTTTATTGTAAATTTGGTCCATGTGAATGTACACATAAGTCGGGCGATGAAACACGCCATGCTATTTTACTGGATGTAAATTGAATCAGTAAAGCATGTCATCAGTTGTTTCACTCATTCTGTCAAGATGCTGAATTCGTTGAATGTACGCTTCATCGATGTAAATGTTCACGTGGACCCTTCGGCGCCGGTGGACTCAGAATGTGTTTCTGTAATGTTTTACACCAAAGAGCCGCATAGATAGGAAATCTGAGATCCCCACCCTACCCCTTTCATAAACCCATCATTTCAATCACCTCCTTGTATTCCTAAGTACATTAGGTTTATTTCAAAAATTGTTGAAGCAACGTTTTTGATCGGCTGTCAACCCGTGATTATTAAGGCAGATTCCCCACCCCACTAAATTAATAATGCCGCATCGGCTTCTTAAACAAAGGTTAATTAAAATATCAACAGTCACAGTGGGATTAATTATAAAATAAAAATTAATATATTACATTATAAAATGAATCAAGATGAATAATTATTACTTCTTCTAAGAGATATATGCGGTGTAGAGAACAAAGACTTAGACTAAAAAATACCAGTGTCTTCTCTCTGTAGTTGTTCCGGTAAACCAAAAGCTTATCTCGGAAAACAATACATGACAGAAGATATAGAATCCCTCACCCTTGCCAATGTCAGCGTCGACACCCCGTACCTGAGAGGAGAGGTGAAGATGCTATGCGTAAAGACCCCAGTCTACGATCTTATCATCGGAAACATTGATGGTGCTAGAAACGCAGACGATCCAGATCCAGAATGGAGACCTGAAACATGTGCTGTTACCACAAGAAGTCAAGCAAAGAAGAGTCACCAGACCATCCCTCTAAAAGTGGCGGACAACACGGAAGCAGTTGTGGTGAATAGGGAAAGGCTGGTGGAGCTACAGAGAGCCGACCCCACGCTTGAAAAATTCCGAGGTCAGACCGAGCCCGTAACGCGAAAGCGGAATGAGATAACCTTCGAGACCAGGAAAAATGTCCTGTACCGGATATTCAACAGCAATGGAGATAAACCTGTGCGTCAGGTAGTAGTTCCCGAACCATTGAGGATACAGGTGATGAAAATGGCCCATGATTGGGAGGACACTTGGGAATCAACAAGACACTCGACAGGATCCGAGCCGTCTTCGACTGGCCTGATATGTGAGGCGATGTGACCCGATTCTGCAGGTCATGCGACATATGCCAGAAGACAATCTCCAAGGGAAAGGTGCCCAAGGTTTCTCTAGAGAAAATGCCACTGATTGATATGCCTTTCAAGCGGGTAGCTGTGGACCTGGTGGGGCCAATATCCCCTCAAAGTGAAGATGGTCATCGCTACATTTTGACTCTGCCTGGTGGACTACGCTACACGTTACCCTGAGGCCGTACCATTGAAGAAGATCGACACTCCAACAGTGGCATAGGCGCTCGTCGACATGTTCAGCCGTTTGGGGATTCCTGAGGAGATCCTGGGTGACCTAGGAACTCAGTTCGTCTCCGACTGCATGGAGGAAGTCAACCGGCTATTGAGCATCCGACACCTTACTACCACCCCTTATCACCCCATGTGTGGGCTGGTTGAAAAGTTTAATGGAACATTGAAGGCTATGCTGATGAAACTGTGTGCTGAACAGCCAAGGTTGTGGCATAGATATATCAATGCCTTGCTCTTCGCATACCGTGAAGTTCCTCAGGATTCGACAGGGTTTTCCCCTTTTGAATTACTGTACGGTAGGACTGTAAGGGGGCCCATGCACATCCTGAAGGAGCTGTGGACCAAGAATATCGACGCGCCTGAGGTGAAGATCCAGTACGTCTTCGACCTGAGAGAGAAGCTGGAAGATACCCTCAGGATGGCTCGAGAAGAACTGGGGAAGGCGCAGAACAAAGGGAAGCATTACTAATCGTAAAGCAAAACCTCGACGATCCCAGCCAGGTGAACAGGTGTTGGTTCTTCTTCCTACCGACAACAACAAACTCCTGATGCAGTGGAAGGGACCCTACGTTGTCGACACAGTGGTTGGCATCAACGACTACAGAGTCAAGGTCAACAACAAGGTGGAGACTTTCCATGCTAATCTGCTGAAGAAGTATATTGAGAGGGGTCGTCAAGACAAAACACAACTGACGGCATCGGTGCTTCTTGCGGATGACGAAAGACTAGACGACGAGAACTTGTTTGACCTTAATGAACTCCGCCACAAGGAGGATGTAGAAGACATCCAGTTTGGTCAGAATCTGACCCAGACTCAACGAGAAGAACTGCGCGTCCTGACTCAAGAATTCAAGCATCGGTTTACACCTGACCCATGAACAACAGACACCATTCAGCACGAGGTTAATCTGACGTCAAATGAGCCAGTTCGCAGCAAACCTTATCGTCTTCCTTATAACATGAGGGAAGAACTGAAAGAGGATATCAAGGAAATGCTGAATCTGGAAGTCATCAGGGAGTCCAAGTCACCATATTCGTCCCCAGTTGTCATCGTGAAGAAACCAGATAGATCCAACCGAGTTTGTGTGGACTACCGTAGACTCAATAAACTAACAATCTTCGACCCAGAGCCTATGCCCACAGCGGAAGAACTGTTCCAGAAGGTCAGCCGAGACCGATTTTTCTCCAAAATTGACCTAAGCAAAGGGTATTGGCAAATCAAGGTTGCAGAAAAAGATATCCCCAAGACAGCATTCGTCACACCCGACGGTCATTGGGAGTTCATGAAGATGCCTTTTGGTATGGTGAACAGTGGTGCCACATTGAAGAGAGGACTGAAAAAGATCCTAGAAGATATGCAGAATGTGATCTTTTACTGGGATGACATTTTGATCCATACCAAAACTTGGGGGGATCACCTCAAAGCCCTCCGAGAGCTGTTCCAAAGACTGTCAGATGCAAATTTCACCATCCGTCCAAGCACGTGTATTCTTGGGGCCGACAAAATAGACTTCATCGGACACAAATTGAGCGAAGGTTTAAAGGGGCTACACGACGACAACGTGCAGAAGATCAGGGATGCCCCGCGACCTACGACCAAGACGCAAGTTCGCTCATTTATGGGCTTGGCGAACTACTACCGGGAGTTCATACCAAACTTTGCGGCAGTCACAGGTCCCCTGACTGACTTGCTGAGGAAAGGACAACCTAACGTATTGAAGTGGGAGGAGGCTCAACAGCGAGCATTCCAGGCAGTTCGAGACATCCTAACCGAGAAGCCTGTTCTACACCTCCCTGACCCTTTGAAAACTTTCTTCCTGAGAACAGACGCCTTCAGCGAAGGAGTAGGTGCAGTCTTAATGCAAGAGGATAATGGAAAACTCCATCCAGTGAGCTACGCCAGCAAAAAGTTGACCAGAGCTGAGAGAAACTACTCGACCATCGAGAAGGAGTGCCTAGCCATCATCTGGGGAGTAAGGCGGTTCGAACTGTACCTTCTGGGTGTGCCATTTGTTCTCCAAACGGACCATCAGCCCTTGAACTATCTAAACTCTGCAAAGTTTACAAATTCTCGTATTATGAGATGAGCGATGTTCTTGCAGAATTTTGACGTTAAACTACAGTCTATCAAGGGTTCTCAGAACTTTGGAGCGGATTACCTGAGCAGAGCAGTTTAAATGAACATTTCTGTGTCCATAACATTTCGGTGTCCAGGACAGTTTAAAGGGACATGTCTTCGCTCAGGACACTTTAAAGGAACTGTGAGAAGATTATTATAAAGTAGTTGATTTGATTTCATTTTGATGTGAAATTCGTATTATTTGTGGTTTTGTGTAGGTTAATACAGCCACAACCGTATTTTGAGATTTGAGAAGAAATTTTTGTGAAATTTCATTCTAAACATTACACTTTCAATGCAAACACGGCTGGCTTCTAGTACATGCGTCGTGTTTGCAATTTCAGGTTACGCCGTATGCCTACCTGAAGAGCCCCCCCTTGGGGCGAAACCGGTCGTGGGCGGCAAAACTTTAAATCTACTCAGCAGGTCCAATATCTGTTTGGGAATATTTTCTATCTTCCCCCCTCGGGGGGAGGACGGGATATTCTCCAGCGGATGGCGGGGCGCCTGGGGGTAGTCCCTATTACTTTATGTAGTAGGTGTTCAGTGGAAGGCTCAAAAGATCTAATAAGCGATGCAGTCACAAAAGGGCAGCTGATGTCCTGATGACACAATGCAAGCTTACCAGCCTGGAATTCCATGGCATTAGCACAGCATTCTCAGAATTAGTTAATGAAAAATTACGTCCCTTGGTGCTAATCTGATTGCGTGCATTTTTTGGCTTTGGGCGACGCCTTTGTTAAAAGTAAAGAATATATATATATATATATATATATATATATATATATATATATATATATATATATATATATATATATATATATATATATATATATATATATATATATATATATATATATATATATATATATATATATATATATATATGTTGTTTGGCATCCTGTCTCGGAAGACAATGGAGTATATGCGCTTGCTGGGTCAGTCACTGGAGTGACCTCTCCAGGGCGCAAGCCTGGGCGAAGTGTATGGAGATCCTGGGGTGCCCAGTCGTCAAGATCCCCCTCTCGGCCTCGCTGATGTATCCAAAGGAATGCAAAGCAGTACGTTTGGCACCAGTTTGGCTGCAGGAACTGCCAGAACAGTGCGTGAATACAGGCATCTGTCTGCCTTCGGGGCTCCACTCCTGATTTGAAGGGTTTACTCCCCCACATTTGGCCGTTGGATCCAACCTGATCTCCTCCGTCATCTAGCCGTTGGCTGTCAGAAACAGCTCATCCGCCTAGTGGTGCAATGTGAACACCACCCCCTCACGTGGTTTAGCCCACCAGCTGAGGTGGTTTGCCAGGGTGTGGCGCTTGGAGCCAGCACGTGAGAGATTAAGGAGATGGATGAGGACCAGTGATGCCCGTCCGTCCTATGTAGGACGCAGCTGCCGGCACACACACATATATATATATATATATATATATATATATATATATATATATATATATATATATATATATATATATATATATATATATATATATATATATATATATATATATATATATATATATATATATATAAAGTAAAATTGATGATATTCATGAACTATATTGATATACTTTCCTTCCCAAAATCCCTTGCGCGCCAAAATGAAGACTCGATCTTGATGATATTTGCATTTTTCAAAACGGAAAATTGAAATATTTTCATACTACAAAATTAACAAGCTCTTTACGTTGTAGTAATGAAATACTTCTTAGTCTTTACGGACGCTCGAAATTTATATCATTTACTACACACACTCGAACAGACGTCAGTCGCTGCACTGACTATAGTGAAATTGACGAGATGTCAGCTGGCGATATCGACAACCTGGGAAAAGAACTAAATAAACAAACATGCTGGCATTTCCCACAATTATGCAAGCAGATTTTACTCAGTAACACGCACGGTTATACAAAGCAAGCACCGATGTCTTCATAACAGACGAAATATACAGCCGAGTCGACAGTGATATACAATCACTTGCCATTTTTGTGTTTTGTCTAAACACCGCAACCAGCCGCAAAATGAATGACGCGAGGAACAGTTTTGTTTTGGACGGGATACATAGCAACATTTTGCTTGATATAGTGCCGTTAACGGACAGATGTAATTACTTGACCCGAATCAAATATCCTCGTCTTACGACTCAGACATTTTGATTCGGGTCTCATAATCACATATGCCTGTTATCGGAACTATATCAAGCAAAATGCTGCTCAAAATAATATATTGTCGCATTTCTTTAAACTTTATTAAAATGAAACTTTATTTGCAAAGGATAAATGATACAGGTATAAAAAGATCTTTTTTTCAATCATGTCCTTACTAAGCCTCAGCAGACAAGCCCCAATGTAAGAACACTATGGACAGTACAAGCATAAACATCATTCAATAAAACTGTGTCTACATAAAAAGACTTCAGCTTTTTTTTTTTTTTTTTGCTTTTTTTTTTAAAGCGTGTGTTTTCGTTTTTGAGCAGGGCATTTGTATAGTCTCTGAAGGTAAGTTCGTCGTCTAGTGTTATATCTATTATGCCCAGATCTTTGTATGTGTGCACTTGTTCAATAGCCTGAACCTTGATCACTACTGGGATCTGATACCACTGTCGTTTGTTTTTACGAAAACCTAGACGCATTTCCTTGTTTATGCCAACATGTGAAATTCGAGTAAGGACAGGTGTTGTTAAAAAGGGACAGGAAGAGTTTGAAACAGACTTTCCTTATTACCGAAACTAAGGCTTGTCACCGAGGATTGAAACCTAAAGAAGTGAATCCTCGTGCAGTAAATTTCCTTAGTCGAAAGATGCACTACGTGAATAATTTCGGCAGAATAGATTGCTGTTTATTTTCTACCGATCTGACTGTCTCGTCTGTCATGAAAAGCGTGATACCTCGCGTAGCGGGTTGTCTTCCCGTCCTGTGCATCATCCTGCTGACCCTGTGTCCACAATTCCAGGCCATTCACAAATCCAGACCAAAAAGGTGACTACCAAGCGTGTAAAATGCAGAGAAAAACCCAAAGGAGAAAGAAACGCGCTTAGAAAAGACAGTTACAACATAATAATGTAGAAACTCTTTTCTAAGCGTGTTTTTTTTTTCGTTATGTTTTTCTCAGGCCATCCGCTGCTGGTGTGATTCAGTGCCCCCCCCTTTCTCATCATGCACTACTGCTTCAAGGACCTGTGTCGGTGTAACCGCTACACCCTGGACTGCTCCTCCAACTGGGGCAACTTGACGTACGTGCCGCGTGTAATGGACAACGTCCAGGTGCTCAACTTCTCCAATAACCAGCTAGCCACGCTCCCGCACGGCTTCTTTCTCAACGCGTCGGCTAAGGTCTGGCTGCTGGACCTCTACAATAACGGGCTGACCCACCTGGCCGACGCGGCTTTCACGGGGCTGCCCCACCTGGACACGCTGCTGATAGGAGGTAATCACCTCAGCTACACCGCTCTGGCGCCGGTCTGGAACATCTCGACCCTGCGGACGCTGGACATCAAGTGCGGGGCTCTGGGGCCCGTCCCCCTCGGGCAGTTTGTGGACACGCCCATGGCGGCCAGCCTGCAGTACCTGGACCTCAGCTGGAACCACATCATGTCCCTCGACATGGCGGTCCTGCAGCCACTACACAGCCTCAAGAACTTATCAGTGTTGACTAACGGAATGTACGAGTTAACAACGTATTATTTACCATCGCTGCTCTACATAAACTTTCATAGCAACATCCTGACGGACTTCCCGCAGACATGCGAGCCGGGCACGGGACGATCACTCTTTCCCAACCTGACAGACCTACATCTTGACTTTAACGCAATCACTGAAATCCAAGACCCTGTTTGTCTGCCCAGACTCCAAGTATTGGATCTTAAGAACAACCGTCTAGCGTCTTTCCTAAGTGGCACCTTTGCAGCACAACGGTTTCCAGTTCTGATTCAGCTGTCGATCAATCAGATGGGGAAACAAATCCTAACAATGGACGGTTTTGTTTTTAACAATTCTGCTTTGACCTACCTATATATCGGGCTGAACGGCCTCGACTTCTCCACGTCTGTGTCTGTGTCTGTAGTGGACGAGGATGTGTTTGGGGGTCTCCCCAATCTACGTCTTATGTTCCTTGACCAAAACAACTTTGAGTTTGGTTACGGACAGGAGAATGCATCGTCTGCTGCGACATGTACATCGCCTGGAAATGCTATACCTGGGTGATAACAGGATTTCACAAATAACGCCCAACACCTTTTCTATCGTACCTGAGCTTAAGGAGCTGTACCTGTACGAGAACTCTCTCACCACCATTCCTGACTGCGCTTTTGACCGGCTGGACAAACTGAGAGTTTTGAAACTGAATAACAATCGCCTCTCATTCATTCCCGCAACTGCTTTTGATGATGCCACTTGTCAAAGGTAAGGTCAGTCGTGCTGATTAGAGCCTCGCTCTAACAAAAAAGGCAAAACCCTGGTGGCCCACGTGTATGACCAATTCATATAATAAGTGTAACCTTGACCTTTTCAATAGTTTACTGAAATGATAAAGTGTTCAAGTGTCTAAACATATGTAAAAGGGTTGGCTTATGTGCCAGCAAATATGAGTTTTCTCAAAATGTATGCATTTTTTCACAAATTTGTCAACCCTCCGTGAGACTTGACCTTTGTGAGGAGTCGACTAAATGAGCATACGTAGAAAGGTGTTATCATTAGCTACTTCCGGCCTTCCTCACTCTACCACTCTCACTCTCCAGCGCGTCCAGAACAATGCTGCCCGCCTCGTCCTCAGAAAGAAAAAATCCGAACACATCACTCCCCTGCTCAAGCTCCTTCACTGGCTCCCCATCCCCCAACGCATCCAATACAAGATTCTGTCTCTCTGCTACAAATCCCTGAACAACTATGCTCCTACCTATCTCTCCAACATAATTCACCCCTACACTCCTTCCCGCTCCCTCCGCTCCGCCTCCGACCCTCTCCGCCTCCTCATCCCCCGCACCAAACTCAGCACTTTCGGCCCCCGCTCCTTCTCCGTCTACGGTCCATCCACCTGGAACACTCTCCCACTCTCTCTCCGTCAGAAACACTCTCTCTCCTTCTTCCAGTCCGCCCTCAAAACTCACCTCTTTCAACAGTTCTAGCACTATATCACCACACTCCCCACCCCAAGCTGACCGTCGTAATGTATTTTCACTATTTGTGGTACGTGAGTCTTTGTCTAAAGCGTGCGCATGTGTGTGCGTGTCGTGAGTGCGCGCTTAGAGTTATAATTATTATAAGATAAGCGCATTATAAATATCGTAATTATTTATTATTATTATTATTACTTTTATGCCAAATTTGAAAAAAAAATGCACAAATTTTGATTACAAACTACAATTCTATCAAAAACTGTCATTTTTCACACATTTTCCGACCTCCTGTGACTCTTGACCTTTCCAAGGTGTCATCCAAATTAGTATGCATGGAAAGGTCTTTCCATTAGGTATCTCTGTACCAATTTTGGGGCTGAAGTTGCAGACAGTATTTGAGAAGAAACAATTTGTATCAAAATATGGCTGTTTTTATTGGGTTCTTTTAATTTCTTTCTGGGCCCCCTGTGACCTTAACCTTTGAGAAAGGTCAATAAAACTGGTATCTTTAGAAAGTTTTTTCCCCAAAGTACCCTTTGGCCCAATTTAAAGTCAGAGGCTTAAATAGTCTCCGAGAAAATGCCAACGTTAAAATTTACCACGGACGACAGGAGACCGACAACGGATGTCGAACAGACTACGGATGGCCCATTACATAGATCCACTTTTGCTATCGCACCTGAGCCACACACAGGCCCGGATCCAGGGGGACCCCCACCCCCCTCGGACCCGAAATTTGTTAAAATGCTATAACAAAGTCCCTTTTTGGGGGTGTTTGCCCCCCCCCCTCCACTGTTGGTTTATATTTTGGCGAACGTCCCCCTCCCCCCCCCCCCCCCGCAACCCGTCATTTGATATTTGTACTCCTCGTGGAAACAAGATCCGCCGCCTATCCCCCCCCCCCCACTTCCTCGGCCCTTGCGGAAACAAGATCTGCCGCCTACCCCCCCCCCCCCTTCCTCGGCCCTTGTGGAAACAAGATCTAGCGTGGTGGAGGCCTTTTCCATCAGGTTCAAGGTCCCAAACAAGAAGTCCCCCCCTCCCCCCGTCCGGAGCTGTGATCCGGCCCTGACACATGCTATAGCCACGGGTTGTGCAATCTCAGAGGCCACATGCAACGGCGTATAGAAGCAGTTGAATAGCGGCTTGAAATATTCGGTGTGGAGAAGGTTTGCCCGGTGCGCGTGATTTCTTTTTCAAACCGAGTTCCTTAACTCATTCTACCCCAGACACACCACAGCAAGATAAAGATCGACCAAGATATTTCAAGGGTGATGCCAGAATAGCTTGGCGCCTATGGGCGCCAAGCTATTCTGGCATCACCCTTGAAATATCATGGTCGATCTGTGTCCTGCACTGCAATGCAATCTTCAGAGGACAACGGCAACATTTTGGGAATTTCGGTGTTGGGGTAGAATGAGTTAACGCAAGCTAAGTATATAGTTCTGCGCATTTAATAATAATAATAATAATAATAATAATGAGTACTTGTATAGCGCCTAACCTCAGATTAGAGCTCTAGGCGCTTAACAAAAACTAATGTACAAAAATAACTAATTACAAAAATGCAATTTACAAAAAGTACAAAAAAACAAAATACAACGCACTCTGTAAACAAGCTATAAAGTCACCATTCAAAAGTGCTACGCTTATGGACTCATACTGGCATTCACACACACACTCACACACACACACTACTTCTAACATAGATAGAGATGACATTAACATGACAGGTGTGTGACAAAGTCATTTGTAGCTGACAGAAAAAATATGGGTCTTTAGGGCTCGCTTGAATGCCTCTCTCGAATCCACGTATCTCAGTTCGCGTGGGAGGTCATTCCAAACAACTGGGCTTTGGTATCTGAATGACCTCTCACCAAACGACTTTGTTTTGACAAGAGGGATACGTAAAACTCGAGAGTCGGCAGCAGAGCGCAAATTCTGTCTTGAGGGCGTATACAGCTGGAGAAGAGTGGCAAGGTAGTGTGGGCAGGAACAGGTAATACAACTGTGAGTCATGCATGAAATTTTGTACTGAATCCTAGCTGTTACAGGTAACCAGTGAAGAGCAGACAGATGGGGTGTGATATGATCTGATCTAGGGACTCTAAGAATCAACCTAGCAGCTGAGTTTTGAATTTTCTGGAGTTTGCCAATCAGACACTGGGAACAGCCAGCCAAAAGAGCATTGCAATAGTCTAATTTAGACAAAACAAAAGCGCAGACAAGTACTTTAGTTGCTTCAGGTGTCAGATAGTGGCGGACTGAAGCAATGCGTCGCAGTTCAGTATAGGCGGATCTGCAAACGTTGTTCACATGAAGGCGCATGGACAGGCTACTATCAAGTGTGACACCCAGATTTTTTACATGGGGGGGGAGAAAGGGACAGTGGCACCACAGATTTGTAATGACTGGGGGAGTGTCAGCGTCTTCGTCAACCTCGGGGAAGCAATGATCATGGCCTCAGTTTTTCCGTCATTCAACTGTAATTTGTTTGAAGTCATCCACATCTTAGTATCCAAGACACACTCCTGAAGGCTCTCGATTGTGTCCATAATCTGATCAGGTGAACATGAGTCATGGAGTTGAGTATCATCTGCAAATGCATGATGTGATATAGAGAAACGGTTAAAGACACTGGCCAGTGGCTGAACATACAGGGTAAAGAGGACTGGTCCAAGAACTGAACCTTGTGGGACGCCAAAGCGCACGGTGGATGGGCTGGATAGTTTATCATTAACAACTATGCACTGAGTTCTGTCTGTCAGATATGATCTAAACCACGATAAAGCAGCCGAACTGTGCGCGCAGCTTGGGTTACAGTAGGATTGGGTTAGGAAAGCGTATTTCGCGCCCGGCACTGACTACCGCCCTCTATCTGCTTTGCATACGGTGCAGACCGAGAGACTGAGGTATTAGTAACCACTGTGAGGTTTCCGGCGACATAGGTAAACTGAAAAGAGACGCTGACTAAACCAGGGTGGGATAAGACGTTTGGAAAGCAGAAGTAGGTCAAAACAGCATACGTTTCGACGAAAACAGTAGATTGAAAGTCAGGACAAACATGCGATATCGCATGTTTAACCGGACTTTTGATCCACTGTTTTCGTCAAAATTCATGCAATTTTGACCTACTTCTAATTTCCCATCAACTCCTATTGTTACGGTGTTATTTAACAAGTTTTGAACTCCCAGCTTGTGTAGTAGAAGAAAATGAAAGGTTGCAGGTGGCATTTTGTGTGCGCGGGTAGTGTGTGTGTGTGTGTGTGTGTGTGTGTGTGTGTGTGTGTGTGTGTGTGTGTGTGTGTGTGTGTGTGTGTGTGTGTGTCTGTGTGTGTGTGTGTGTGTAGGCTTACGTGTGTGCGATTGTGTGTGCGCGCGTGTGTGCTGTACGTAATCACAGAATAGAGAAACAAGATAAGTAATTGTTTGTCTATTCAGCTAAAGTTTTCCTTTTCTGTCCTTTTTTAAAAGCGTTTAACGTCTGTCTTACTTTATTATTCCCTTAATTTCTACACGCATGGTAGTCAATGGTATGACATTGTGCAGGCTGCAGCAGCTGGATATGTCAGGCAACCCGTTCCAGTGTAACTGCGACATTCTGTGGTTCCAAGGCTGGCTCAAGCAGTCTTCGGGCAAGTTCCAGAACTACCGCAACCAGGGCTACCGCTGTGTCAACGTGGACAACACCACCGTGCAGGAGTTTTATCTGAATGACCAGGTGAGTAGTTCCATGGTCAGTACATAGCGTAGAGTATCTAAGGTGTTGGATGGTATATAACCAACAATGTAAAAAAAAAAAAAAAAAAGAAGTTTAAACCGCGTTCCGGAATGACAAAGAAAAAACCTTGAATCTGTTTTGTTCTTTTTTTTAATCTAAAGTGTGTTTTATTCTTTCTTAGCCATTTCCTTACACTGTTTGTCCTTGCAGTCTGTTAAACCCATTCTAGACACAGACAAAAAGGTTAACATATTGGGAGAAGTTGTGTTGAAGGTTCTTTTCTTTATAGATGCATTCCGATATGATTTCCAACAATTTGAAACTTCCGTCTGTCACTTTCGTGCCTGCACTCAAGTAAACAAGATGGGATTCCCAGCCCAAAGCAGTGTTTTCGAAGATTTCGCCCAAACATATACCCCAGCAGTCGGGCACATACACACAAACGTACAAACACATAGACAGGGTGAACCCGATGTACCCTTGGTGTACCCACCATGTAAGGGGAGTAAATTAATGTAATCTGCCCGTACTATTTTCTGTACTGATTGCACTATTGTTAATACGAGTTCAAAGAAACTCAAGAAAAATAAAGGATTTACACAGTATAATCACATTGAAGGCTTTGCTGACCTTCTGTTACCTCTACGCATGAATGATTAGTCAGACAAATACAATCACAAAACTGATATCGTCTGCCAATTTCTGTCATCTTACGTTGGCATATATAACAGTCATTTATTAGAAGACAGCGCATTTAAACAAGAAATTGACATTGAATCACATTCGTTAAAATGTACATGACAAGATAGGTCTTACTGTTGTGTACAATGTGGTAGGTTGTATGTGCATGCAAATGACGTGTTTAAGGCAGGTAAACGTAACACTTGTCTGAAACTAAAACTAAAAATGTTTAAGGTCAAATAACTTTGGAGGGTCAAGTGAAAAAACAACGGCTTGTTACTAAACATTATTAGTAATGTTGAACTGTGTGTTTAATTTCTTCAGTAAGTAAATAAGACCAATTTCCACCAAACTGTATAACAATTTACGAAAAGGACAAAATGGGAAGCGCATTAACTTTAATCATAATGGTTTGACATACTCTTTCGACCGTCTTTTAATTACGTAGCCAAGGACAATATGTCAACAGCAAATTGTTCAACTCTTGTTTCTATAAGTGATAGATACGAGAAACGATTCCTTTAAATTGTTTGCAATCGGCACATAAACATTTGCATTGTATACACCTTTCCTGTGCTATAATTCCCTGTACAAAAGATGAAAAAGTAATAACTATTCACATTGTTGAGACCACTAAAACCGACCGTTTTAAACAGCTACGCTCCTGATGCTATTATCATAAAGAATAACGACCCCGTTGACATCCATGTATCATTAGAAAAATGTCATAACAATAAAGTGGCGTCAGTTGTCGCTCATTGTCAAGGTGATGCTGTAACATTTCTGATCTGGGCCTGTATTCACGATTTCACTGTAGTTTACCGGCAGATAAAAGGCTACCGAGTCGTTAGCCAACGGGCCTGTAAACACTTTTTGCCGGTTAAATGTTAACGGGTCGGTAGCTGGCTGTAATGTAAGAAGTACCGGCCTGTATAGTCTATATTTAACATTCGGCTATTTCCACATGCCGGCTAGCGAATACGCAGGCCGTTGAGCCTCAGAGCACCACGTTTTGTGCAGATATCTTAGCAAAGTGAGCTTTCATGTACAATACGAAGATGTACCAATACATGTATCATTTAGTGGCACTTTTGACTGATGGGTTACATTTAATTTATGAAAGTGACCCACTGAGACGTTGTCGCCTAAAAACACCGGCTGCATGCATCCCTTTGACGAGAAGAAAATTAAACGGCTGAAACACTGCCTTATCTAACCCTCTGTAACTGCAGTAGTGTGATAAATGACGGTCATCGCCATTAAAGGGGACACTTTTATTGTTCGTGAGACATACTTGATACAGGAACAAAATTGAAAACCTGGGCATGTCAAAATTAACGTACAAACCATGCAAAAATTATTTCTCTTACATACAACGTTGACAAGGCATAACGCAAGTTACTGTGCATTTATACATGTGTGTGTGTGTGTGTGTGTGTGTGTGTGTGTGTGTGTGTGTGTGTGTGTGTGTATGTGTGTGTGTGCGCGCGCAAATTTTACAAATGAACATTAAAATGTACATAAATTAAAGTAGTGATCCATTATCTAAAATGATTTTTTATTACTTTTTGTTCCTCTCTGTTAATATTAGCACTGAACCGTCACCTATTCCCCCTCCCCGTTTAAATCCATAGGTAATATAACAGCTGTCATTGACCCCAATAACCCGCATATTTGAGCCGTCCATCACTTCGGTGCCGTGGACGTTAACCGACCCCCGAACAAAGGAACCAACCAACCAGTTCCTCGATCACCTTACTTGCAAAGTAGACCTAAATATAAAACAGACAGACTTAGACGATGTGTGTGCCTTCTGATTTATTGGTGAAATTTATCGAAAACAGTTTTAAATAATATTTTGCCCAAAAGATCATTGGACCACCCACCTACTCTTCCTATTCTGAAATTGAAAGTATATTTTCATATTAGAGGCTCAGTATGCAAACTCACATTACACAAGCCATTTCTTTTTAGTATGAGCGTGCCATTAAATAGTTTAGTGGTCACTGACATGAACTTCTATGGTTTTCTCATTTTCATGTGTAATCATAAATTTGGTCAAAGAAAAGGAACAAGAATGCAGTATAGTGTAGAGCTCACCGATTCACAGATTCCAATATCAAGGTCAAGCATAACGGTTAACGTTGGGTTTGTTTGTTTTTTTTTTGCGTTGGAAACTTGGTCACCTTCACTCATTTACGTGCAAAAGAATATTGTGGTACTGAATGTTTGTTTCGTCAATGCATTCAAGTGTGGCCTGGTTTTTTGGTTTGTTGTTGTTTGGTTGTTGTTTTTGGTTTGTTTGTTTTGTTTGTTTGTTGGTTGGTTTTGTTTGTTGTTGATGTTGTTGTTGTTTGTGTAAGAACCTATTTCTTATTCACCTTTTTCTTTGCATAAATCCGATGAAAGTTTTTTTTTCGTCACAACAAAGCCGCCAGTTGTCTTGGCAAAGAGCGTGACGCAATTTACTTTGAAATATAACGTCAATATTTTGGATGTTACACGAATGTTCCTACTTGATGTAATAGTGCAATACATGACACGAGAGGACGAGTCGTCACTATGAAATGATGCCGCTGCGCGTGAGCAAGTCAAGTTTCAATATCGTGTGTGCCCGTACCATTTCGTTGACCAGACTTTCTACAGGACCATGCTGTGCACACGTGGCCGTTCACGCAGCAGGGCTATATCACGAGTGGGTGATACTTCCTTGTTGGCATCCTTCTGTCTCGGAAGACAATGGAGTATATGTGCTTGCTTGGTCAGTCCGTTTTTTTAAGATTTTCAGTGCCTGCTGTGACTAATCAGTCCAATGCGAGAGCGGCAGTGTCTGTTGCATTTGCTACAGGTGAAGCCTGTGACTGTTGCTGTGGGCACTGGCTCTTCTTACTTTCGTCTGCGCTGCCTCTTCTCCTCCCACTGGCTTTCTCTCCTTCCCTCGCTCAGCTTTATGCTGGTCTTCACTGCGAGCCGCCAGCTGGCACGATCTGCGGTGGTGGCTTCTAAGTCTGCGGGATTCAGGCTTCCAGCTTTCAGATCACGCTTGCAGACATCATTGTATCTAAGCACTGGTCTGCCTGCTGGTCTGGTGCCGGAGGCGAGCTTACCATACAAGGTGTCCTTAGGCATCCTACCATCCTGCATGCGGCAGACATGACCGAGCCAGCGTAGGCGTCTTTGTGCAAGGAGTGCGTACATGCTAGGAATGTTTGCCTGGGCCAGCACTTCAATGTGTGGAACACGGTCCTTCCAAGTGATTCCCAAGATTCTCCTCAGACTGCGCAGATGGAAAGAGTTGAGTCTGCGCTCTTGACGGGTGTACAAACTCCACGTCTCGCTGCTGTAGATAAGAATGCTGAGCACACAGGTCTGGTACACTTTCATCCTAGTGTTGATGGTAAGCAAGCTGTTGTTCCACACTCTCTTGGTCAGGCGAGCCATCGCTGTTGATGCCTTGCCGATTCTGGAGTCCAGTTCGTTGTCCAAAGAGAGGTTATTGGAGATAGTTGAGCCAAGGTATGTAAAGTTCTCCACTACCTCGAGGGTGTGATCGCCTATAGAGATGCAAGGGGTGCTGCTGACATCCTGGCACATGATGTTTGTCTTCGTCAGGCTGATGGTCAGCCCAAACTCATCGGTGGCGCGAGCGAAGCTGCTGGCGAGACGCTGTAGTGCTTCCTCAGTGTGGGCGGTCAGGGCAGCATCATCAGCAAACAGCATCTCTCTCATCAGGACCCTGCGCACCTTGGTCTTTGCGCGCAGACGTGAAAGGTTGAAGAGGCTACCTTTACTCCGAGTGTGGATGAAGACGCCATCTTCTGATTGACTGAAGGCATGGCGCATCAGCAGGGAGAAGAAAATGCCGAAAAGTGTAGGGGCGAGTACGCAGCCTTGCTTCACGCCGCTTCGGATAGGGAAGGGTTCTGAGGATGAGCCATCATACTGTACGGTACCTTTCATTTCGTCATGAAAGGATGTGACCACCTTCAGAAGCTTGGGGGGACATCCGATCATGTGTGATAGGGTGAAGAGACCTCTTCTGCTGACCAAGTCGAAGGCCTTGGTCAGGTCAATGAAGGCGATGTAAAGTGGCTGTCTCTGCTCCCGGCACTTCTCCTGCAGCTGTCTCAATGCGAAAATCATGTCGACTATTGATCTTTGAGGTCTGAAGCCGCACTGCGCTCTGGGTAAACGCGTTCGGCCAACACTTGGAGTCTGTTCAGCACCACGCGAGCGAAGACCTTTCCCACAGTGCTCAGCAAGGAGATGCCTCGATAGTTGTTACAGTCACTGCGGTCTCCTTTGTTCTTGTAGAGCGTAATGATTTTGGCATCCCGCATGTCCTGAGGGACTGTTCCCTCCTCCCAGCACTGAAGTAAAAGCTCATGGAGGTGGCCAAGGAGGACACTCTTTTTACCCGCCTTGAGAACCTCTGGGGGAATACTGTCATTGCCTGGAGCTTTACCACATGCTAAGGAGTCAATGGCCTTGCTGAGTTCGTCTACAGTTGGCAGAGTGTCAAGTTCTTCCATCACAGACAGAGGGGTAGTGCTCTCCACTGCAGTGTCAGTGACGTTGTTCTCCCTCGAATACAGCTGCTGGTAGTGCTCGGCCCATCTCTCCATCTGCTTGCCGCGGTCCGTAATGATGTCTCCAGTAGTGGACCTCAGGGGGGTGACCTTAATGGTGCTTGGGCCAAATTAAATAAAACCTGTGTGATTCAGCTTTTCCGCTCTAAGACAGCAAAGAAGGAGGTTGTAATTAAATCTGTTAAGACCACAAGAGTGAGATTCTCAGTACCATCTAAACACCGATGTAACAATCTGTTTCGTACTCACCTTTTTTTCTGTTTGCAGTAATCCGATTTAAGTTGGCCGTTTACGCACCACGGATGTATCATACACGTGTGATACAGCTGAGCGGCTGTATCACACGTGTGTGATACAGCTTTTCCACTCAAAGGCAGCAAAGAAGGAGGTGTGTAAGAAAAGACATAACCCCTGAAAATGCTTCGGAAATAAAGGACTTTGTACGAGTTTGAAGGGTGCTTCTTCTATGTGCCTCTTCATACTGTATGAAAATCAGACTTCTTCTAAATGTGTTTAACCTTGCACACAGATTGACCAGATCATTGTTATTTAGGGCTGAAGCGTGACTCTTTCTTTGCTGATCTTTGCTGGTTATTGCAATACATTCTGCACTCTTCTACAGGCAGTCACTCAGTCTTTTGGTGTTGATTATAACAATGGTGATGATGATGGCGTTGTTGGTGTTGTAGCCGTGTATCATGAGCAGTATGACGTCCGTGCTGATCATTGTCTTCACGAGTCTGATCCTGCTGTCACTCGCCGCCTTTTCCCTGAGTTTCGGATACCGCTGGCACTGTCGTCTGTGGATGTACGAGGTTTGCCGAGGGCGTGACAGGGGTGGACGTCACGTGGAACAGCAGCGCAGGCTCACCGCTTATGACGTCTTTGTGGCCTATGCTGAGGAGGTGGGTCCTGAAGAGGAGGCGAAATGTCTTTTCCAAACGCAGCTCCGCTACGCAAGTCAGTTTCCGTTAATAGTTCTACCAATCAAGTCGGCACTACTTTGCTAGAAACTTGCCTTTCGGAGCTCGGTTGGGAAAAGTAGTTATGCAGGAGAGGAGCTGTGCGTGCATGTGTGTTCGTGTGTGTGTGCATGTGTGTGTGTGTGTGTGTGAGAGAGAGAGAGAGAGAGAGAGAGAGAGAGAGAGAGAGAGAGAGAAAGAGAGAAGCTGTGTGTGTATGTATGTGTGTGTGTGTGTGTGTGTGTGTGTGTGTGTGTGTGTGTGTGTGTGTGTGTGTGTGTGTGTGTGTGTGTTTTGTGTGCTGCCAGATGCGATTTGTGTCATTTGGGACCACACTGTGCAGCACGTACAATCAGTGCTTAACTTGTTCTTTCAAAGGGCGGGATTGAGAGTAGGGGTGGTGATAATTAATTGGTGTTAATGCCTCAGATCCGCCGATGCATATATATTATGCATCTTTTACTTTTAACAAAGGCGTCGCCCAAAGCCCAAAAATGCACTCAATCAGAATAGCTCAAGGGACGTAATTTTTCATTAAATTCTGAGAATGCTCTTGCTACGGGTTGCGGGGCTCCTGGGGGTAGTCCCTACTACTTTATGTAGTAGGTGTTCAGTGGAAAGCTTACAATGATAGGTCTGTCATTCCTTCTCTCCCACTAACCCTCTCCTTTCTAGAACTAGTAGGCGATGCAGTCACAAAAAGGGCAGCTGATGTCCTGATGACACAATGCAAGCTTACCAGGCTGGAATGCCATGGCATTACCGTAGCAAGAGCATTCTCAGAATTTAATGAAAAATTATATATATATATATATATATATATATATATATATATATATATATATATATATATATATATATATATATATATATATATATATATATACGTATAAAACGTAACATTTATTTTATCAGTTTGTAGCGCCAAACTCAAAGTTATTAACGCAAAGAGACCAACATTAACGAAGACATTGTTTCACTACCAGGACGTGGACTGGGTGCTGGAAGAGTTACTGCCCGTGCTGGAGGGTCAGTGGGGCCTCAGGCTGTGTATCCACCAGCGGGACTTCATCCCCGGCAAACACATCATCGACAACATCTCAGACTACGTGGACGAGAGCGACAAACTTCTCATGGTCTTCTCCCCGCACTTCGCCCGCAGCGAGTGGTGCCAGTTTGAGCTGAAGATGTGTCAGACTTGCGTCATGGATCGTGATGATGTGTTAGTGCTGGTGAACCTGCAAGAGATGATGTCACGTGACCTGACGGGTGCCATGTTGGCGGTGACGCGGACGACGACCTTCATCGAGTGGGACGTCTGTCCTTACGCGAGGACCTCCTTCTGGGGGCGCCTGAGGATCGCTCTGCGTGATGTCATTCAAACTGCACAAAACCGGCAGAATGTCTTAACGTGATTCGAGGTATGATCAGAAAGTAATGATAGTTGGGCCGCCATTTGTAAACTACTAAAGCCACATAAATAAAACTAGTATCAAAACAAATTTCAAACTTTGCTCTTTATTTGTGCACAATATGGGGCGGGTGTCTTCAGCCAAGCCGCTGTGTGACGTCATTGAAAGAGTGATGTAAACAACTGTGCTTTAAAACATTAGTCTCTCTACAAAATAATACATTTATTCGTACATTATTTAATGAGTGTAACTTTATGTTACGTGGTAGTCGTAGTATGATGCAATCACGCCACACGCACGCACGTAATGTACTTGTAAAAAAAAAAACTTCACTCAGTTGCATCTCGTCACACGTGGCACAAGGTTGTAGACCACACTGGAGTAACAGTTCCAACAATATTTTATTCTCACAATGCAATCTCAGCACAATGCATAAACAAATGCATCCACACTTTGGTACACTGACTCTCTACAATGCATCCACAGTTCTGATACACTGCATCTCCCATACAATAAACACACATAATACGCTAACACCCCTTTTTATGCTATTACAGATTTCCAGAACAATACCGCAAACTATACAACTCAACCGATCAGAAAAGAAAACGTAACCAAAAACTCATTAATCTTCATTAAAAAGAACACGCCATATCTGTCTACAATCTTCTACTAACATCTAGGTGCATTCCCTAAATTCCGTGCATTGTGTAAATGTTGCAAAATGTACCCAACAGCATGTTTACTGCAAAACGTTGACGTCATATCTGAGGTCACTAGAATAATCGCGACCCTGCCGAAAACCTTCCGGTCTAATGTAGGTCAGACTTTGCAACAATGTAGCGAAACTATGCGTCATTCTAGCTACTCAACAAAAATGTACGTAATTCTTATCTAAAATAACTCAACCGAACACGGGATCTTTCCTATGATTAACTCACACATGCCCTAAAAAGAATAACACAACCACAAACGTAACACTTTGCGACAGTCCAGTGAAATTCCAAACAAATTTGAAAGTTGTTTGATGTTGTACTTGTGTCTTGTCTGGCACTGACTGCAAGTAGATTATGCACTTTAACTATGAAAGAGAAGACTTATGAGTCCTGCTCTGACTGTCAAATTTTAGCCAGGAACCAGCAAGGTTTGCTCCTTATTTACACACTTACACACTGACAGGAAAATATGCATACATTTTATTTTATACAAATATCAAACTTCTGATCGTTCTCAGTTCAAAGGATAGTGTGCAATGACCTTGACGTCCATAAACTATCTGCAATAAGGATACACCATTTCTGTACAAAAGCTCAGATGCAACAGAAAGTTGATCGTTTAGACCAACTACTCAACACGTTTAGCATTAAGTGGCCTCTATCGACCTTGTGATGTCATCACTGACAACCATACTTGCTTGTCCTGTAACGGTATCTCCAACAAACAGTCTAAACAGGAGTGGCTGGCCTCTGATAAGAAGAGAGTATGGGCACTTTTCAGATTTTCAGAGTTCACGGCAACATTTTATACAATTTTTAAACATAGAGGTCTATGTCATTGTTCATATTTTGCCAGTGGTGCGCGCAGTCAATGCAAAATATCACGTCAGAATTCATTTCCAAAAGTGTTGAAGTCTGTTCATGAGCAGCGGCCAACTTTCAGTGACCAGACCATCTTGTTTTTCCTTAAAATTGGCAGTGGTGTTAAAGACGAGGTGTTACGATTGTGGTTGTGTTGTTTTGTGAGAGCATGCATGTGTTAATCGTAGGAAACGATCCGATATTTATTTGAGCTATCATGGTTACGTATCACGTACCTTTTCAGTAAGATTTTCTATCGTTCGCGCAGATAGCGGAATTGACTTTGTTATTATACACTAAGTTTAGTCCGGAAGCTTCTAGCAAAGTCGCACGGAGAAGAGCGGTCGATTTTTGTTATTCGTAGTTTCACTGAGAATAAACCAGAACGTTCGAGCAAGGTCGCGCTGTCTAGTGACCTCGCACATGTGACGTCAAAATGTAAGCAACATTTTAGTAGAGACGCTCTATTCTTAGTCTTTTTTTTCCCCCGCGTGAATTTAGCAGCCAGTCAGTGTATTATTAAAGGTCGTGAACGGTCTGCCATACTTTTGTGTGACGTCATTACACACTAGGATTTGGGGTTGAAATTAGCAGTCGAATTTTTGTAGACTATTGTAGTTATTCTAGAAAGTTCTCTTTTTTTTTTATTAATATTTATGAGTTTCAGTTACGTGTTCCGTTCTGATTGGTTGCGTTGTGGGAATTCCTTGGATTATTCTGGAAATTTGTTTTACTATAAAAGATGGTGCTAGGAAGCACGTGTGTACATTGTCATGCATTGTCAGTTGTAGGGACACACAGTTTATCGTAGGTACGTGGCCCGTATAGGGTGTACATTGTGAGAGGCGCAGCGTAACGGTGGTGTACGTTGTAAGATAAACTTTGTGTCGCCAGTGTTGACATTTTGCAGGGGAGACATTGTATCAGTGATGGTGCATTTGGGAATGCATTGTGTGGAGATCGCATCGCTGAAATAAAATATTGTTGGAACTGTTACTCCAGTATTGTCTACAACCTTAAGCCACGTGTGACGGGTTGCAGCTGAATGAAGTTTATTTAAAAGAACCTTACGTGCGTGAGTCTGGTGTGATATCATACTACGACTACGACTCAACACGTAACACAAGGTCACTGTGTCCTACACAGAGGAGCAAAACATGCGTGTTCTTCCTCAACCATCATGCAGTCCTTGCCTTGACCAATGTGTCCTTTAACTGAAAAAAAGGCTGGCAGAACGGAGTTTTCCCGCATCCAGGACCTAGCAAAAGCCGTAAATTCACAGGTCACCCGACCTTCATCAGAATATCACATTTGTTTTGAATCTTGCCTGAAGTAGCTGCAATTTTGCATAAACAGTGGAGGATAGTGTTATTACAAAAAGTCAAGTAAATTGGGACAACGGTTTCGGTTTTAACTATCATTACTTTTTTTTTTAATCATACCTCGTAACTGTGAACTGATGACGCACGACTTAAGTTGTGTTTCTATATACCTATGCGACGGCGTTGCAGTGGGCGACACCTAAAAAATTAGCTGAGCAGGAGGTGGGAAAAAAACACATCGTGTGCTTACACATAACGGCTGCGGCACGCGGAATGGCACCATTATTTAAGTTTTTCGAATTGTCAAAAACTTTGTCCCGTGCCGAAAACCACGCTCATTTCAATGTGGAATGTCGGCGGAATCGTCGTTTTATGCCTCCATCGGGCGATGATTTTTTTTTACGCGGTCTCCGCCTGCCACTCCGCTTTCGGGCCGCTTTTGCTTTTTTGATTTCTGTAGCTGTCGCCATCACTTTTGCGCGGCTGCCGCGTCGATACATGGAAACACGCCTGTATATCGCTGATATGAGACCGAAGAAGTTTGAAGTATGGTGTCCCACAGGGGTCTGTTTTGGGTCCTCTGCTGTTCTCTCTGTACACTAAACCAGTTTCCCAAATCATCAGCCAGAATAGCTGTGAGTATCACAAGTATGCTGATGACACTCAGGTCTCTAAGTCTGACCATCCTGGTAAACTGCAGACCATTGTCTCCAATGTGGAGAAGTGTATAGTTGAAGTCAAAGACTGGATGACTTGCAACAGACTCAAGTTAAATGATGATAAAACAGAGAGCATGCTTGTTGGTACTCGAGCTAGAACATCCGCCTCCAGCAGTGATCATATTTCCATAGGTGGCCATGACATTTCTTTCAAATCCGATGTGAAAAATCTGGGTGTATTCCTGGATTCAAGTTTATCGATGGAAAAACAGGTTAGCCATCTTTGCCGCACTGCCTACCTGGAGCTCCGCAAAATAGGCATGATCAGATCCTTTTTGACAGAAAAGGCTACTGCCCAGCTTGTATGCTCTCGCATTCTGTCCCGTCTAGATTACTGTAATTCCCTCCTTGCTGGTATCTCATCTGATCAACTCACTCGCATTCAGCGTATCCAGAATAATGCAGCCCGGTTAGTCCTTCGCAAAAAAACGTACTGATCATATCACACCACTGCTAAAGCATCTCCACTGGCTACCTGTCAAACAGAGAATAGAGTACAAGTTGGCCACTTTGGCATACAAACACTATGACAATACGCTTCCTGCATATCTGTCTTCTTCCCTTGCATCACATAATCCTAGTAGAAGTCTACGCTCAAGCTCACAAAAACTGCTCGTTCAGCCCAGAGTCAGCCTAAAAACTGCTGGTGCCCGTTCTTTCAGTTATCAGGCCCCTCACGTCTGGAACTCACTTCCACTGCATGTCCGTCTTTCCCCTACCCTGATGACCTTCAAAACAAATTTGAAGACCCATCTTTTCCTGGTAGCATATCAAGATTAGCTTAGTCTGGATGTGCTGCCTGGAAATGTTGGTTGTTTCGTATGTGGGTAGCCCATGTAGATAGGCTGTGTGTGTGTATGTGTGTGTGTGCGTGTGTGTGTATGTGTGTGTGTGTGTGTGTGTGTGTGTGTGTGTGTGTGTGTGTGTCTGTGTGTGTGTGTGTGTGTTTGTGTGTTTCGTGTTAGAAATGCGCCTACATGGTGCGAGCAGATGTTTATTTAAAGAGTGAGTGTGTTCTAATTTTTCTCCTTTTTAATGTTTTTTTATGTGCTGTAAAGCGCTCCGAGCTTGCTGTTCGTGGGGAAGGGCGCTATATAAAAACTATGTATTATTATTATTATTATTAAGACATGTTGACACAATTGTGCTCCAAGACCAACATGCACAAATGTAACCGGCCCTTCTCTGGCACTGTACGTACACTGTACGTGCGTTTGTGTTTCTGAAATCTTGCTTCATTCAACGACCAAATGCCAACACCGTCCAAGAAACATGGTATGGTATGGTACGATATCTCCAAGGCGCACATATCCATCTAATTAAAGATGGATACAACTGAACTGGTCTAAGGCTGACGTTGGCACGACGACTTTTTCTTGTGATTTTTCTTGACAAGTCTATGTCACTTTAGCACTGCAATAACGCGACTGGCAAATCACGCGGTGATGGGGGTCTGGAGAACGTACCGAAATGCGACACAACCGCTGCGCAATGAACAATCAACACGGTCTGACTTTATGGCTGCGCGATATACTGAGGCTGGCCTGTAGTTACTTCTATATTACAGCCGTTCAGGAGACAGATCGACCGCGACAGCTGGGCGCCTGACAAGCCCAGGGGTGGATCGTGGGGGAGATGGGGGGGGGGGGAAGGTGTTCCAGGGCCTCCGGTCTGTCGACTCAGCGCGCTGATTTCGTTTGACTGTGTAGACATCAGTTGCTTTGCATAATTGTATGTGTTGTTTACTAAATTCTGCTTGTAATGAGATCACGGATGACGGGAATGCCAGCAGGTTTCCTTATTAAAATTTAGTCCTTTTCTCAGGTTGTCGCTATCGCCAGCAAACACGTCGTCACTAGTGCAGTGATTCGCTTTGCGTGTTTGCCGCTGTCTGTTCTCTGTTCATTGTGTGTGTGGGAAAGACATTTCTAGCGTACGTACACACTACGAAGGCTAAGGCGTATTTCGTTACTGGTGCGCTTAAGGAGCTTTTGGTGTGGCAGTTTCAGCATATTTCGCGTTTTCGTTTTGATAAATGCAATTATCTGGATTTAACCCTTTGGGTGTCGGTAGCGGTTTTAGTCGCCATGATTCCTGTAGGAATCATCGCGACTAAAACCGCTACCCACACCCAAAGGGTTAATCTTCTTAGCCTGCAAGAGATTTTTTTTTGTAAGGAAAGTATACCGAGCAGAATTCATGAGTATTTAATTTGCATGTTAAACAATATATCAGTACATGTGTCAAAAAAGGGAAAATTTATGGAGTGGGTGCACACGCGTAGGCCTATATTGTAGCGTAGATCGGATTGCGTGCGTGCTTGTATACATTCGTTCTCACCTCTTTTCAGGTATCCCAATGCGCAAAAGGCCATCGGGCCGACTTCGGCCGCCGTTGGCCCGCGCACAGTCGTGCGCGGGCCAACGGCGGCCGATGTCGGCCCGATGGCCTTTGCGCACTGGGATACCAGCACTGGGCACTCTGTGGTTTTGAAACCAAGGAAGACTATATGTGCTGTACCGTCTTATATGAGTAAGCTGTGTTGTTCCCCTTGAACTGTCCCGGAAATGTTTGCGTTGCTCACGTCATCCATTTTATTTCCACTTAATTAGTTCAATATAAATCAAATCAATAAAACGTGCCATACTTTACGCAGTTTATGGAGGTGCTGAATTTTGTATGTAAAATGTAATCCATGTAAATCTGAACATATTCGTTGAAACATGCTGTGGCATATGTCATTGTACTAGTGTCAGTCGAATGCACAGTTGTGTCAAATGTCAAAGCAGCATTTCAGTTGTTGCATCAACCCATTCAGCCCCGACACACCACAGCAAGACATGGATCGAGCATGATAGTTCAAGGGTGGTGCCAGAATAGCTTGGCGCCCATAGGCGCCAAGCTATTCTGGCACCACCCTGGAACTATCATGCTCGATCTGTCTCTAGACTCGTAATACAGTTGTTCAGAGAGCAACTTCAGAATTTGGGGATTTCGGTCGTGGATTTTAAGACACACCACAGCAAGACATGGATCGAGCATGATGATTCAAGGGTGGTGCCAGAATACCTTGGCGCCCATAGGCGCCAAGCTATTCAGAGACCACCCATGAACTATCATGCTCGATCTGTCTCTAAAATTGTAATACAGTCCTTCTGAGGGCAACTTCGAAATTTGGGGATTTCGGTCGTGGGACAGAGTGTGTTAAGACACTGAATTCATTGAGTATGATATTAACCCCTTCACTGCCGAGAAATAAGGTGAACACGATCTAACTGCAAGAGTCATAGATCCTCACTAGCACCCCCCCCCATCCCCCCCCCCCCCCCATCGCGACTCCGGGGGGCTCATGAGACCAGCTTGTATCCATGCTTCTTGGACATTTTTAGCTTTTGGTCGTCCAATGAACAAAGATTTCAGAAACAGCAGTTAATGCACTGACGTCCGCTGGCAGGGCAAGGGTTAATCGATGCACATGTAAACTTAACCCCTTCACTGCCAATGGACGCAGACTGTGTGTCTGAAGTTTTTGTTCACTTTACGCCAAAGAGTCCCACGGAAAAGAGATGCACAGTGCTGTCAGCAAGAGGCAGAGATCTTTATGAGCCTCCGCGCTCCGCGTGGGCTCATGAAGATCTATGTCTCTTGGAGCTGGATCAGTTCATGACTTTTCGAGGACATTGAAGGGCTTATCCGCTGGGACATGACGTAAGCCATGCACATGCCGCTGCACTGGAACGGACTCCCCTCCCATGTCCGAGATAGTGCTTTAAAAGACGTTTTGTTTTGTTTTTTAATCTGCGCTAAAAACACACCTTTTCCAACTCCATTACCTCACTGATTAATCATTGACTGCTGAGGATTCTGTTGTAATTTTAGTGTGTGTGTGTGCGTGTGCGTGTGCGTGCGCGTGCGCGTGTGCGCGTGCGCGTGTGCGTGCGCGCGTGCGCGTGTGCGTGTGTGCGCGCGTGTGCGTGTGTGCGCGCGCGTGTGTGCGCGTGCGTGCGCGCGTGTGTGCGTGCGCGCGTGTAATATTGTGTACAGTTTTTGTAATTGTATTTTTCAAATTTGTAAGGCGCCTAGAGCTCTACTTGAGGTTAGGCGCCATAGAAATCATCATTATTAGTATTACATGAAATCGTTCTAATTTACATTAAATCAAAGAAGGAGATTAATGTTCAGTTATTCCATTATATCATTAACCCATATCATACTGAAACTAAAAGCTTCAAATTAATCTGTACACTGCCATATGCAAGCTACATTATAGTACTTACAGATAAGGATATAGAACAATGGCTTTAGTTCAAGGGTGGTGCCAGAATAGCTTGGCGCCTAGAAGCGCCAAGCTATTCTGGCACTACCCTTGAACTGTTTTAGTCAAACGTATTTCACACACTGGTGTATTCCGAATGATAAGGGTTAATGGAAAAACTGAAGCACGTCAAGTATGTCATGATAACTTGGACGAGACTGGGTTCATCCCTTCTCTGCTACTGATGATACCTTTCGGACGCCGTGAGATGGCCTTAGTTGCCTGCTCGGCGTTAAACCCAAATAACTAACCTTTCGGACGCGAATCCTGCCTTGCCACAGGCATTAGATATTCATTTTGCGAAAGCGAGCACCTCTGTAACACGAGGGTCAGAATTTGTGCTATAACGTGTGACAGACGCGGTCAACTGCTCAACGGTCATCCAATGCCTGTGGACAACGTGTCTCAGTTTTTCGCCGCGCGATATCGTCTGCACACTGAAAAACAGTTCATTCGTTGATGTCTCAACAGTTAAGGCGTTAACCCGTTCAGTGCCAATGGACGCAGCCTGTGCGGTTTCTGCAGTCTTCGTTCATTCAGCACCAAGAAACCCTAAATGGCCGAGAAGAACCCAACGGAGAAAGAAACACATTTGGAAAAGACAGTTACAACAATTTATTAATATTTCGGGTACATACCCTTTTTCATAATAAACAAACAAATATAGAGATCAGTCGCTACTTATCTTCATTATCGCAGAAGGAATGTGGCAACTTTAGGAATGACGTAAAATAAAAGAACAACAAACGTGCGTTAAAAAAAAAAGAAGTAAAATAAAAATGACGTCAACGAAAAACTCAGAAGAGAGAGACTGAGAGAAAGTGATCACGAGCTACAAGGAGAGTGTGTGTAAGCGCGCGTGTGCGCGAGCAATCGTGAATGCGTGTGCGTGAGGCCTGAAAGAAAGACAGAGAGCGGAGAGAGAGACAATGACAATGACAATGACAATGAATCTTTATTTTCCAAGGATAAAAAGATTTAGGTCTGAAGACCTTTCTTCCATCTTGTCCTTGCTAAACTACTTACACACCCACTCACGGGGCCGCACGCACTGACACACCATAAGCGCCCAACAAGGCGAGTCATACTGGCTGCCCCCCTCGATCAGCTGCCGCTCGAAGGTGACAGCAGGGATACAGCCAGTGTGTACATATGGCGATCATATACAAAAACATCATAAACACATTTAATACTCATAATGAGATATACATGCGCTACCATCTAACAAGTATACCATAAGATTAAAAAAAAAAAAAAAAAAAAAAAAAAAAAAAAAAAAAAAAAAAAAAACACCAATCAGATAGACAAATTCAAAATACCACGTCATTCTAAAACAAAAGCAGTTTACGATTGCATTTGTAGCAAATGCTGATGAAGCCGTGTCTTGAAAACATTTATGGTCGTGATAGATTTTATTTCTTTTGGAAGTAAATTCCATTCTTTGGCTGCTGAATATGACAAGGCCGATTTAAAAATGTCAAGGCGGGGCCTAGGCACTACCAGGTCGTTCCTCAGTGTCGGGTACGGAGTGTGAGGAGCCTTAAAGAGAGCAGCGAGATATTCAGGTGATTTTGAAAGTGTGATCTTACGCATAAATACACATTTATTGAATAAAAAGTGCTTACGAAGGGGCAACATATTTAATTTTGTTAGTTTATCGTCGTAGTCAAAGGGGTGTGGGAATCTTTTAGGATAAGCTTTGCCGCACGTCTATGGAGTGAATTTATTCTTTTTAAAGAAATATCGCTGCATCCATCCCATACTGTCGATGCGTAATCTAGATGGGATTTTATGTGTGCATTATAAAACAACTGCCTGGTTGAAACGTCGGTGAATAGAACTAGTCTAGATAACAGGCCTGGCCGCTTGGCTGCGGAAAGGCTAAGGGAGGAAACCCCTGACATCAAAGCCCCCGTGTCTCCGGGTAAGGCTTTTGAGCCAGAGACTAGGACAAGGACAGTCTGATATAAAACCTACGACCCGAGGACCTCGATGCCATCGTCCCAGGTTGCTAGGCCATGGCAGATGAACCAAGGGTTTAAAGGGTGGGGCCAGTACTGCGCACACTCATCATCATCATCAGTCCCTTGCCCGAACTGGGCGTTGGGGGGACTGAGAGGCAGCAGCAACAGACAGTGCTCTCCACTGAGTTCTATTTTGGGCGGTGGCAAGCAAGTCTGGCATCTCGAGTTCGGTCCATTCTTTTATGTTTGCGACCCAACTCTTTCTCTGACGACCTCGCCGACGACTTCCTTCGAGAGTGCCTTGGAGGATAGTCTTGGACAAGGTGTTGTGTCGGGTCACGTGGCCAAACCAAGCAAGCTTGCGCCGTTTCACGGTTGCCAGAAGGGGTTCATGTGGGCCCACCAGGGAAGTGACGATGCTCCGTACATATTCGTTGGTCTTGTGCTCGCGGTACGAGATGCGGAGCAACTTCCTCAGGCACTTGTTCTCAAAGGCCTGGATTTTCTTTTCTGAGTCTGCAAGCAGTGTCCAAGTCTCACAGCCGTAGAGTAGAATAGACACTACGAGGGACTTGTAAAGCCTGTACTTGATGGTGAAGCTGATGGAGTTACTTCGCCATATCCTGTCCAGCCTGGCCATTGCGGATGTTGCTGTACCTATCCTGATACGGATCTCTGCTATGCAACTACCGTCTTTGGACAGGGTGGCTCCCAAGTACTTGAAGCTATTGACCTCTTCTAGCTTCTGGCCATTCATGTGAATATTGCTGCTGCTGTCGCTTGTGGTGTTGATCATCACTTTGCTTTTATCCGTACTGATCTCCATGCCATAAGACCCTGCGCTACTTGAAAGTTTGTCTGTCAGGTTTTGGAGCTCACTATTGCTGCCTGCCATGAGGTCAATGTCGTCTGCGAATCGAAGATTGCACAGGGATCTGCCACCAATAGAGATTGAAGTATGGTGGTCGTGGAGGGTTTCCTGCATGATCTTCTCCAGGAATATGTTGAAAAGGACAGGAGAGAGCAGGCATCCTTGACGGACACCGATCGTCGTCCTGAAGAACTCGCCTGACTGATTGTTAAGTAGAACCGCGCTGCAGGCGTTCTTGTAAAGCGCTTCTATCATTTGGATCAGTCCCTCCTCTATGTTAAACGATCTCATGACTTGCCAGAGTCCGTCGTGCCAGACGCGATCAAATGCTTTCCTGAAATCAATGAAGTTGTGGTAGAGTTCGCGCTGATGCTGCAGATGTTTCTCGATCAGGACGCGGCAGTTGAAAATCTGCTCTACAGTGCTTCTTCCAACTCTGAAGCCAGCCTGTTCTTCTGCCAGCAGTTCCTCGGCGAAAGTTTTGAGGCGGTTGAGAATGATTCTAAGCATTACTTTGCTAGGGTGACTTATCAGACTGATAGTTCTGTAGTTCTGGCACTGTTTCAGGTTTCCTTTCTTGGGGAGCGGGATCATTAGAGACTGTGTCCATTCTACTGGCCATTTCTTTTGCTCCCAGATCTTTTGACAGAGTGTAGTGAGGACCTTCGTTGTTACTGCGCACACTGCACTCCACCAAAAAGCTCCACCGCGCAGGCTTTAGGAAACGTCCACGGACCATGACACTTAACAAGCCTGCAGACGTCGTGGTCAACTCCTATAAAATCTTCGTTCGCGAAGTCAAGCTAAGAGAGAGAGAGATAACAAATATAGATTTTTTGACAAAACCTTACAAATAGAATTAGTATGCGAGTGCCAACTGAGCTGGTCGTCTACAGTGACACCAAGCAAACGATGTTCTCTAACTTGCGCTATTGGTTGCTGTTTGAAAGAGAGAGAGAGAGAGAGAGGGAGAGAGAGAGAGAGAGAGAGAGAGAGAGAGAGAGAGACACAGACAGACAGACAGACAGACAGACAGACAGACAGACTGACTGACTGACTGACTGAAATTTTATTTATCAAGGATTGAGATATTAGGCGCACAGGCCTTTCTTCCAATCTGTCCTTGCTACATCTACTGACATATAATAACAGGCAAAGCTACATTACACTCACAAACAACATCGAAAGTAATGCGAATTACAACAACACTACAAACAGCAACAATGATTTAACAAAACACAGGTACCCTCCCAAATGTATGCACGTGTCGTACTCACCGTTTGCGGGAGCCCTCCCCAGACAATTCCACCCGGAGGGGAGGGGGCGGGGGAGGGGGGGCACGCCACAATGACATGCTAAGCACATCGCTGGAATAAACGGTACACCCGCGAGAGAGAGAGAAATGAAATGAAATGAAATGAAACTTTATTTCCAAGGATAAAAGAATAGGTGCGCAGACCTTTTTTCATTCTCGTCCTTGCTACAAACTACACAACACACACACACACACACACACACACACACACACACACACACGCGCGCGCGCGCGCGCGCGCGCGAGCGCACGCCGGCACGCACACACGCTTGCACACAGACTCACACACACGCATACACACATGCACGCACGCACGCACAGACGCACACACACGGAAGTGCGTAAATCAGAGTTAGGTCAGACCCCGCCACGGCTCAAACATTGGATTAAAGGCCCGGACAAATGTGGTATCGTCATGTATGTCCGGGGCCTCCAACCAACGCCCGCGGCGTCAGACGAAGCACAGTCCCGACCCAAGTCTGCTATGCATTACACACGGTACATGAAATACAATTACATAATAGACACCTACATATACATTGCACACTGTTAAGGCTACATCTGGTACTTTGAACGCAAAACTGTAAGCATAAACGTCAAGATTATCTAGACGTTTTACTTCCTCCTGACTAATCAAACACACACATACATGCACGCATGAACGCACACAGACTCACACACACAAACACACACACACACACACACACACACACACGCACGCACACACACGCACACACCAGCATAGACAAGCATGCACAAAACACACTGTTCTACACACATGCACGCACACACATACATACGCTCCCATATACTTACATATTTGATAACAGTCATCATTCAGAACGCAGTAGTCGCGTGCGCTTTGTTCGGCGGCTCAATAAAGTGCCGGAGTAGTCTTACCTTGAAGGTGGACAATGAAGATGCCTCGGTAATATTGGCCGGAAATGAGTTCCAAAGTTTGGCCCCTGAGTAAGACAGAATAGTTTTGAATATATCAAGTCGAGGCCTAGGTACTGACAGTTTGTTTCTTGATGTCTTGTTGGTGTGTTAGCATAGCATACTTAAACAAATCCGAGACGTACCGCGGGGTTTTGGATATGCGGACTTTAGAGAGAGAGAGAGAGAGAGAGAGAGAGAGAGAGAGAGAGAGAGAGAGAGAGAGAGAGAGAGAGAGAGAGAGAGACAGACAGACAGACAGACAGACAGACATACAGGTAGAGACAGAGACAGAGAGAGAAAGAGACAGACAGAGACAGAGAGAGAAAGAGAATGGTCAAGGCACAAGGGTTCAAAGTGGTTTAAGCAAGTGGCATAGTTCTTCATGAGCCCCCACAACTGCTAGGGCTCATGAGGATCTATACCTCTTGCATTGGTGGTCAAATTCTTTTCGGCACTGAAAGTGAAAATGCGCATGTGTGTATTTTGCCTGCCCGTGTATTGCGTGGTGTGGCATAGTCACAAGTCGTTTTCTTCACGCCCAAATTATCTCCCCTGAGGCAGTTTTTTTTTTTTTCATTGCTGTTTACCTTGCAACATTGTTTGGTTGTCTTTCCTGTACCGCCTGTTAAAATATTGAGATCGGCCGAAGATGATCTAAGATCGCAATTCCCAAACTTGGGAGTCGTCCTCTGAAGACTGCACTGCGGTTCAGGAGACAGATCGACCATGTTAGTTCAAGGGTTGTTCAGGATTAGCTTGGCGCCGCCAGGCGCCAAGCTATTCCTGCACCTCCCTTGAACTATAGACTGCTGTTATAGTGATACATGGTGGAATTTGGGGCGCAAGCTAATCAGGCACTACCTGTCTACCTGAAGCACTACCTCCCAGCCACTTCGGCGGATTACGATCAGGCATTTGCCTCTGGATAGGCAACAGGTGTCCTCTCAAATGTAAGCAATCAGCACACGCCCTGCGGACTGGTTCGATGGCAGTCAAGATCTCGCTGTATGAAAGCTGCATTTCAATCTGCGTAGTGTGTCGTAACTGATCATGCAGAACGAGCGTGTGTGTAATGGTCTGCGATTTTGGACCTTACGGCTTAAGGTACCAAAATCACAGACCAGTGCACCAAATGCGCGCGAGTCTAATTTTTTTGGACCAGGCTGAGACCGTATCAATGCATATTCATGGGGGTGTGTGTGTGTGTGTGTGTGTGTGTGTGTGTGTGTGTGTGTGTGTGTGTGTGTGTGTGTGTGTGTGTGTGTGTGTGTGTTCTGTGTGCTTGATCGAGTCATTGCCCAATGCGCAAAAGGCCATCGGGCCGAGGTCAGCCGTCGTTGGCCCGCGCAGGGCCGTGCACGGGCCAACGGCGGCCGACGTCGGACCAATGGCCTTTGCGCACTGGGTGCAGACCTAGCGTGCCAGTTGGTGCAATTAAAGCGGCCGGTACGGTCCAACACGTCACACGGCAATGTTCATAATGTATACTTCTTCTTTTTTTTCTTTTCTTCAGGTGGGGCGCGGTGAACATAATCGTGATTGAGTGATGTGCTCGTTGTCGAATCATTGCCAGCTTAGCGTACTGGTGTAATTAAATCCACCAGTAAGATCCAAAACAGCACGAATCTATGTTCATACTTCTTTGTTTCAGGTGGTTGGCGCTGAGCATTCATGATCGTGATTGATTGTTAAGGCCTAGCGGCTTTTTTATGTAGACATGGCGAGTTTGCGCCGGCACTAACGCGTTTTACTTACTTCCTGCTTGTGTACTCAGCAACGGCGATTTTTTTTTTATTATTTGTTCAAAGCCACTGTACTTGACAAAGTTAACATTAACATGCGGCCGCCTTGGGCCCGATGACCTGTGCTCACGGGGAGGGGGGGAAGGGGGGAGCACGCTATAAAAAAAAAGAAAAGACAAATACAACAGTTTATTTGGCAGTCACATTTTGGCGTGGATTCGACAATTGACACACGGTATCTCTCCTTACAAGTAAAGACTCGCGCGCGCGCGCACACACACACACACACACACACACACACACACACACACACACACACACACACACACACACACACACACACACACACACACACGAGATATATAGAGATATAGAGGCCTAACGTCCGGTTTGAAATTACCTTTTTTCGGTTTCGGTCTCTTTCAATCAAATCATTCTTGTTGAGCCGAAGTCCTTCGGTTCTCCTCCGGCTGTAGAGACCAACAAGACTGCAGCTCCGGTCGTGTGTCTGCTTGCTCCAGGGTCCCAGTCTGTGCCTGTGATGTAGTGCCCTTATCCCTTTAACCCATTTAGCACCGACGCCCTATAGCAGGCGATGGACTGGTCCAAATAACTCAAGGGTAGTGCCAGATTAGCTTGGCGCCTTCAGGCGCCAAGCTAATCTGGCACTACCCTTGAGTGATCATGATTAATCCATCTCCTGCAGCTGGTATATACTCATTAGGTAACACCTCCAAAACATGGGCAAATGCGTTTTGGGGGCTAAAAGGCTTAACCCATTCAGCCCTGACTCCCCACAGCAGGAGACGGATCGACCATGATAATTCAGGGGTAGTGCCAGATTAGCCAATCTGGCACTGCCCTTGAATTATCATGGTCGATCCATCTCCTGCGACCGGTGCATAGTCGTTCAATGACGCCTCCAAAGTTTGGGAAACACGTGCGTCGGGCTGAATGAGCGGTTACGTGTTTGTCACTTTGTCCCCGTGATTCCTGCAGGAATCATCGCGACAGAAGCGGCCGCTACCGACAGGCGAAGGTTTAAAAAAAAAAAAAAAAAAAAAATTCATCATCGACCACTTGTGTTGTGTTGCACAGCATATTGCGCAATACCCAATCTGTCGCCTGAAATTATAATCGCCAGCGCACTTAAAAAAGCACAACAAAACTTCCCCATCACAACACAAATCGCGTGCACTTCCCCGGTTCACACTCTTCGTCATCGATTTATGGCGTGTTTGCTAGAACACAGATTTGTATTAACCCTTTTGACCCCAAATTCTGGAAGCGTTACCAAACGAGTATATGTCAGTTGCAGGAGGTGGATCGACCATGATAATTCAAGGGTAGTGCCCGATTAGCTTGGCGCCTGAAGGCGCCAAGCTAATCTGGCACTACCCTTGATTTGTCATGGTCAGTCAACCTGCTGCTTTATATGGCTCGGGGCTAAATGGGTTAATTAAAGTAGCATTACGCGTAAATCTGAAGACACATTTCACCGCCATTTTGTATTTGTCATAATAATAATAATAATAATAATGAGTATTTATATAGCGCTTAATCTTACTCAAAAGCTCTAAGCGCTTTACAATCTGTACACAAAAATAAAAATACAATGACATATGCACATAACAAACAAAGCACAATGCCCGAACACACCAATACAACAATACATACATAATAATTTATATTCAATTAACATTCAGTCTAAACAAGGGTTGCAAAACTACAACTAAGGCATCAAACACTGGCAGTTATTCAAAGTAAAGCTTGAAGAGGTGAGTTTTCAACGACCTCTTGAAGTCAGAGACAGACTCACTGTTTCTGACCTCAAGAGGAAGTGTATTCCATAACACTGGGGCTTGATAAACAAAAGTGCGCTGACCAAATGTTTTAGTTTGGACAGAAGGTACACACAACTTCCGTTTATCAGAAGAGGAGCGGAGCTCACGAGAGGGTGTATACACATGCAGCAAAGAGGACAAGTATTCGGGGCTGGTGCCTGAAAGGCAGTTAAAACAGATTGACATAACTTTGTATTGAATACGTGAGGACACAGGTAGCCAGTGAAGGGACTTCAAAATGGGTGTGACATGCTCAGTCTTACGGACTCTCACAACAAGCCGGGCTGCATTGTTCTGAATTTTTTGGAGGCGATCAATGAGATACTGAGGGCAGCCACAAAGCAAAGAGTTACAATAATCTAGCTTGGACAGCACAAATGCACAAACTAGTGTTTTAGTGGCTTCCACGGTCAGCAGGTGACGAACTGAACTAATACGACGAAGTTCCAGATAAGCGGATCTACACACTGCACTGACATGCTGTGACATAGATAACTCGCTGTCAAGTGTAACACCCAGGTTTCTCACACTCGCAGAGAAGCCAATGAGTGTTCCATCCACAGACAATGATGACGGTAAAGGCAGGGACGAAGATAATCTTGGATTAGCTACCAACATTGCTTCAGTTTTGCCATCATTTAACATCAGTTTGTTGGTGGTCATCCATGATTTGACATGGTCAATGCACTGGCTTATACTTTGGACGGCATTCACAGCTCGCTCGACAGTATCACTTTTGTACATCTGCGTATCATCTGCAAATGCATGATGGGAAATAGAGCGACTACAAATCAGGTCGGACAGGGGCTGAACATACAGTAAGAACAATACAGGTCCTAGGACCGAGCCCTGGGGTACACCAAACCGAAGAGGTGATGGCTCAGAACGACAGCCGTCGACAGAAACAATCTGGGATCGTTCAGTCAGGTATGAACTAAACCATGCCAAGACTGTGCCTTCAATGCCAAATACAGATTGAAGACGGCACAGCAAAATTTCATGGTCAATAGTGTCGAACGCACTGGACAGGTCCAGCAAAGCAAGGACTGTGATCTTACGCTCGTCCAAAGCACAAAGTAGGTCATTGAATATCTTCAGCAAAGCTGTTTCAGTGCTACGATGGGGACGATATGCAGACTGGAATACACTGAACAGACTATTAGAGTTGACATGCTTTAAAGTTTGAACAAGGGCAATTTTCTCAAGAATCTTTGATAGAAATGTAAGATTGGAAACTGGGCGATAGTTTTTCAGTACATTTGGGTCTAAAGATGGTTTCTTCAATAGGGGTTTCACAAGTGCAGTCTTGAAGCTTTCAGGAAAAATACCAGTGGAGAGAGAGTTGTTGATGACTTGTGTAATGGCAGGCAACACTTCATCCAGGCACTCGTACAACAAGGGAGTGGGTATGGGATCTAACTCACACGTTTTGGGGGCAGTTTTTGTGATCACTTTTCTGACCTCATCCTCTAGCACAGGTTCGAAGGCTGAGAGAGGTTCTCCACTAAAGCGTTTTTCGGTGAACAAAACTGAAGTGGGCATGAGATCCAGAGAATCACGAATTTCGCGGACCTTATCAACGAAGTAATCTGCAAAGCGCTGAGGCAGCTGGCACGGGGGAAATGTAGTGGGAAGAGGTGACGGAGTCTTCTTCACCATAAGCTTATTGGTCACATTATACAATTCTTTGCTTGTTGTGCACTCACTGATCTTCCTGTTGTAAAACGAAGATTTTGCTCCATGAACAATCTCATTTACATGCTTCTTAGAACATGTGTATATCTGCTTGTGAACAGTCAACCTAGTTGAGCACCACATTCTCTCAGCTTGGCGCCGCATCTGCTTAGCCGAACGCAGCTCTTTGCTCACAAACCTATACCACGGGCTGATTCTATGAGCTGACTTTTTACGCTTTGAAGATGGTGCATGATTGTCTAAGACAGTGCGTAAACATGAATCAAACTCCTCGGCACTAGGACTAGGATGGTGAGACAGTGACTGAACGAGGTCAGCCTTGAAGGCTAGTCTGTCAATGGCACGAACATTGCGCACTATGGTAAGCATAGGCACTGGAGGTGGGACTATGGCCCTCAAATGACTGATCACACAGTAATGGTCTGAACATATTGCATCAGAAACCTGTGCTGAGCACAAGATATCATCGTCACATCTATGAAGGATCCAGTCAATAGTATGCCCTTGTCTATGAGTTGGTTTGTCGACAACTTGTGAAAGACTGAACATGTGTAAAATGTCCATGAGTGCAGAGGTGGTGTGGTGCTTCTGATTGTCAAAGTGGATGTTAAAGTCACCAAGGACTATCAGACTGCCAGCAAGAGAATTACAGTGATCGAGAAGATCATGAAATTGATCAACAAACATTGAATCAGTTAATTTGTTATTGCGGTTTGGCGGGGGTCTGTAGAGGCACAGAAAATGAACAGTTTTCTGAGTTAAAGCTAGAGTAAACTGTACAAGCTCAAAAGACTCATGGGAGAAACTGAAAGACGTTGAGAATGATGCAAAAGGCTGCAGTGCTTCATGGAGGACGACTGCAATACCACCCCCACGAGAATCGCGGGGGAAGGATTTCACAGAGTATCCAGATGGGGCAAGATCAGCACATTTGGCCTCATCACCTGAGGCACGAAGCCAGGTCTCTGTTAAGAACAGAATGTCAACATGATGGTCGGTAACAAACTCGCACACTTCAGAGCGCTTCTTGGCACAACCAACTGAGCGCACGTTAAACAGTGCCAAGCACAGCTGACCTGGTACTTTGGTAGTGTCTTGAAGATGAACCTGAATAAGGTTAGATACATTGCCAGTCTGGTGAGTATGGCTTGTGATTCTCTTGGAGCTGATGTAGACTGAGACGGGTTGTAATGTTTCTTGGGACAGGTGTGGTCGTTCAAGAAGTTGTGATGGTGATGATGACGGAGAGGTTTGAGGGGGTGCTGGTGGTTGGAATGGGGCCCAATGAAGTGGAAGTGGGGGCTGCCACACGAATGATTGTGATGGTGGGGGCTGAAGTACCAGAGGTGGTAGCGGTGGGACACCGGGTGTAGGATGGCCCCACTGGGGTACTGATAATGCAGGCAGCAGGCATTGTGTTGGCGGAGGACCCACGGGCGCTGCAGGCATGTGATGACTTTGCTGCTGTGATGGCGATGGTGAGGCCTGCGGCATGGGCGGTGGTAAATGTAGGGACAGCCGCGGCAGGGGAAGCGGCTTTGGGTGGAGTGGGGGAAACGACACTGGGGTAGGCCACTTGGCTGAAAAAGAGTGAGGCGACTGAAGCACTGAAAACATGTGCTGAGGTACAGATGAAAACACCGAGTATCCCTGGGGTGGACAGCAGGGCACCGAGTACCCCTGGGGTGGACAGCAGGGCACCGACAACAGGCGCTGGGTTGAAGATGACAATCCCGAGTACCCCTGAGGTGAAGGGTGGGGCACCGAAGACAGGTGATGAAGTGGAGGTGGCATCACTATGTGCCCCTGGGGTGGAGAGTGGAACACTTTAGACAGGTACTTGGGTGGAGATGACATCACTGATTGTTCCTGGGGTGGCGGGTGGGACATCGAAGACATGTGCTGGGGTGGCGCGGACATTACTGAGTGCTCCTGGGGTGAAGGGTGGGGTGCTCCTGGGGTTCATTAGGTGTGCCTTGTCGACACACCTAATGAACTTTGACAGCAATTTAGACACGCAGCAAACGCACACGCATAATCGCACTTACTTTGTTCTGCGCAGCTGTTAGCGTGTCAATCTATTTTTAGCTGTTTCTCGCACTGATAGCGTTGTGTTTATATATCGGAGGGAGTCATTGTCCGGTCAGTACTTGATATAAAAACGACGTGTGCTGAACTGGATCGTCCTGAGAGTCCGAGATAGCTCAGGCGGTTAAACGTCGGAGCCGGAGAGCGAAGGGAATCGCCGGGTCGTGGGTTCGAATCCCGTCCCGACCCCGGTAGCTGGACTCACAATCCAGGGGGAAAAAAAGGATTTGTTCAATAGCATGTCCGTTGAAAGGTCCTGGTAAGTCAAAGTGGCACAGTTGGAGTGCGCCTGAGTTGATCAGTGTTCAGGTCGTACTCCATAGGCAATAGATTTCCCTGTCCCCCATAACCCGCCCGTTAGGGTCGTCCATGATCACCTCGATGCTGTGGACGTTAAACCCGAACTAACCAACCGAACCTGGATTGTCCTGTGCCTAAACGAACCATAACGAGACCTATGTGCAGCGCTTTTGTAACCATCTGTTGCAGAAGTGAATCTTTTAACAGTTACGGCGATAGTGGGCCTTCAGTTAATTAATTATTCGACATCACCAATGTTCTTCCACTCTCTTTCTTTGCACCTTAATTTTTACTTCCCGGCTGATGTACCACAAGTACGTTTTAGCGATGTACAGTAGAGAATGTTCTGAACAAACACCCTTTTCCCACAAGGATAGCTGATTTATCGAGTCAAGAGAAGTAATGCAAGGAAAAACTACATGCCTCGCGTGTCACTAATGACCATCACGTGGTTGGCTATACATCTACCTATACCCCCCACCCCCCGCCCCCCAACCCGGGTCTGCCCTGGGGGACTTGGGTGATGTTAACTACTTTTTTAGTTCCCAGGGTCACCCTGGTCAGCCCCACAGGGTGGGTTTTCCCCTCTATTCTGGGGCATGTGTTTCTCACTACCCTTGGTCCATTCACCTGTATTTTCCTTTTTTAAACTCTCCCTACTGTCTGCGCCGCCTGTATCTCTTGATATTGAATGTGTGTTGCTAAATGGTCTTAGGTTTATCATTTTAGCGTATTAGACCGGCTGGCGACATACATTCAATATTCTGTTTAATTTTTATTTTTCACAAGCAGTACAGGCACGTCCTGAGAAAGTCTTGTTGCTGTCGAAACGTTAAGCAATGTACAACCTACAAACTACCTATACCCGGAAAACTTGTGTAGAATCGTCACCAAGGCTATTCAACATCAAGGCGTAACTTCATCACACCGCGCCCGAGGAAAGATTTATTTAAAACCACCCTCTCATTTTCGGACGCCTCGTTTTGGAATAAACTGCCAGCGCACATAACACACACTGGTTCACTCCCCTCTTTCAAAGAACTTGAAAGCTTCTTCAAGTTTCAAGTACCTCCGCGCACGTGTGTGTGTGTGTGTGTGTGTGTGTGTGTGTGTGTGTGTGTGTGTGTGTGTGTGTGTGTGCGTGCGTGCGTGCGTGCGTGCGTGCGTGCGTGCGTGTGTGTGTGTGTGTGTGTGTGTGTGTGTGTGTGTGTGTGTGTGTGTGTGTGTGTGTGTGTGTGTGTGTGTGTGTGTGTGTGTGTGTGTGTGTGATTTCAGTGAAGGAAGGAGTTTTAAAGAATATCCCTTTTTCCGTCCACATTGTTAGCAATTATAACCAGTGCCCTCCATTTTTTGCCCTATCCATCTATTTTGAATGACTTGCTATATTATGTGAACTTGTATGTTAGTAGCTTGGTACCTTTAGCAGAGCTAGTTTTACCTATGTAGATTAGCAACGGCAAGCGTAAAAAATGGCACATGTGCTAACTATTTCTTCCGTTGAGAACTAAAGTTTCATTTCATGGTCTTAAACGCCTTTCCTGCCACTGTAGGTACATTTGTGTTTCTGAAGTATTTGTTCATTCAATGACCCAAAGCCACCACTGTCCAAGAAACATGGATACAAATTGGTCTCAGCAAGAGGCATAGATCCTCATGAGCCCCCGCAGTCGCGGGGGCTCATGAGGATCTATGTCTCTTGCAGTTGGATCGTGTTCATTTTTACTCGGCAGTGTGATGACAGGTGAGATCTCCGTATCTCAGGCCGGTTCTCTTGCGCAAGTGGACGAATCAAGTCCTCGTCAGAAGCACCTAACCCTTATCATTCGGAATACACCAGTGTGTGAAATAAGTTCGACTAAAATAGTTCAAGAGTAGTGCCAGAATAGCTGGGCACCACCCTTGAACTAAAGCCATTGATCTATATCCTTATCTGTACGTGCTATAATGTAGCTTGCATATGGCAGTGTACGAATTTACGTACTATAATGTAGCTTGCATATGGCAGTGTACAAATTTACGTACTATAATGTAGCTTGCATATGGCAGTGTACAAATTTACGTACTATAATGTAGCTTGCATATGGCAGTGTACAAATTTGAAGCTTTTAGTCTCGGTATGATATGGGTGAAAATTAATAATGATTTTAGTTAGCGTCTGTCCTTGTCATTTAATCACACGGTTGTCAACGTTAGCAACCAGTCATCGGCTGGACCATTGCAGATCGGGTGATTGCCGGGCCCACTGTACGTTAACAAAACACGCATGTTTATGTCATCAGCAAGAGGCATAGATACTAATCTGCCCTTGACGTTCAAGGGCCCATGAGGATTTTACCCCTTCACAGGCCCACGACCGCCGCAGTGGGCCCGTGCACAGCCGTGCGCGGGCCCACTGCAGCGGTGGTGGGCCCGAGGGCCTTCGCTTACTGGGACGTCACTTGCTGATTAAGCCAGCGTAGTTTGCCGGCTTGTTTGTCTCGTTTAGTCGGTCGCTGTCACGGTGAATCACTGTGTCGCCATATGGGACTGTACACTAGATAGAACCCGTTTCAACAACTAAATATAATTTCAGTCCTCTGCAAGAAAAAAAAAAAGCTGTCTTAAAGACAGCTGCTCTTGCCAAGAGAAACTTTGAATGCCAAAAAAGTGTTACCTGTGATGAAAGATCATCATGTAGGTGGCTACAGCCACCTACATGCTGGTCTTTCATGAATCGCCCAGAGTTGTCGCCCAAATGTTGTAGTCAGTGGGCAACCGAACACTTGACCAAGTGTCTGTGTCAGTCATGCCATGTTCATTGTTCGAGTGGGCAGCGTAACCGGACATTATAATTTCTCTAAAATCAGGCCCTCATTGTTCGCGACTGGATGTATACACTCTTTTTTTTTTTACACAGTTACGTCTCTTGTTCGGGGGTGACTCAAGGCCCCGTGTGAAATTCACACTGCTGAAACTCTCGTGTTTGAGGGAAAAAAAGTCACTGTCGAGTCACATGCGGAAATTATTAGTTTTAAAACGATGTTCAGGTCTCTGTGTTACTTACTAAACTTTAACCCATTTTAGCTGGCACCGATGAAACTACAGCAGGGAGATGGGTCGACATCAGGCGCCAAGCTAAATTGGCACTACCCTTGAATTATTATGGTCGATCCATCTGCAGCTGTACATAGTCGTTAGGTGACGCCTCCCATAGGCGCCAAGCTATTCTGGCACCACCCTTGAAGTCAGTTGAACTATCATGCTCAATCTGTCTCTAGAATTGTAATACAGTCCTTCAGACGGCAATATCAAAATTCGGGGATTTCGGTTCTGGGCCGGTAGAATGTGTTCAGTTGTGTGTGTGTGTGTGTGTGTGTGTGTGTGTGTGTGTGTGTGTGTGTGTGTGTGTGTGTGTGTGTGTGTGTGTGTGTAGTTGTGTGTGTGTGTGTGTTTGGGGGTGATGGGGTGAGATCAAGGTGGGGAGGGTGGTTCTGAGCACTTGCGTACACGCATGTAAACGTGTGTGTCTGTACCGCCTCTGTATGTGCCTCTCAGTGTGTGTTCACTCAATGCATTTCTTTGTTTTTTCCAACAGTCAGCTTTAAAATAGCTTGCGCGTAAACTCTATGCACTTTACGAGTCCGTAACTTCACAGTAATCCGCTCATGTGACAAACCGTCACAATCTGCCAGTAAACACGACCCATCTGCAAGAGACATAGATCCTCATGAGCCCCCGCGATTGCGGGGGCTCATGAGGATCTATATCTCTTGCTCGAACTGTTTACGTTTCTATTCATAGAGCGAGATAAGCTACTCATGTGACTACAGGTCAGAATCTAAAAATACTCGTTCTAGTTTCGGTTACGCTATGTTAGGTTAGTTCTACTGGTCTAAGCGCCGTGAAAAGAATGTGAATGTAGGTGTAAATAATTATTGAGCTGATTGTCATCAGCAAGCCCTAACTTCGTGATGCGTGACTGGCCGTTTTCGGTTCTCGTGATACCTATCTTTTGTGTCCTCGTGGTCCGTGACAAAAGTAATCGCCGATCGTGAGTGGCGTCAGAGAAAATCTTTGTGAAAAGTCCCGGTTCTATCGTGAAATGTGAAGTCTGTTGCCACACTGTTAATCCCCCCCCCTCCCTCCCCCCCCCCCCCGCCCCCCCCCCCCCCCCCCCGTCCACCCCCACCCACACGACCCACCCCTGCCTTCGTTGTTCGAGTTTTCGGCTGGTGAAAAAAGGTTGTAAAAGCGGGACTTTCTCTCCCCACCGTCTGTCTCCACCGAGTGTAACGCAATGCTGTTAGTTTGAATCAGTAACCGGTGAATCGCAACATGCAGTCGCGAATTCGTGATAGTACCCCCATACCCCTCCTTAGACGAATAGATATTTATTAATGTGACTCCCACACGCCACACACCCCCACCCACCTCCTTCATCCCACCCTGCGCCTACGAGACCCTCATGACGATCTGTGTACCTCTTCCAGATAAAATGTTTTCTGGGTCGAAGTGCGACCTCGCGACCTGTATCTCATTTCTTAACAGGCTCTCTTCAAACCGCTCATGTCTGCAAGAGGTATAAATTCTCATGAGACCCTGCATTTGCAGGGACTCATGAGAATATATACCTCTTGTTTGTATACCTGGTGTTTGTATCAGCCCATTTACATCTGTAGGTCGATGATTTATTTTCGAGTTGACTGCTTACTTGTCGCCTTGAGTCACGCACACGGAGCGGGGCACAATGTTATCAAGCCAGAAAGTCACATGGCGTTCTGAGGCACACAAAACAACTTGCTGTTCTCATGTTATTTAGAATCAGTGACATAGTTGCCTTTATTTTTTTTTTTTCCCCTTGTCAGTGAAGTCTGCTATTTACGGGTCTGAATTTCGTAACACAAGTACAGTCCATCATACAGCCGTTCAGTCAGTGCGAATCATTCTCAATGGTACGTACAGTCAAACCTGTATGAGACGACCCACCAGGCGACTATTAAAAAGGAATGGCCTGAGACAGGCAGTCTCAGTGTTCAGGTCGTACTCCATAGGAAATAGATTTCTCTGTCCCCCATAACTCCGCCCGTCAGGGCCGTCCATTATCACTTCGGTGCCGTGGACGTTAAACCCCGAACTAACCAACCAACCAGGCAGTCTCCTTACACAGGGTCATCTATGTTACAGAAAGACGAGCGTGGGACCAGGATGGGTGGTATGCTTAAGAAGGTGGTCGCCTTCTGCAGGTGGCCGCGGTGACAGGTTTGACTGTATCTCTGCCCCCACATGCGCTCCACGCCACTATCTGACAATTATTAGGTTTGTGAGTATCTATAACTCGAGGCAAATTTGTATCGTTACATTGTTGTGTAATGTTCTGTGCATCTACTGTGGGAAATCAGGGTATTTACCCGACCACATATAGTAGCGCACCTTCGTGTTTGTGTATGTATGTTTCTCCTGCCTACTTTCTAAGTTCCGGAGAAAGACTGACGTGGGTTATAAGCGAGACCTGATGCATCTTTTAGAGGATGCAGATGATCGTCTTGTTCTATACCTGCGTATTTCTCTGTGGGCTGGCGATTGGGTGCCTGATAGGTGGGGGCAGGGGATCTAACTGTTTGTCTGTCCAGCGCTGAGTGATTCCCCTTGGTTTTGTGTACAATTCTGCCAGCGCTAGCCTCACCTATATGGTTTGTGACTATCTGACAAGTATAGGTCGTTTGACATCGGAGCGCACAACGTTTTTTTCTTTGAAAATATCTCCGCAAAGAACCACTTTTCTATGACAATCTTAAAACAAATATCATTCAGTGACAGTTGACCTAATCCGATTTGCTATTAACCCATTTAACCCCGAGTCCCTACAGCAGGAGACTGATTAAACATGATAATTCAAGGGTAGTACCCTTGAATTATCATGGTCAAACCTCCTCCTGCAACTGGCACAAAGTCGTTCAGTAGCACTTCCAAAATTTGGGAATAGCACCTGTGGGGCTACAGCGCTTAGTAAACTCGAAAACTGTGGCAGTTTGCTGCACTGTCGCAAAATTCGGATTTTGTTTTTCATAATATGACTGCTCTTACATTCCTATATGTGCCCCATATATATATATATATATATATATATATATATATATATATATATATATATATATATATATATATATATATATATATATATATATATATATATATATATATATATATATATATATATATATATATATATATATATATATAACACCAAGTTTAAGAAAGATCCATTTTCACGTGATTTAACCAAGTTTTCAACCCGAAACAGCGCAGGCATACATCCAGTCTGCATGCTTGACCTCGATATTGAAATCTGCCGGGGCTCTGTTTAGGGTATTGAAAATGGCGTGTTTTCGCCAATTTTTTTTTACTTTTACGACTGTACAGCAAAAATCGACAAACATATAAGGTCATTTCGCACTGAATAATATTTGTTCCGAAAGTGGTAAAGAATTTTTTTTTTTCTAAAATATTTGGAAAACAAAACGTGCGCTCCGATGTCACAAGGCCTATACCTAAGGAGTTCCGTGTCCTAATCGTAGCAGCACGACGCCCTTTGCTGCCAGTGGACGCGGATTGTGTGGTTGAAATCATTGTCAAAGCCATAGACGACAGAGGAACGTGGATACAAGGCGGTTTCAGCAAGAGGCATAGGTCCTCATGAGCCCCCGCCAACTGCGGGGGCTCATGAGGGTCTATACCTCTTGCAGTTGGGTGGTATTCATCTTTCTCGCCAGTGACGGGGTTAAATTTGGTCTGACAGATGAGTTGTGCACTTGTGTGCTAAAATGTCGATATCGCCTACGCACCTGGTGGTACACAAAAACAAAAAACCCACAACTTCCAGATGCACGTATTTGTTGTCTCTGCAACAGCTTGTGACCGACCCCTTCACGGACCTCACGGCAGGTAGAGTGTCGCAACCTCTTCACCGACCTCGCGGCAGGTAGAGTGTCGCAACCGGCTCTATGCACGTGCCTTAACCCCTGGACTGCCAAGAAATAATGAACACCTCCCTGCTGCAAGAGGCATAGATCCTCATGAGCCCCCCGCACGTTGCGGGGGCTCATGAGGATCTATGCCTCTGGCTAAAACCACATCGTATCCATGTTTGTTTGACGGCTGGGGAACTTGGGCGTTGAGTTCGCAATGATTTCAAAAACACCACGTTCATTGGCAGTGAATGATTGAAAACACGCATGTAACTCAGGCTGTAGGCCTATGTAATTCATTGTCTGTTTGTCTATGGTGTGATGCACGTTGCTGAACATGAAACTCTACCACGTTACCATAGGAATTCGATGATATTAGCTTTGACTAATGCAAATCCACTGCGCCACCGCGTGCCCACCAGCGCCTACTAAGCTCAAGACAGAATACAAGGGAGGAAACGAAATCACACAAAGCGGCGAAGCACTGTGTTCCCAGAGCAGTTTTCAACCCTCAAAGCAACCATCCGCCTAAAACCTCGAACTGAACAAACTCGTTAGATATTTTGCCACAAATCTATACCAACCTTGTCCTCAGATCAAAACTGATAGTTTAGTATGGAGGCTTTTTGCACAGTCAAGAATCATTCATAGCAGACATAGGTCAGGGTTTTAGATGCGGCCGGAAGTACGCCGCATGCTCATTTTTCACTGGTTTATGTAAATTAGCAGATCCAATGAAATTAAAACAAGAGTGCGTCTTACTGTCGACATGAACTTGTGACTCTGGATGCACGCAGCAGTCGCTTTAGTAGTCCAAGAGCTAGCCCAGTCTACCGTGCAAACACCCCCCCCCCCCCCCTCAGTATTCAATAAGATAGATTTCACAGTGTACCTTAGTATGTCCTGAGATGTTTAAGCCATGTTTCCCTAAAATCCTTAAGAACACATCAGAGATATAGCCGATGGCGCAAGAGTACCCTCATTCACGTTCTTCACAGATGCAAAAATGAGTTTGAGAAACATTTTCCTCTAAATAAATCTGAATGCTTTCCAGAAGCCCAAATCATCAATATTATGTTAAGGCACACCTTCTGCGTCCTCTGCACAAAACAGAATGAAAACAATATTGAATGTGTGGCTCACAGAGAAGGTATTTGTGCACACAGTAAATGGCCATTTCCGCAAAATCGCAAAAGAAGACGAAAATAATGTCTCAGTTGCCTTCAGACATTGCCTATAGCACTGGCAGTCCATTTTCAGGCTTACGTCATTAAAACAGGATGTCACAATTATTATAAACTTGACTAGGTGATGTTGTGATCACTATGAGTGCCACATTGGTTGATTTTGTATCCCTACCCCATGTTGTCAAAATACACTAAAGTAATTAGAAAAAAACACTAAAGTTATTCCATTTCATTTTGACCTCTCCTTACCTATTAAGTTTCCAATAATGTGAGCATAAAGTGCAAGAAAATGAGGAAAGTCGGCATCCTTTACGATACGTTTGTGGTGAATGATAGTTTTTTCCCATTTAAAATTGCCAAATTGGGAAACATGCGTTGTCTCCGATGCCCTCAAAAATGTTGTATACATCTGATAGGTCTTTTTTTAGGGTTTAATGGTTAGGATAGAGTACCACAGATACTCCCAACCTGATTTTATGACGCTGTGATTTATTTAGGGGCCACAGTGGCTGAATCTGCTGCCCTACCCCCATTTTACCAGTACACAAAGGAACGCAAAATTATCATAAAAATTGCTTATGTCATACTTATGTCATACACCAAAATCAAAAAATCAAAAACACTGGTCCTGGTCATGTATCAACTTTTAAAAATCCCGAAACTTAACATGAAAACTGTCATGGAGCGTTCTTTCACCTTTTTAGCCTCAAGTGTGTGGAACTATCTGCCAACTGAAATGAGGAATCTGCCCACATTGTCAGAGTTAAAAGCTCACTTAAAAACTTTTCTTTTCTGTCGGGCATTTAACACTTAGCTCATCTTTAGCTAACTGTTCACTGACTGCCTTTTATTCTGATCATAGAGGAAGTGAATGTAAGTTGTTGGGAAGGGATGGGGTGGTTTAAAGTAGTGTATAATCGTGTGAGTGTCTGAGAGAGAGGGTGTGCTGTTGTGCATGCGCAGTGAGTCCAGTGTTTTCCTGGAGAGCAGCGCTATACAAGAACTATGTATAAATATTATTACTCCTCTGTTTAAATATTTTTGTTGCCAATTTTCTTAACAAAGTATGCACATTGAGCATAAAATTTGTGATCATTTTATTAATTTTAATGTGACCCATCAATTTCATTGTAATTTTTTTTTTTTTGTTAAAACATAAAAAGGAGGAAACGTCTGTAAACAGGGGCTGCCGCTAAAGAACTTCCTCTTTAATAGAACAGCAAGACTGAAGTAAACAGCACATTCAGCAGTCTTGTCAAACTCGGGGAAGGTGTACTTCAGGGAGGTGATGTGTCTGTTCTTGGTCTACATTAATGACATCAGTACAGTACAGCAATGCTAAGGTTGGTCTCGAACATCCTCCATGCGGATGACTTTGCAGTGTGGAGCGCAGCAGAACATACTGAAATAGCATCTTGCAGAATCCAGGATGCTGTCAATAGAGTCAGCAGCTGGACTGAAAAATGGCCACTCAAACTGAGCTAGACCATCTCTTTCAATCAGATGGAAGAGGTCACCTTGAAAACTGGAGACCTTCCAGTACCAAAGACAGACAACAAATAAATTACTGGATTCACGTGGAGGCCTCACACCGAAGCCATGGAAGCTGGAGCTGCGGGAAAAAAGTATCTGATGAAGAAACTGGTGGGGGCCACACTGGCAAAATTTACAGCATCCTGGCGCAAGCAAACACCAGTTCAGTCAGACCAGTAATGGGGTACCAAGATACTTCGACAACATGAAACACTCCCTGCAAAACCAAAAATGCCAGGCTTGACAAAATGCAGAATATGGATCATTCTCATGATGCAGTGACATTCTTAGAGCTATCTGGAGTATTGTCTTAACATTGTTTTGGCTGTTAGGAACCATGAAACTTTATTATGCATATTTATATTTACACCTTTCTCTACGAAAATAAATGAAAAGAAAAGACCAAACTAGACCCGCCTTACGCTAGGTAAAATATCTCCTAAAAGACCAGCTAGTTCACGCATTCAGTCTATCATTTTTGCCTTTTTTTTTCTCCACTAAACAAACAGCAAACAAATTGATTGGTCACATTTGGATCAGAATACAGTCCAACGTTCCACATATTTTACGGACATTAAAGGGATCGGAGACACGACACCTCCATGAGATACATCTTCCCTGAGTTTGACAAGACTGCTGAGTGTGCCGTCGATTTCAATCATGCATTTCTGTTGACGAGGAAGTCTGTTAACCATCGGTACATCATGCTTCCAACTCCAGAGGGTAGAAGCTTTAGCAGCAGCCCCTTTTTACAGACTCCCCCCACCCCCTTTATGTCAAAAATAGTTACAATTAAATTGATGGGTCACATTGAAATTAATGAAATGATCACAGATTTTTATACTCAATATGCATACTTTGTTAAGAAAACTGGAAACAAATATTTAAACAGGAGTATGATCTAAGAAATTTGTTTGATCATTTTGCGTTCCTTTGAGTACTGGTAAAATGGGGGTAGGGCAGCAGATTCAGACACTGTGGCCCCTAAATGCATCACAGCATCATAAAATCAGGTTGGGAGTAACTGTGGTACTCTATCCTAACCAATAAAACTTGAAAAAAAAAAAAAAAAAAAGATCTATCAGTTGTATACAAAATTTCTGAGGGCATCAGAAACTTTTTTTCTTTCGAATTTGCAGAAATTGCCATTTACTGGTTGCACAAATACCTTCACTGTGAGCCAAAGATTCAATTTTTTTTTTTCATTTTATTTTTGCAGAAGACGCGGAAGGTATGCCTTGACATAATATTGCCTGATTTGGGATCCTGTAATAAATTCTGATTTATTTAGAGGGAAATGTTTCCTAAGCTCACTTTATGATCCGCGAAGAGCGTGACCGGGTACCCTTGCGCCATCGGCTATATCTCTGGTGAGTTCCTAAGGATTTTAGGGGAACATAGCTTAAACATCTCAGGACATACCAAGGTACACTTTGAAACCCATCTTATTATTGTGTGTGTGTGTGGGGGGGGGGGGGGGGGGTGCACGGTAGCCAAGACTGGCTTATGTAGTATAGGTACGTATTTCCCCCAGCCCCAAAAGGTCAAATTTAATGGAGTCTGGTTTAAACACTGCTCAGTTCTCAATATCTTTTCGAGTAATTCTCTTCGACTTTAAAGTAAACACGGCAGAAAACAATGGATGCAGTGCAGTGCATAGAGGCCTCTTTCACGGCCCTCTACTAAAGGGTTTAACGTTCAACTCATCTAGATGTTGAGAAAGCGGTCTGGGATACTTCCCGCCACATCTAGAATGTCGCGCGTGCGGTCCGTTTCCTTCTTGCTTGACTTGAAACGGGACAGGGACTTCCAACTCTCGTTGATTTCGTCCGGGGGGGGGAGGGGGGGGGGGCCAGGGGGGTTTGGGGGGGGGGTTGTCTCGCTGACTGTCTGCCGCTCCGTCGCGCCGCTGGCTGATGGTATTGCCGGGGCCGGGTGGTTGGTGGTGGAGGAGGCGGGTGGTGTGGCCGGGAGACCGATGCCTAGCGCCAAGCTGGTGGGTGGTGGTGTGCCAGCCACTCCCAAAAATCTTGCAGGAGTGGTGGCGGGGGTGGTGGCGGCCGGTAGAGCCGTGGCCGGCTGTGGTAGGATCTGAGGAGGATGGGTGGTGGTGGTGGTGGCCAGTTGATTTTGGGCCGGGGGGTCGGTCGCTGGAAAGGCCGAGTTGGGTGGCGGTGTTGAGGGGGCAGGCGCATGTGCGGCGGTGGCGTTTGGAGGAGTGGTGGGCGCTGGTGCCGGAATCGCTTGGGCGGTCGGTGGCGTCTTCTCTTTTGCAGGCCGGTGGTTTGTCCGTTGCCTGCCTGTTGGGGGGCCGGGTCTGTGCCCGTGTCTTGACGGGTCACGGTGGTTGGTGTTGGCGCCGGTGGGGTCTTGGTTTCCGTGCCCCTTTCTTGGGTTGTGGGTGTTGGTGACGTGTTGCCACATCCTGTGTCTTTGGTGGCGGGGGGTGGCGTGGTGGTGGTCTCTTTGTTAGCTGTCAGTGGGGTGTCAGGTGTAGCCTGACTCTCCGTATGGGTCGTGGGGGCCACGGCCTGGCTGGCTGTTTCGTGGGTTTTTGGCGGCTCTAGGTCCTTGATGGCGCCCGAGTGCACCAGCCACCGGGCGGCGACTAGTGCTCGGTGGTAGTGGTCGCCATCAATTGCCGTTATGATAGGTACGGCGTCTTGGAGGAGGATCACCATTTCCTCGAAGCCGATCTCCCTGAGTCGAGTCCCCCCCTCCTCCAACGTGGCCGGCCGCTCCCGAGTTAGTGACTCGGGGATTACGATCGGCGGTGGGGAGTACAGGGACTCCGCCCACGAAGACGGCTCCGATGAGTCCTCGTGTTCTTCTTCTTCCAGTGTTGGTGGTGGTGGGTACTGGAAGGTGGGCGGGGGAGCGTATTGGCTATACTGGGCCAAAAAGCTCTGTAGTTCCCGTGGTGGGGTGAATCCTAGCGACCCTCCCACCACGAAACTCTGCTGTGGCGGGTAGCTTGCTTGCTGCGGGGGCGAGGGTGCCCGTTGCACTTGGTCTAGTGGCCTTATTGGAGGGGAGAGAGGGGGCTTGTAGCTCCTCGTCTCCCTCCTGGCCGTTGACTGTTGTCTCTGTATTTGGGGGAGGGTGGAGGCATACTCCTCCGCTTGCTGTTTGTTCGTCTTCTTTCTGTTACGCTTTCCTCTGTCCATCTTGCCGCTTGTGGGTGGCGGGTCCGCGTGTGTAGGCTTGACTGGCTGGCTGGACTTGTCTGAGTGCGGTGAGAGCGGTACACCGTTCTCTCTCTTTGCTGGCTGGCTTGCTTGCTTGCTTGGTGTGTGGAGAGAGCGGAAAAACCGTGCTCTCTCGTCCTCTGCTGTGCGCCCGATGATGATGGGTCCGTTTCCACCCTTGTATTCTGTCTTGAGCTTAGTAGGCGCTGGCGCGCACGCGGTGGCGCAGTGGATTTGCATTAGTCAAAGCTACTGTCATCGGACCCTTATGCACATTGCCTCTTTTAGCCCCAAGGTCCCATTTCTCCAATTTTGGAGGTGTTGCAATGTACCAGTTGCAATTGATGGATTGACCGTGATAATTCAAGGGTGGTGCCAGATTAGCTTGGCGCCTTCAAGCGCCAAGCTAATCTGGCACTACCCTTGAATTATCATCTCATGGTCAATCCATCTCCTGCTGTAGGGACTCGGGGCTGAATGGGTTAATCAACCGCTCCAGCCGCCATTCCGCTTCTGGCGTTGCAGGTCCAACTGTCACTGAATGATATTTGTTGTAAGATTGTTGTAGAATAGTGTTTCTTTGCGGGGTATATTTGCGGAAAACGTTGTGCGCTCCGATGTCAAACGACCTATCATATGATGGACCTAAGTACGATTTACTTTTAATAAACTCGGACAATGTGCCAGTCTTGCTGTACGGTCGTAAAAATTCGGATTTTTTTTTTTTCATGAAATGGCTGATTTTACCTCCCTAAATGTGCCCCAGATATATTACGCCCAGTATAAGAAAGATCCATTTTCACGTGAACTGACCAGGTTTTCAACCATGAAACAGTGCAGGCATTGACATGAAGTCGGCTTGCTTGACTCGATATCGAAATCTGCCAGGGCTCTATTTAGGATATTGAAACTCTCTTGTTCTTGCCTTTTCACCATTTTTTTACGACTCTAGAGCAAAATCGACAAATCATCATAGGTGTCAGTTAAAAATATTCCATATTAGGTCAATTAAATGATGTTTCTTCTTAAAGTGGTACAGAAACGTGTTTCTTTGCAGATATATTTTGGAAAAACGTTGTGCTCTCCGATGTCAAACGGACTATACTTACAAACTTGTAAATTGTATTTCTGCATAGCGTAGTGAGAAGGCTCGACTGAAGAGTCGAGTCAGCAGAAGAGCTTACGTTGTCTCTAAGTATCACTATTTAGTGAATACAGTACTCTCTGTTTTGTTTAGAGCAACCGGCATTTTCGGAATTAAAATGGGTACTAACCCATTTAGCCCCGAGTCCCCCGACAGCAGGAGATGGCTTGACCATGATAATTCAAGGGTAGTGCCAGTTTAGATTGGCGCCGGAAGGCGCCAAGCTAATCTGGCACTACCCTTGAATTATCATGGTCAAGCCATCTCCTGCAACTGGTGCATAGTCGTTAGGCAACACCTCCAAAATTTGAGAAGTGGGACCTTGGGGCTAAAAGAGTTAAACGACAGGTGGTCTCTCAAGAGGAGTCTTGAAGGGCAATACGTGTCACGTGTCATTACAATCAGGTGCCTGTGGCCGCACGTGCCTAAATGATGGTCTTTAATGACAGGTAATCTTCTCTTAGGGCCGTCGCTCAAAAACAGATTCTGTTGCTGTACATTGTGAATATATTTTCAGTAGTTTAATTACACTGAGCCGTCCATGGCGCAGTGGTTGTAGACGCCTGCCACCAATGCTAAAGGTGCGAGGCTCAAGACCGGGTTCCGGCGTCGGACTTTTCTCCTCTAGTAAGTGTCACCGTTAATTCGGGCGAACTGTCGGGGGTTCTTTCTCCGGGTAACCCGGCTCTTCCGCCCCCTCCCCTATGGTACCGGTTTCAGGCCACTTTATAAATTTCAAATACAAGCTATCAAAATTTCCGAAACCTCAATAGTTGAACTGATCCTTCGCACCACGTGAATGTCCTGTGTTTGTCTTGTACTGTGTTTGTCTTCAGAGTGAATGCGAGTGTGTCACGTGAGCGTGCGTGTTGGGTGCAGTTCGCGGCGCTTTGAGCCGATTCGCAGAATTGGGAAAAAGCGCCTATATAATAACCAGTATTATTATTATTGTTATTATTATTATTATTATTATTATTATTATTATTATTATTATTATTATTATATTATTATTATCACTCCAGCATTCACTGGAGTGACTATGTCACCAACGTCGAGGTCCTTGAACAGGCGGAAACTGTGAGCATCGAGGCTTTGCTGCTGTGGACACAGCTTCGCTGGGCGGGGCACGTCTCCAGGATGGAGGATCATCGCCTACCCAAGATCACTCTGTTCGGCGAGCTCGCCACTGGACACCGAGACAGAGGGGCACCAAAGAAGAGATACAAAGACGGTCTCAAGAAGTCACTTAGTGCCTGCCAAATCGACCACTGCCAGTGGTCTTCGCTTGCTGCGGACCGTGACACCTGGCGCTCCACCATTCACAAGGCAGCCGTCTCCTTTGAGAACTCTCGCAGAGCTAACCTTAAGGACAAGCGGCTCAGAAGAAAAAACAGAGTTGTCGTAACTCAGGACCCTGACCAGACCTTCCCCTGCAGCCACTGCGGTCGAACCTGCCTGTCCCAGATTGGCCTTCCGCAGCCACGAAAATGCCTGCAGACGACGTGGGCAAGCCCTATAGAATCTTCGTTCGCGAAGTCAAGCCAAGATTATTATTATTATTATTATTATTATTATTATTATTATTATTATTATTATTATTATTATTATTATTATTATTATTATTATTACAACCCCTTCGCTGCCATTGATTGCAGATTGAGTTTCTGACATATTTGTTAATTCAAAGCCAAGGAGAACCAGCAGTTCACGGGACGTGGATACAGAGTGGCGTCAACAAGAGGCTGTTACGTTTGTCGTTGTGTTATTGAGAGCATGTGTGTTAACCATAGGAATGAACCGATATTCATTTGAGTTATTTTGGATAACAATTACGTACCTTTTTAGTAGGATTTATTTTCTTTTGCACAAAAACTGCGATCGAATTTTGTTGTGACGTGTAGTTTCGCTACGATGTTGTAAAGTTTGACCTACATTAGACTGGAAGGTTCGAGCAGGGTCGCGATATGACGTCAAAGTTGTCGGCAACATTTCGTAACATTGAATCAAAGGCGCTTAGAGGGTAGTGGAAATTTGTAGTAACTTCTAGAGAGTTCTTTTTTTTTAATGAATATTAATGAGTTTGGGTTACTTTTTTTCTGATTGGTTGTGTTGGGAGAATTTTCTGGATTGTTCTGGAAATCTGTAATAGTATAAAAGACCGTGGTAGGAAGTATGTGTGTACATTGTATGAGAGGCGCAATGTGTCAAAAGTGTTGATGCATTGTAGAGGAGACAGTGTTAGTGCATTTGTGAATGCATTGTGCGGAGACTGCATCGCTGCAATAAAATATTACTGGAACTGTTACTTCAGTGTGGTCTACAACCTTATGCCAAGTGTGACGAGTTGCAGCTGAGTGCAGTTTCTTTACAAGAACCCTACGTGCGTGCGTCTGGTGTGATTGCATCATACTACGACTACGACTACCACGTAACAGAGGCATTAAAGATCCTCATGAGCCCTCGCAACTGCGGGGGCTCATGAGGATCAAGGCCCCTTGCTGATGGGTAATGTTCAATGTTCTTCTGCAGTGAACGCAGTGCGCTAAAGGCCGTCGGGCCGACGTCGCCCGATGGCCTTTTGAGCATGGGGAAGGAATTAATCATTTAGGTGATATAGCCACCTTTAAAAAAATCCAGAATTATGAGTTGCCTTCTCGAAGATTATGATAAATCGACAGTTCTGTTTACTGGTTGTGTCATGATAGCTTGGCGCCAAACTATTCTGGCACTAGTCTTGAACAAGCATGGTCGGTGCGTATTGTGGTGTCAGGGACGCATAACAAAATATAGCATCAAACTAAGCAGATTGGAGAAGTACTTCACACTGCACGATAAATACGCTGGCCCCGTTTTCGATTTGACCTCAGCGAACCTTCATCTCTAGTGTAAGGCCACATCGTGTAAGCTAACGAAACTAACAACTGAGCCAGCCACATCCAACAACCATTACAAAACAAAAACAAAAAAAGCAGTAGAGATGTCTGAGAACGATCATCTCTGCAGGTTTTAAAAAAAAAAAAAAAAAAAAAAAAAAAAAAAAAAAAAACACTTCATAACGAAATAAGAGGAACAAGTTATGGATGTGCTGATCAGTGATTTTGGACCTTACGGATGAAAGCCCTCAAATCCGAAATCACAGATCAGCAGGCAGGTATTGATTCTGTACGATACACCGTTGTTGCCCTCAGCAGGACATCCGTTGTGTGGTGATCTGACACACGATACGATTGTGTAAATTGAAAGTACACCGTGCCATATCATAACGAGAAACATATATATGTATGCAAACCAAGGGGAATCACAGCGCTGGTTTGTGAGTGACAAACATATATGAATATATTTAAAAATAAATTTAAAAAAAACAAGGATGTTAATAAGGCAACGGACAATTGAATTGACTGTACGAACAACTTGAAATAATAATAAATGATAAATAAAAAAGAAGAGTTAAACACAATGTTGTTGTCACTGCTGGTCAACCTCAGTAAAAACGAGGGCTGGTATACCGCAGGTCCTGATACAACCCGCGTCAGCCTTAGCTGGCTCGCGCACATCCGTGCGCGAGCCAGCTAAGGCTGACGTAGGCTCGAAGACCTTTTGCTTACCAAAGCGATCTTTTTTTTTTTTATCCTAACAAAGACCAGTATGTAAATTCTGTGCGTCAAAACATGATCGCTATAAACGCAGTCCGACTTTTTGGCTCGTGGGTACCGCCATAATATGCTGAGGCTAACGTGTGTAATAGTTTAACTCATTCTACCCCAGACACACCACAGCAAGATAAAGATCGACCATGATAGTTCAAGGGTGATGCCAGAATAGCTTGGCGCATATGGGCGCCAAGCTATTCTGGCATCACCCTTGAACTGTCATGGTCGATCTGTGTCCTGCACTGCAACGCAGTCTTCAGAGGACGACTTCAAAATTTGGGGATTTCGGTCTTGGGGTAGAATGAATTAAGGGAAGGTGCTAAAACAGCTGTGCTGACACAGCATTTGAAATACAAGTATCATTGTCGATCTGTCTCAACTCAGCTGTAGCTAATAACGACAAGTTCAATGAAAACTCACTTATGTTACGTCACCAGCTGTTACCGTTGTGAGGCAAAGTTTCAGCATCATCATCATCATCGTCGGCATGAACTCTGTCACAGGCATGGGATGATCGTTGCGTAACTTGATCGCCTCAATAACACGGGTAATTGATTCTCACTACACCCAATACCTGTGTTATACAGGTGATCGATTAAAGCAACGATCATCCCATGCCAGACTTAAGAAAAGACAGCTCTGCCGTAATCTTTGTGTGTGTGTATGTGTGTGTGTGTGTGTAGACGAAAGACCTAAAACGGGTGACTGTCTTTACCATCCTTATGGAAACTGGGTATGTGTATAATTCTGGGTTTCCAAGTCAGACACCCATTTTTTCTGAGGGTTGTTTCTGCATTGTCTTGCGGTAAAGATTCATAAAAAGTAAAAAAATCCGTTTTTCTCATTTTGGCGTTAACACATGCACTTTTGTGTTTAACAGACACGCCGGTAGTGTGTTTGAAAACTTGTCCCTCTCAGCAATGTGTGTGTGTGTGTTGTGACACAGAACCCTGAAAATGAGCGTGTATGTATTACATCACCCTTCTCAGCTAGCTATAAATAACTTCATAGCTGATATGGGTCAGGGGGGATATTTTGTTGTTTTAGGGAGTAAATTGTTTATGTTTCTACAGAATTAGGTTTGTTATTTGAGGGTGTGGTTGTTTTGTTAAAAAAAGTGTTGAGTTGTAATGTACTTCCGGGGTGATGTGGAGAAAGGTGATGTCTAGTGGCAGATTTGAGATTCATGTATACGTTCACCAGGGACTTAGCCTATACGTTTTCTACGTTTGTTTCCATGTCAGATGAAGAATATTTGATCTGAAACGTCGTTCTTTGTTTCTATTTTAAAGGGTTTTTCGCCACTATCTTCTGTTTTAGTTTGACTTGGCCTATAATTATATTCGTGCGCCGGTTGCTAAGAAGTGAAGTGATTGTATGAGTGCGCATTGTAAGAGAGGACGTTTAGACTTTGGGTGAGGCTGCTGTTGTCTTTTGTCCTGCCCGACCTTTTGGTTGAACCTGTTGCTTTATTTTGTAGGTTTGTCGATGTTATCAATGCCGCATCTCCTTTTGGATTGTATGCACAAATTGATTGAATGGAAATGACGTCACAGAGTCAGCGTCGTTTCATGCGTCGTCTGCACCAGTCAGTCGTTTAGTGCAGTTAAAAGAGTGCAGGCTTGGATGGGCCATTTTCTGATGTAATAGTAAAGTATTATTTGTGTGAATGCTGTCCGTTTGAAGGAAGGTTGATTGATTGTACATAGCTTAACGTCCCGACAGCAACAAGACTTTCTCAGGACGTGCCTGCACTGCTAGTGACAAAAACTCAACAGAATATTGAATGTATGTCGCCAGCCGGTCCAATACGTTAAATAAAACCTACGACATTGGGCCTAAATAAAGCTAAGACCATTTAGCAACACACATCGAATATCAAGAGCCACAGGCAGCGCAGACAGTAGGGAGAGTTTAAAAAAGGAAAATGCAGGTGAATGGACCAAGGGTAGACAGAAACACATGCCCCCGGAATATAGAGAAAAAACCCACCCTGTGGGGCTGACCAGGGTGCCCCTGGGAACTAAAAAGTCCCCCAGGGCAGACCCTGTTGGGGGTGTTTGAAGGAAGGACTGGAAAGTCGAGTGTTGAGGGCAGACCGGTTGGGGGTGTTTCAGTACTCAAACCAAGGGGAATCACAGCGCTGGACAGACAACAGTTAGATCTACTGTGGGAAATCAGGGTATTTACCCGACCACATATAGTAGCGCACCTTCATGTTTGTGTATGTATGTTTCTCCTGCCTACTTCCTAAGTTCCGGAGAAAGACATGGGTTATATAAGAGACCTGATCCATTCTTTTTAGGAATGGAAATGATTGTCTTATTCTATACCTGCGTATTTCTCTGTGGGCTGGCGATTGGGTGCCTGATAGGCGGGGGCAGGGGATCTAACTGTTGTCTGTCCAGCGCTGTGATTCCCCTTGGTTTGAGTACTGACAATTCTGCCAGCGCTAGCCTCACCTATCTGGTTTGTGAGTAGGGGGTGTTTCAGGGAAGGACTGGAAAGTCGAGTGTTGAGCGAAGCCCGAGAGAAGGCGAGGATGGGAAAAATATCCAGCACTATACGTTGGAATAGATGCATATCAGTTACGACATGCTTGTAAATTAAAACACTTTTAACCCCACCCGGGTCTGCCCTGGGGGACTTGGGTGGGGTTAACTACTTTTTATTTCCCAGGGGCACCCTGGTCAGCCCCACAGGGTGGGTTTTTCTCTCTATTCTGGGGCATGTGTCTCTGTCGGCCCTTTGTCCATTCACCTGTATTTGACTTTTTAAAACTCTCCCTACTGTCTGCACTGCCTGTAGCTCTTGATATTGGATGTGTGTTGCTAAATGGTCTTAGCTTTATGTAGGCCCCATGTGTTAGGTTTATTTAATGTATTTGACCGGCTGGCGATATACATTCAATGTTCTGTTTAGTTGTTGTTTTTTCACAAGCAGTGCAGGCACGTCCTGAGAAAGCCTTGTTGCTGTCGGGACGTTAAGTAATGTACAATAAAACACTTTTAACATTAAGAAAAGTTGAGTTAAAAGAGGTTTTAAAACAGTTTCATAAAAACTTTTGCCCGACACGCTTCTAAAAACAACATTTTCTTAGTTTTAAACCTTGTACCGCGCCATAAACGCCACGATTGCTTTTCAGTCTTAGCTGTCCTATAGTGTGGAATGTGGGACTTTGCCAACTGGATCCATCTGGTGCACTCCAAATGAGTATTTGTGAGTGGTTTGACGTGCAACTCAGTGTGCGCCTCTGAAATGACCTACTGATTCCACTGATAATGAAACTCTTTCATTCATAAGAGTGCATTGAGCAGCTCTATAAACCAAAAGTGATGACCCCCTCTCCCCCCCCACCCTCCCCTCCCCCCCCCCCGCCCCGCCCCCCACACACACACACTTCTCCCCCCCCCCCAACCCCCTTACAACCCCACTCAAACAATCATAATAGTAAAATCAACCAAAGGTATCTTTAGTGAGGTATTTTCACTGTAATCCCAGTTTTGTGTGAGAGGCACCCACTTTTGGGGTAAACACCCATTTTTTTTCCATCCAGTGGCTCTGTTTCTAGAAAATGTCTATTTTATTTTAAGTTGTAGAGCTTAGTTATAAGGTGAGTTCTAAACATTGGCATCAACTCCAGAGCCCTAGAATAAATAGAAATATGGGAACCCATTTTCACATAAAATGGTAGGTCACCCAGTCTGAGGGTTTTGTGTTCATGTGTGTGTGTGTGTGTGTGTGTGTGTGTGTGTGTGTGTGATGTGTGTATGTGTGTGTGTGTGTGTGAGTGTGTGTGTGTGTATGTGTGTGTGCGTGTTTGTGTGTGTGTTTGAGTGTTTGTGTATGGGTGAGAGAGAGAGAGAGAGAGAGAGAGTGTGTGTGTGTGTGTGTGTGTGTGTGTTAACTTTTAGTTTTTTCATTGTATCAGCGCTTAGAACTACTTTTAGAAATAATCTCCATTATTATTATTATTATTATTATTATTATTATTATTATTATTATTATTATTATTATTATTTTAATAATTTTTAATTATATTTGGCAAAACCCAGTTTATTCATTTTTGAGAAAAGCGAGATTCGCCTCTCTTTTCTCAAGAAACGAATTTATATACTGACTTTTTGCCAATTAACGGCAGAACTGCCACACGTGCTAGCAATTTTTTGTTAGTACTGACAGCTTTAACCCTTTCAGCCCCAAGGTCCCATTTCTCAAATTTTGGAGGTGTTGCCTAATGACTGTGTACCAGCTGCAGGTGCTGGATTGACCATGATAATTCAAGGGTAGTGCCAGATTAGCAGGCGCCAAGCTAATCCGGCACTACCCTTGAATTATCATGGTCAATTCATCTCCTGTTATAAGGACTCGGGGCTAAAAGGGTTAACATTGCGCGCCTGCTGAGCTGGTCCTATGACCACAGCGTGGCGGAGTGTGGTGTGATGTATTTCATGAACTGAGTCAACACAGCTGTCATTATATTACAATCCCATAATCGACCCATTGATTATTATCACGCTCTGGCTGCATCTTATATCAGCTGAAACGCCAGATCTCCTGCGCGCGAGGAAGACAGACGTACACAGGACAAACACCGAGGCTTAGGTCATTACTGTGTGCGAGCCCCTGCAATCATAGCCCCGGTGTATCTGCTTTACA
>BTPG01000008.1:80021877-80150875 GCA_036245525.1 Semisulcospira habei | reverse complement strand
GCACCACCTTTGAATTATCACGATCAATCCATCTCCTACAACTGGTACTAGTCGTTAGGCAACACCTCCAAAATTTGAGAAGTGGGACCTTGGGGCTAAAAGGGTTAACTCTTTTTTGTTCCAACATTATTGCCTTATCCACGCACATTTTTTTACACATCAAGTTCATATAGGTTTCAAATGAAATGAAATGAAATGAAACTTTATTTTTCAAGTATAAATGATTAGGTACCTTCAATGACCTTTTTTCAATCATGTCCTTGCTAAGCTATAGCATGCACGTAAACACACATACACATAATTGTATATATAAAAGTATACATAATAGTGAAAAGTACAGACAACAATAATTCTATTTCAAATAATCAATGCTCACATTACACCACACACACACACACACACACACACACACACACACACACACACACACACACACACACACACACACACACACACACACACACACACACACACACACACTGATATATACCAGCCCGCACACACAGACACACACACACACGTACTGATTTCTACCAGTACACACACACACACACACACAAACACAACACACACACATACACACACACAACACACACACACACACACACACACACACACACACACACTGACACCAAGCAAAACATCGAACATTAAACATTAAAAAGTTATGATGTTATGCTTACAAATATGCTAGAACATATTAGAAGACATAAAGAAGGCATGTCTTCTTTTCCGCTGAGGTTTAAAAACAAAAGAAATGACAAAGAACACATCTATCTATCTATCTATCTATCTATCTATCTATCTATCTATCTATCTATCTATCTATCTATCTATCTATCTATCTATCTATCTATCTATCTATCTATCTATCTATCTATCTATCTATCTATCTATCTATCTATCTCCCGTAGTCTTGCCGACCGTTGGGGCACCACTGATGACTTGGCAACCAGCTCCCTCCATTCCTCTCTGTTCTCTGCCATTCTTAGCGTATCACCCAGCCTCAGTCCTCTCCATTCTGAGACATTGTCCTCAACCTGATACAAAAGGCCTCCCCGACGCTAGACCTTGCTTCCAGGGGCCGAAAAATCAAAAAGCTGGGTGATACGCTAAGAATGGCATCCTTGATTTCATTGTTCAACCACGCGGGAAGATGGGGATTTTTCACTCGCTTCTCTCTGAAAGGAGCATGTTTATCAAGAACTCCAAGAAACAATCTGTACCATTGAGACAGAGCCTCGTTAGGGACACCTTGGTTGTAATCTGTCTGTACTTGGCTTAGGTCATGCATGAATACGTCTTTGTTGAAGCGCTTCAAAGATCTATATCAAAATTTAATAGTTGTGTGCTGGTGTTTACGAAAAGTAGTATTTGCTTTCAATGCCCAGCCACAACACACAGTGTATTGATCACTAATCCCTATTTGGGGCACCTCTACTCCCCCTACCCTTGACTTATTAGTTGTGTAGATGTGGTCAATAAGGGTGGAGGAAGTAGAACTAACACGGGTAGCAGCAGTAACTAACTGCTTTACTCCAAACATAGAAATGGTACATTCCCAGGCAGGGTTATTCAGGAGCAAATTGATATTTAAGTCGCCCAAAATCAACTTATCTGAGGTGGACTTTCTGACCTTATCCATCATGACTGTGAATTCGTCATACCATTGAAATGTTGATGTTGGGTTTCTATAAATGTATCCGACGAGCACGGGACTGGATTTGGTTGCCCTCAACTCAATCCAGACACATTCCACCGTTGGTGATTCCAGGTCTTTACGTCTGCGGGTGACACCGCTGATTGAATTTTGTATATACACTGCTATACCTGTCTGTCCTGAGTATTCAGCATCACGGCGCAAGACAGCAAAGTCCTTGATAGAAACGGCCTCATCACTGATGTTAGGATTGAGGCGCGATTCAGTGACACCAAACAAATGAAAAGGACTGGGTTGGGTCAAAAACACATAGAGATCAGAGAATTTGTTGTTTTGTTTAAGTGACCAATATGTCAATGCTGACCTATCATGTTTATATCGTTTCAGATCAAAAATGAACAGCAAAATTGCTCACGAGACTAATGAAGTGAAAAAAATAATATAAAAGGCTAAATATAATAATGTAACTAAATAAAAGTTGCAAACAGAAAAAATGCTTAAAAGTAGGCCTTTCAGCGGTTTTAAAACCGAACACTAGATGCCGCTGCCCTGGGGAGCTAATCCGCCGGCTTTTGGCGTCAATAGTTCACTGGGCTATACAAAACAGTCCTCTTGGCTTGACTTCGCGAACGAAGATTTTATAGGGCTTGCCCACGTCGTCTGCAAGCATTTTCGTGGCTGCGGAGGCCAATCTGGGACAGGCAGGTTCGACCGCAGTGGCTGCAGGGGAAGGTCTGGTCAGGGTTCTGAGTTACGACAACTCTGTTTTTTCTTCTGAACCGCTTGTCCTTAAGGTTACCTCTTACAAAACAGTCCAATCAGTAAACAACTCGCTTCACTGCCGAGGTACAACTCGCTTCCCGGTCACAGTTGAATGCGCACCGCTTGCAACAAGTGCAGCGGAAATGGCACAGTCAAAACCGGCACTATACGGCGCCAGCACAGGCAATTAATGTCGCGCATTACAGCTCAGTCAAAAACATTGCACAGCCTTATCGCTTCTCCCAACTGTCATTCAGAAGTTAGCAAAGCAAACTACTCAGCAACCACTTGACAGTGAATGCATAATGTCAGTCATGCCAGACACCTTCTTCATAAGACATATGAAGGAATGAACATGCTTGCAAAGCCTGTCAGTGTTCCACTGGCCAAATCCTATGTCAGACCGACCCATTCCTGTACGCAATGAAAGTGAGTATGTAGTAAAGACTGCTTCTGGGTTCAATCAACGGACAGGGATAAAACTGCACAAAGCTGGTGCACTCGTTTATGCATAAGTTCGATAAAAAAGCAAAACTGGGATATATCAATCCTTTTAGACATGGGACTCTGCAGCAGAAGATGGATTGATCATGATAATTCAAGGGTAGTGCCAGATGAGCTTGTGGAACTCTCTGCCAACTGAAATGCGGAATCTGCCCACATTGTCACAGTTCAAAGCTCACTTAAAGACTTTTCTTTTCTGTCGGGCATTTAACACTTAGCTCATCTTTAGCTAACTGTTGACTGCCTTTTATTCTGATCCTAGAGGAAGTGAATGTATAGTTTTGGGAAGAGATGGGGTGGTTTAAAGTAGTGTATAATCGTGCGTGTGTCTGAGAGAGAGAGGGTGTGCTGTTGTGCATGCGCAGTGAGTCCAGTGTTTTCCTGGAGAACAGCGCTATACAAGAACTATGTATTATTATTATTATTATTATTATTATTATTATTAATACCCTTGAATTATCACGATCAGTCTATCTCCTACAACTGCTACATAGTCGTTAGGCAATACCTCCAAAATTTGAGAAATGGGACCTTTGGGCTAAAAGGGTTAACAACCTTTTGGACATAACATTGAAACAGTTTGGTCCCTGACTTTTTTTGTTATATTCAAAATGTATGCTCTTCGAATATAACGCTGAATTCTGCCATAACGCCAACAACAAAATATTAGTCACAGTTTTGTATATTCTATATCCGAAATTTGCTTCATGTACTTCGCTAATAAGAAAAATGGGACATGTGTTTGTATTGATCTGAATAATGTCATGCTCGTTCACAGGGGCGGATCTGGGGTGGGGGTGGGAGAGGGGGGAGGGTGGGGGAGCCAGGGGTTCCGCCCGCTGCAAAGTCTAGTGTCGGGAATGCCTTTTGTATCAGGTTAAATTCCCCCCCCCCCCCAAAAAAAAAAAAAAAAAAAAAAAAAAATTGGAACTCCGCCCCATCCCCTCCCCCCCTCTAGGTAACTGATCCGCCCCTGCGTTCATATGCCACAACATTTTCCTAATGTTCATGAGTATGTGGCAATAAAGTTGATCTTGATCGCGGTCTTGACAGCAGCAAGAGCATGATTTGGCCGCCCAGCATTTTGCTGTAACGATAATGGAGTTGACTGTTTTGCCCTTAATTTTGCCAGTTCGTCAGGACGCGTACTGCTGACTCACCGTGTACACGTAAAGCACAGCACTGTATTTTTGCACTGGTGAATTACTCATGTTATTTAGCGCGGTTATCGATCAAAGCTCCTGCTAAGCAAAAGGCCGACGTCTGCCCGAGAGCCTTTTGCCCACGGGTTGAGTCGCGCCGGCTGATATTCCAAACATCTGTCGTACAACCGGGGCTATGGTGCGACTGTCAAAGTGCAAGCGATAGGTCAGATTTGAAAGGTATAGATCGGTCATTTTTTTTTTTTTCTTCTTTTTGTTTTCTTTTTATGGCAATGTATATCAGCCACAATCTTATGCGCGATTCTCGTGAGCTCTTGCGGCCGCAGAAGCCGAGGTCGTCAACCCCGTTAGAAAAAATGTGCCGGTTTTCGCGCGCGTTGTTTGTTTGTTTGTTTGTCTGTTTGTTTGTTTTGTTTTGTTTGTTGTTGTTGAGTTGTTGTTGTTGTTTGTTGCTTTTTTTGTTTGTTTGTTTGTTTGTTTTGTTCTTTTTTTTTTTTTTTTTTTTTGGTTCGGGGGGGGGGGGGGGGGTGGGGGATGTGGGGGGGGGGGGGGTGCTGAAAGATTGTCACGATCTAAAAGATACTTTGGCTGCATACCTGTCACGTAAACCTGTTCGGCCGTCAAACCGGTTGTGAAAGGAAGCATGGATGTATTTGAATAGATGTCGTTTCGAACCTGTCTAGGGGGAAATATCGTCTCTGTATAGTAAAGTACAATGCCATGGACCGAACACAAGCGTTCTGCAGCATTATTCAAATGGCAACAGCTGGCATTCAGACTCAAGGGTCCAATTTCTTTGTGTAAATCACCGCTCCCTCCCCCCTCCTCCTCCCTCCCCCCTCCCCGGCCCCGCACCGCCACCACCAGCTCCTCCGCACACACTTAACCCATTCAGCCCTGACACACATCAGCAGGAGACAGATCGACCATGGTCCTGTCGGCGCCAAGCTAATCTGGCACTACCCTTGAATTATCATGGTCGATCTATCTCTTGCAACAGGTGCATAGTCGTTAGATGACGCCTCCAAAATGTGGGAAATACGTGCGTCGGGCTGAATGAGTTAATGTACTAATGAATCATGTGTGCTCAGCAGAACATGCCGGTAACAATCGTTCGTCATCAGATGTTGCCATTGCATCAGCCCGATACGAGACTGAGAAGCAGTGAGCACGAGGTGTATCAGAACAGGTGTATCGGACATCTGGATCAAAATTAAATTTATTTACTTGACTGGCACTTCGCTGGCGGGAAGATGTGAACGCCACCCAACTGCAAGAGGCAAAGAATTTCATGAGCCCCCGCAAGCGGGAGGTCATGAAGTTCTTTGCCTCAGGCTTGCTGGCCCCTATGTCGTGCACATGCGTGCGTGAGTGTGAGTGCACGCTTTGAGTTATAATTATTATAAGATAAGCGCATTATAAATACCGTAATTATTATTATTATTATTATTATTATTATTATTATTATTATTATTATTATTATTATGTCTACCTCTGCCCCTCCTCACCCCCACCCCCACCCCACTCTCCTCCATCTCTATTGCCTGTATAAATAGAATTCGACTTGAATGTTGCCTTCTACAGGCAGAGGGCTTTGAGTGATAAATTCACCAGTGCGACTGATTCTCAATGTTTGTCCTGCCATAACTCAAGTTGTTTTTGCCCTTCTTTTATTGACAAGTCACGTTAATAATCACACGGAACAGCTGTACCTATGATACCACCTTTTCGCGCATCGGGGAGATAACTCTCCCACGCAGCCAAAGAAGAAGATGACCAGAAACGTTTTTCATTAGAAGATATTCAAACATCAAAAGTTAGTCACTTTCTGCAGTATTATCGAAAGACATTTACGAAGATAATATTGCCAACTATTAACTGGAAAATGTCGTTTTATGTTTGTTTCTTTTTTCCAACTGACGCGACCTTGAAAGAATAATTGAACCTGTGTCCGCTAGCAGTGGTTATGTTAAAAGCACCAGATGTGACATCAGCAGATCGCTAAACGTCATTTTTTTCAATCACCGACAATTTTTTGTAATCTGTTAACAGTTTTACTGCATTGGCTTCCTTCCAGGCAAATGAACGACCTCGACAGCCTGTATTCCCGCTGGCTCAGCGGGAAATGCGTAAACAGGAGTTAACCCCTTAACTGTCAGGGAAAGGCGAACGCTACCCATCTGCCAGAGACATAAATCCTCATGAGCCCCCGCAGTCGCGGGGGCTCATGAGGATTTCTGTCTCTTGTTAGTTGCTTGTTCTGCGGTATGCCTATTATCGGTCCTGTTTACATCCAGTCTTTTTCTTCGCGCGAATCATCAGTGTTGGTCAGCATGCAGTAGTTTCTGACGCTAAATTCGTGACTGATCCCTTGCAGCGAGGGGGTTAACGATGCACCTACGCCTACGTTAATGTGTTGGGTTCTAAACTCGGTGTCGACCCAACCTCGGCAAAACTATTTTTGAGGGCGGCATTATATGTAACCATGCTGTTATGAGACTGTCAGACCATAACAGTTCGAGGGTAGGTCGGAATAGCTTGGCGGCTGTAGGCGCCTAGCTATTCTGACACCACCCTTGAACTATCATGCTATCATGGTCTGTTTCCTGTTGCAGTAGTTTAAGCTACGTGGATTAAAACGATCCACGTACATTCGCTGACTTGCGGCTATTACAGGGAAAAATTGATGTGTGTCCTTGTGTGTGCGTGTATATATATAGTATACCATTAACCCATTTAGACCCAACGCCCTACAGCATGAGATGCATTGACCATAAAATTTGAAGGGTAGTGCCAGGTGAGCTTGGCGCCTAAAGGCGCCAAGCTCATCTGGCACTACCCTTGAATTATCATGGTGGATCCATCTTCTGTAACCAGTAAATAGCTTTTAGATGACACCTCCAAAAATTTGAAAATGAGGCCGTGAGGTTAAATGGGTTAAGTGGCGTAGGAAGATTTCCACATGATGTATTAGATGACACAACTTCTCCTAAACAATTTAAAGTGGGGGAGGGCTAAACAATTCATACCCAGCATCAACTTCCATGAAAATGCTGAAATTCTGTGTAATTATTATCGACAGTTGGGCCTGGAGGAAATATACTTTTATAAGGAGGGTAAAGAGGAACTGAAGTATGGCAAATTAATACTCTGGTCATACCTTGTGTAGAGGATATATAGCTAAGCCATACCTAAAATCCTCCACCTCCCCACTCCCAATCCTGGTTTCTGCGCCACAGAAAAATTATCTATCACTCTGAACAAAGAAGAATGAATGAGAGTTGTGTGTGTGTGTGTGTGTGTGTGTGTGTGTGTGTGTGTGTGTGTGTGTGTGTGTGTGTGTGTGTGCGTGCGTGCGTGCGTGCGTGCGTGTGTGTGTGTGTGTGTGTGTGTGTGTGTGTGTGTGTGTGTGTGTGTGTGTGTGTGTGTGTGTGTGTGTGTGAGGCGGGGGAGAGTGATCACAGTGAAAAGGGTTTGGGCGCTGGACTTTGACCCTTCTGTTCACGACACTCCACTGGGCGGGACATGTGCACGGCTCACCGAGCTGTCCTGGCAGGTGTCTGCTTTTAATTCAACAAGATCAATCTATTCCTGCTGCTTCAACAAGATCAATCTATTCCTGCTGCTTCAACAAGACCAATCTATTCCTGTTATTTCAGCGCAAACTGGGTCATACAGTATATCGACTGCAACAGCTGAAGGGCAGTGCATGAACAGCTTGGCGCCTGCTCGGGCTGCGTTTACGGCCACGAGTCAGTTAACCCATTACATCCTGAGGCTGATTTTGTAAAATGTGCTTATTGTCCTATGAAGACTACAGATTATGTGATAGATCAACTGTTTTAGTTCAAGGGTGGTGCCAGAATAGTTGGGCGCTTCAGGTGCCAAACTATTCTGGCACCACCCTTGAACTATCAGTCAAATTTATTTCATGCTGTGGGTGTATCAGGATGAAAAGGGTTAATTAAACAGCTCAACGGATGACAATGTAGCCTAGTAGTAACACACACACACACACACACACACACACACACACACATACATACACACACACACACACACACACACACACACACACACACACACACACACACACACACACACGCACGTACGCACGCTTACAGCTCAGAGCTCGTACTACTGACGGATTGCGAACTACGTGAATGTATACTGACCAACGTAAAGAACGCTAATTTTTTCATGTCGCGTGCTGCATAGTGACATGACTCATTTCGCATAATTATGGTGTCAGTTAGTTAGTTAATTTGGTTAAACGCCGAGCATGCATCAAAGGCCATCGCAGGGTAGGGTAGAAGTCCGTCAATGTAGCAAGACTAAGAGGGTTGTAATTATGGTTTCAGATATTAACCCTTATCATTCGGAATACACCACTGTGTGAAATAAGTTTGACTAAAATAGTTCAAGGGTGTTGCCAGAATAGCTTGGCGCCTCTAGGCGCCAAGCTATTCTGGCACCACCCTTGAACTAAAGCCATTGGTCTATATCCATATATGTAAGGGTGTAGGGGGCTCTGGATAGAGGTAGCACCTTTGCTGTTCGGCAGCTGCGTCCTACATAGGACGGACGGGCATCACTGGTCCTCATCCATCTCCTTAATCTCTCACGTGCTGGCTCCAAGCGCCACACCCTGGCAAACCACCTCAGCTGGTGGGCTAAACCACGTGAGGGGGTGGTGTTCACATTGCACCACTAGGCGGATGAGCTGTTTCTGACAGCCAACGGCTAGAGGACGGAGGAGATCAGGTTGGATCCAACGGCCAAATGTGGGGGAGTAAACCCTTCAAATCAGGAGTGGAGCCCCGAAGGCAGACAGCTGCCTGTATTCACGCACTGTTCTGGCAGCTCCTGCAGCCAAACTGGTGCCAAACGTACTGCTTTGCAATCCTTTGGATACATCAGCGAGGCCGAGAGGGGGATCTTGACGACTGGGCACCCCAGGATCTCCATACACTTCGCCCAGGCTTGCGCCCTGGAGAGGTCACTCCAGTGACTGACCCAGCAAGCGCATATACTCCATTGTCTTCTGAGACAGGATGCCAAACAAGTACTATCATGTAGCTTGCCATATGGCAGTGTACAAATTTGAAGCTTTTAGCCTCAGTTTGATATGCGCTAACAGTAACTCTTCCCTGCTGAGATGAAGAGAACGCCACTCAATTATTGCAAGAGACATAGTCCCTCACGAACCCCCGCAATTCAGTGCGGGGGCTCGTGAGGTTCTATGTCTCTTGCTGGCCTTATTTTGTATCTGTGTTCCTTGGATGGTTGGGGTTCTTTGCTAAATTAATAACGATATCAGAAACATGATGTGTGGTCCTTTGCAGTGAAGGGGTTAGCAACGTTATGAAGTGGGCTAATATTAAAATCTAATGGCTAGTATATATGACGTCATCAGTGGCCTTGTGGGGCAATTACGCCGCTCAGGCATTGCAAAATGAAGCATTTGCAGTTAACATCCAAACATTGCAGGGGCGGATCAGTTACCTCGGGGGGGGGGGAGTGGGGGGGGGGGGGCGCGGGTCAAATTTTATATTGTTGACATTCAACCTGACACAACAAAAGGCCTCCCCGACGCTAGACCTTCTTCCAGTGGACGAAAAATCAAACAATGTGGTGTGTGTCGAGATTCTCACCACTCGCCCAAATATCTAACAACCGGAGGTAGTGGTGGAAACCTATGGTATAGCATTTATTTTTTTTTTAATTTTTTTTTTTAATTTTTATTTTTTTTTGGGGGGAGGGGGTGTTCCGAAAACCCTGGACCACACGCCTCCCCCAGATCCGCCCCTGAATTGGCATGGTTAATGACATCAGTGTGAATCAAAATCAGCCCTTAATGAACTTGACCCATTTTCTATTATTAGTATAAATCCCCTTTTCACCCCCTACACTAGTTACCTTTTTTAGCCCCAAGGCCGGTACCATTTCTCAAATTTTGGAAGTGTTGCCTAACGATTATGTACCAGTTGTAGGAGATGGATTGATCATGATAATTCAAGGGTAGTGCCTGATGAACTTGGGGCCTTCATGCGCCAAGCTCATCTGGCACTACCCTTGAATTATCATGGTCGATCCATTTCCTGCTTTTGGGACTCGGGGCTAAATGGGTTAATCCTATGCACGCTGCAAACGCGGAAATCAGTAACTTTTCGTGCTCTCGGCAGCGATGTAGGTTGCTGATAATATGCCCCAAAACCAAACTGGATCACAGACCTCTGTTTCAGATGATAATTAGGTTCAGTGTTTGAAAGCTCTTTGCACAGAATGTTTCGCGTTTTCTAAGTTGTTCAGTAAACGCGTGCGTACGGTCAGGGCGTGTCACTGATGGCGGAAGGCCAAACGAATCGCACCGTCATTCAAAAACTCGGCAAGTATGTGAGGGATTCTGTCAGCCTACACTCACTCCATCAGCATACCGGGCATACGCTGAACAGCAGGTCAAAGCACCCAGTCGGCCTGCCCTGCAGTCCCATCTGTTAAAATGCCTTAGCCTTAGTCTGTCCCAGTCATCCCTAATTTTTCAATCCCCTAAACAACACTGCCGCCCACTTGCTGCGCATTTGCCATCCACAAAAAAATAACAATAATTTAAAAAAATAATAAGTACATCACCCGTCTCATTTCCTAGTTATCAAACTAGGCCAAAAAGAGTCCGCTGGTCACTTAAGCAAAGCACCAAAACATGTCTCTTCTCAGTTATCAAGAGATTTTAAGCAAATTCCAACATACTGCCTCTGTACAAAATGCCATAGAAGGCACAAGAATTTTTTTTTTAAATAATTTAAAAGAAACACCGGTCCTTGCACTGTTTCATCTACCTCATTTGAATATGTAATGTGACCTACCGTCGTCCTGCCAAACTACAGGCTGCGGCCGAGAAACGAGTTTTTAAGATGTGCTGCTTTGAATGTACAGTATCCATCTCTTGTGTACACTGCCAGACAACACTGTCAGTGTTCTCTGACAGTGTACAAAAGTCAGTGTTCTCTGACAGTGTACAAAAGTCAGTCAGTGTTCTCTGACAGTGTACAAAAGTCAGTCAGTGTTCTCTGACAGTGTACAAAAGTCAGTGTTCTCTGACAGTATACAAAAGTCAGTGTTCTCTGACAGTGTACAAAAGTCAGTGTTCTCTGACAGTGTACAAAAGAGATTGACAACTATACTCCAATGTAAGTGACATCGTGTAAATGCGTTCTGGACGCACGCATGCGAGTCACATTTAACCTTTTAAGCCCCAAGGTCCCATTTCTCAAATTTTGGGCGAGGTGTTGCCTTATGACTATGTACCAGTTTGCAGGAGATGGAGTGACCATGATAATTCAAGGGTAGTGCCAGATTAGCTTGGCTCCTGCTGTAGGGACTCGGGGCTAAAACCAAGCAACCAGCCGGCCAGTCTGTACTCCAGCCAGTCAAACAACAATTCAGCTGAAAGAGCCAAACAAAGTATGGGACGAGCGAATGGACGTAGGGGAGACAGGGGCAGGGTGAGACACGAAAGTCTCTTTTCATTCTCATTCAGGCCGTATTCAAGTTAAAGCCGTGAAATAACTAATAATGGAAATTAAACCATTTTGGCACATACAAAACAAACAAAAAATAACAAAAAATTTATATGCGACAGCTTTTCCACAATAACTGGTTAAAAACGCTGATCAAACCGGGGCAGGTCGATACACCCCACGGCAGGTTGAGACACTTAGCAGGGCAGGCTGAGACAAAAATGGGGCAGCTTGAGAAGCAACACTCCAGTTCGGATCACAAAGACACTCAGTTAAAATTAGCTCTTTGGCTACAGTTTAAACAAAACACTGAATCATTGTTTTCAGAGTTAAAAGCAAATGTGAGACCAGAAAAATCAACATTTTTGGCACAGTCAAAAATGAAAACCTGGGGCAGGTTGAGACAGTAATTTTGGGGCAGGTTGAGATAAGAATTAATTTGCAAATATAATGAAGTTACAGGCACCACTCCGGTTAGATAATTATGCAGCAGTCATAGATCTAAAAGAAAAAACAACATAATATGCGCCATAAAAAGTGACTAGATTTTTTTTTAAAAAGGCGTCATCAAAACAAGAGAAACGGATGGCTGCTATGAGCCGACGCAAAAACAACAACAACAACAATATAAATGTAAACCAGGTGGGAACTTTGTCAGAATTCTCACCATTTCATACAAAGTGTCCCATTTAACTTCTCAATCAGACTTTCGTACGTACGTATGTTCACACTCATAACTCATCCTTATGTTAACCCCTTCACCCAGTATTTACCCTCTCGTCCATTGTCATCTCAGAAAGAGGGGTGAACTTTAATGTTTCGCTGAATAAGCCGAAAGGCCAGACCAAGATGAGTATTCGTTTGAATCAAGTGAAAAACTACTTCTAGATGCCATCAATGTGTATTGCTCGAGCTCAAACTCAAGAAAAGAAAACCTTTGATGTTTTGCAGCTCTGAATGATAGTTTTAAGCCGTTTACGTTCAGCTAAGGTCTTCATGGCATGCCACAAAGTAACTTTGTGTACTAAAAAGACGCTTCAGCAGCACTGTACAGGGACTGTCCTTCATACACTACCTGCATAGCAGTGACAAGATTTCCTATGGAATAATGTGCCCGATTCGATTTTCTCTTGAGCTAACCTTACCATCTGTTATAGACCATTCCAAAAGATTCATCAATTAGCACAGTAATACACTCTGTAAAAGAACATACACACAGCTTGGACAACTAAAGCTAAAAACATAAAATGTTAGTAATGTACTGGCACTGGCATGCACTATTCTTGAAAAAGAAAAAGCAAGAATGTCAAAGCCTTTAAGGCTCACGTGCATGACCGATCAACATAATTAGTCTAACTTTTGTACTGTGACCTCTTCAACAGGTCACTGAAATAAACACGTGTTCAAGTGTTCTAACATAAGGAAAGGGTTGGCTTTTGTACCTGCGAAATCAATGTTTTCTAAAAAATGTACGTATTTTTCACTTTTGTCAACCTCCCATGACCCTTGAACTTTTGTGAGTAGTGAACCAAATTAGTAAGTATATAAAGGTCTTATCATCAGCTACCTTTCTCCTAAATTTGGTTTAAATGTTTTACAAAAAATTTGGTTTAAATGTTTTATAAAACTCCTGATAAAAACTAAAATTAAACAAAACAAGACATTTTTCACATCATTTGCTGATCTCTTGCAACCCTTGACCTTTCCAATGGATCGTCCAATTAAGCACGCATAAGAAAAGTCTTAGCATCAGGTATCTCTGTACCAGGTTTGGGATGGAAGTTGCAAATAGTATTTGAGAAAACAAAACAACAACAAAAAATGAACATGTTTTTGTCAAAAAATGGCTATTTGTGACCTATTTCATGATCTCTTGTGACCCTTGACCTTTCCGAGGCGTCATCAGAATTGGTATCCATAAGAGGGTCTTACCATCAGGTATCTCGGTACCAAGTTTGGGTTTCAAGCTGTGAATAGTATTTGAGGAAACATTAATGTTGTCAAAATATATCTTCTTTTTTTTAAAAACTGTTTCCTGATCCCCTGTGATCTTGACCTTCCAGAGAGGTCACTCAAATTGGTATGTTTAGAAAAGTGTTGCCACAGAGTATCCGTGGGCCACGTTTGAAGAATGTGGCTTTAATAATCTAAGAGAAAATACCAACGTTAAAGTTTACTACGGACGACGGCGGACAGATGGCGGCAGCGGGCGCACAATGGGCAGACGACCGCTGGCCCAGAACATTTACTTCGCACGCGAGCCAAAAATGGAAAGGGACCTTTTCACAATAATAGCACGGGGCATGTTGAGACAGCCCGGGGTAGGTTGAGACACTGTCTCAATCTGTCCCGTCTCAACCTGCCCCAAAGCAGGTACCTGCAAAATACCTCGCAGTATTCTAAATTTACCTCACTGTTAACTAAGCCGATGCAAACACAAGCTTTCATTAAGTGTTTCTGTGCTTTCGAAAAAGCCATTTATCACCACTGTCATTCAAGCATTAACTCTAAAATTAACATTTTCAACATTGTCAGAAATGTTCGTACTCTTGAAAAACAAGCCTCGCTTCCTTCTGCTCAAAGTACGTGTGATCACTCCTGTTAAAACTTGATTGATGTTGTAGTTCGGCTTTGGAAATATTATCAGCGGTAAAGAACGGCAGAATTATAATATATACGGCCTTATTTTTGGGGGTGTCTCACCCTGTGCCGTGTCTCAACCTACCCCGGTCTCCCCTACATGTAAGCCAACATACACAATAGAAGGGACAACTGATCAACAGGAACAGACCAATGATCAGTACTGACTGGGTGATGGTATAAATAGGTTCTATTCTGTTCTTTTTGACATAACATAGAGCCCTAAGGTTCAAAATCACGCATCAACACCCAAAGTGCCCCGTTTTTCTGATTCGTAATTTCTGTTAACCCCTTTGCTGCCAGTGGATGCACTTTGTGTTTGTACAATCTGTGTTAATGCAACGCCAAACAATCCCAGCCAACCAAGGAACATGAAACAAAGTGACGCCAGCAAGAGGCATAGATCCTCATGAGCCCCCACGACTGCGGGGGCTCATGAGGATCTATGCCTCTTGCAGCCGAACCATGTTAAGGTGTCCTCGGCAGGGAAGGAGTTAAACTGAGTTGGTCGCGGGCTGAATTTCTGACATTGCAGTGAATCGTACCACATTTCAAAATCAGCATCCTCCCCACCCCAACATCCCCCCCCTCCACCCCCCACCCCCCCCCCACACACACACACACCCCAACCTCCCCCTTCCAACCCCCCCACCCCCCACCCCCACCCACACCCACACACACACACACACCCTTAGGTGCAACTGCGCGTACGTTGTACGTACACTTTTGTTTGTGAAATCTTGGTTCATTCAACGACCGAAAGCCAACACCTTCCAAGAAACATGGATACAAATTGGTTTCCGCGAGAGGCATAGATCCTCATGAGAACCCGCAGTTGCGGAGGACCTATGAGGATCTATGTCTTTTGCAGTTGGATCATACTGTATTCTCTTTCTTTTCGGCAGTTTATGTGTCAAATGACAGTGTAAAACATAATATTTAAACGGTATGTGTTGTTCTGTCCACATAAAATAAATAACAATCTACATGATCACTTTTTTTACAGGGTTGGGGGGGGGGATCCAAGGGGTTCCGGAACAACCCCCCCCCCCCCCCATACTCAAAATAGTTTAAAATGCTATTACAAAGTCTCTTTTTGGGGTGTTTGGACCCCCCCCCCCCCTTCCCTATTTGAAATTTTGGCGAGTTTGCAACCCCCCCCCCCCTCCCCCCTCGTTTGATTTTATTCGGCCACTGGAAGAAGGTCTAGGGTCGGGCAGGCCTTTTGTGTCAGGTTGAAGGTCCCAAAGAAAAAGTTGGAACCCCCCGCCCCGCCCGCCCGCCCCCCCCCCCCCAACTGATCCTCCCCTGCTTTATCGAGTAATTTAATGATTGCCGCGTGATTTTAAAAAAAAGAAAGAAAAAAAAAGATTTACACTGTGGTTTAACATGACCTGGCATTTCTTTGTCTTTAGAACTAAATCGAAGTGCCTAAGTCAGCCGCTTTAGCTGCGACAAAGTTCACTGAGAAAAATCGTGTAATTAATTTACTCAGCAATACAAATGTTAGCAGGCTGTAAAAGCGCGGCAATTATCAGACAATTAACGCCACTCGTGTTTGCCTCTAATGTGACAATAATTGTGCCGATCACCAGTCAAATCTCCCCTGAAAATGTCAGTCATGTGTGGACCGCAGCGTTGATTGTTTGATCACGGTCATCAAGTATGTAGGCATACAGATTCAATGCAGGTTCATATACTTCTGGGCTGGTCTGTGATTTCGGACCTTACGGTTTTCAGCCGTAAGGTCCAAAAGTACAGACCGGCACATACATCGGTACTGCATAATAATAATAATTTAGAGGATCCGTTTACGCAGAAGGACTCCAAAGAACGAAAAAGAGCGAAGACACGGCGGGTGAACCAGATTATTCCAAAAAGCATAGACAACACTCCAGACATCTCCAAGAGGCATAGATCCTCATGAGCCTTCCGGGCTTATGAGGATCTATGCCTCTTGGAGATGTCTGGAGTGTTGTCTATGCTTATAGTAGAAGCTGGTTAACTCATTCTACCCCAACACCGAAATACCCAAAGTTTGCCGTTGACCTCTGAACACTGCTTTACAGTGCAGGACACAAATCGACCATGATAGTTCAAGGGCGATGCCAGAATAGCTTGGCGCCCATAGGCGCCAAGCTATTCTGGCATCACCCTTGAACTATCATGGTCGATCCTTATCTTGCTGTGGTGTGTCTGGGGTAGAATGAGTTAATTACCCTTCCTGACCTTGCGGCTCTCGTTCGCTGTTGGGAGTTCGGCGAAACGTAACCTCACCATCGCGGGGTTTCGTTTGGGAGGAACGAATACCGACAACGAACGGAAGAGAACTCTCTCAGTTGACAACAAGCGTGTACCAAACACACAGACACCATTCTAAACATCTCCAATAGGCATAGATCCTCATGACCCCTCCGGGCTCATGAGGATCTATGCCTCTTGGCGATGTTTGGAGCGTTGTCTATGCTCTAGTTACAAGCTGGTTAGGCCTATCAGCTGTGGCTTCGGTCTCTTTCGATGTCGGTATAGTCGTTAGTCATTCGTTGCAAACTTGATCTAACCTCGCTAGTCAGTACTTCGCGGCAGCGAACGTTACTGACGAGCCCTAGATATTAATGGTTAAAATCATGAGAATCTATGTAATCTACGTATGTCTGAACCTTCATTATATTTATGACTGTGGGTGCATTCTCAGTGTTCCACGGCAGAAAAGGAAGGGGACATCAAGTATAGAAATCTGCGGTAGTTACATTCTGCCTGTCAGCATTTTCCCGCGTAGTTTCCCAAAACCCGGCAGTACACGTCACGTGCTCCTTTCCTGGAGTGTTCTCGCGCGGGAACATTTGTTTTCCGTTGAAGGGGCACACATGACACATTTTTGATGACCTTATCTAATAAATATTTTCCTTATTCCGGCCCAACCACTTGTTGTCGGCTATAATATTCAACGTTCCAGTCTTTCATTGCTGTTGCTAAATACAACTACAATCTTCTTCGCTTTTAAACCATTTAGCCATGGTGCCCTACAGCAGGAGATGGGTCGACGATGATAATTCAAGGGTAGTGCCAGATTAGCTTGGCGCCTGTCGGCGCCAAGCTAATCTGGCACTGCCCTTGAATTATCATAGTCGATCCATCTCCTACAACTGGTGAATAGTCGTTAGATGACGCCTCCAAAATTTGGGAAATAGAGCTCGGGAAGCTGACATCATCACGCCAGTCGTGGCGGCCATCTTGTGAGGGTACGGGACTAAGCGCTCATAGGAAAATCGCTGTTTTTTGTAATGCCAGGAAAGTCCTGATGTGCTATAAGCAATAACAGCAAGTCTCGCCATCACTGTAGAAAAGCGCTCACCAGAATCTGCTTTTGTTTGTTTCCAAAGAGGAAGAAACATGAAGAAAAACGTGTTGAAACACGATTTCGCTACTATCTCATGACTATGGTATCCTCAAAAGATCGGCGGCTGATGCGCCGACGCTGCTAGGGACTTCCCGAGCCCTATACGGCCGCCAGGCTGAATGAGTTAACAAGGTCGGTTATAACTGTAATGTCGTATATACTAACATTTTTTTTAGAAGTCCCGACAGCACTCTTTGTATGTGAATTACTTCCCTTATAACGAACTTAGGATAAGAACAAAAATAGGGACCCCCTGGTGATTTGTTATAGCGGAAGTTTACAATATAATGCGAGGTTCGATACCGGGTTCCGGCGTCGGACTTTTCTCCTCTAGTGTCACCGTTAATTCGGGCGGACCGTCGAGGGTTCTTTATCCGGGTGCTCCAGCTCTTCCTCCTTCACGTGACTTTGGTGTCAATTTCAGCCCACTTACCAAATTTCAAATATAAAACGATTTGAATTTTAAAAATACTTAAGTAGCTCGCTTGGGCTTGCCCCCAGCACCAGGTGAATGTTCTGTGTTTATGTACAGTGTGTGAATGAATGCGCGTGATTTACGTGAGCGTGCTTGTTGGGTTCAGTTCGCGGCGGCGCTTTGAGCCGATATTTAATTACAATACAATACAATAATACTTTATTAATCCCTCATGGGGAAATTCACTGTCTGCCCTTACAACACATCGCATCATCATTCACTCACTGAATTGATTAAAGAATTTATAACTCGCAGTTAATTGGGCAAAGCGCCTATTAATGCGCTGATTTATTTATTTATTATTTATTTTTATCCGCGTCCAAGCATGGTGTCAGCTCAGCTGGCAAAAACGCATTATATACTTGAAACCTCTCTCCGCCCGCCAGTTTGTACACTGCTAGAGACGAATGACTGGAAGTTAATAGTTTAAACCATAGACTGCAGAGAGAGAGAGAGAGAGAGAGAGAGAGAGAGAGAGAGAGAGAGAGAGAGAGAGAGAGAGAGAGAGAGAGAGAGAGAGAGAGAGAGAGAGAGAGAGAAAATACAACAAAGAACGCTACCCAAATGCAAGAGGTATAGATCCTCATGAGTCCTTCCAATTGCGGGGGCTCACGAGGATCTATACCTCTTGCTGAAACCACTTTGTATCTATGTTCCTTTGACGGCTGGGGATTTTTGACTTTGAGTTTACAATGGTTCCAAAACTGACACAGCCCGCGTCCTCCGTCAGTGAATTAACCCATTCAGTCCTGACGCATTGCAGCAGCAGATGGGTCGACCATGATAATTCAAGTGTAGTGCCAGATTAGCTTGGCGCCGATAGGCGCCAAACTAATCTGGCACTACCCTTGAATTATCAAAGTCAACTCATCTCCTGCAAAAGGTGCATAGTCGTTAGATGACGCCTCCAAAATTTGGAAGGATACAAAGCTGGCTAACAAACTCGTCTAATGTCTTTCTCCAAACTAGCTATATGCAAAAGTTCAAGTAAATATGACAAAAATTACGGACTCTAATCTGGGTCAACCGACTTCCTATAAACGGTTGTTTATGTCTTCAATGAGGCATTCAATTACAATATGCTCAGAGGCTCTCTTAGCCACCCACTTAAGAAAGTATTTCGCCAAGTTTCAAGCTTGTGTGTACAGAAATGTCGGAGATTCTCTTGTTTACATACTTACACACACACATACGCACATACATACGCACATACGTCGCTTTGCGCCAAATGTACGTTCAGCAGCGAGGTTAGCGTAACTAGACATGACGTAATTTTTGTCTTGTAACTTCAATTGATGGAGATTTAGCCTTTGACATCATGGACATTCTATTAAATTCGCCCTTCCGCGACCCGTCCTAAAAAGTCCCTTCTATAAATGGAAGGGACATAAAAAGAGACAAACACGACTTGTGAGTAAGTGATACGTTATCGGTGAAGACCCAGTTATTCCGCATACGTTTAACCCCTTGACTACTACTGACGATACCGATCGGCGTAAAAGACGCGTGACTATGCGTCTTTTCCGCCAAGCGTTATCGTTCAACTCATAAACTCGAGACTTGCCACGTAATCAACTTAACCCATACGCGTTTTTCTTTTTCCTCGTATCTCTATGCACAGCACGTCTCGAATGAATTCTCTGATTCACAGCATTTAACCCCACATCCAAATTTTGGAATGTCATCTAACGACTCTGTACCAGTTGCTGGAGATGGATCAACCATGATAATTCAAGGGTAGTGCCAGACTAGCTTGGTGCCATGGATCAACCATGCAAATTCAAGGGTAGTGCCAGATTAGCTTGGCGCCATTAGGCGCCAAGCTAATCTGGCACTACCCTTGAATTATCATCGTTGATCCATCTCCTGATGTAAGGCGTCGGGGCCACTGTTTGCCGCACTGCTCATCCGCCGGCTACAATCATCGGCCGTCATCATCACTTGCGTCAAGGTGAATGTCTGAACGATATGATAGCTCCGACTAACTATGATGCCATTACTGCGAAGCCAAATTTAGGTTAGCGGTTGACACGGACGAGCACAGTGACTCAGACTGATAAAATTAGCATTCAGGACACACAGTAGTACATACAATATCGGATGCGTCATTCGCCTACTGTTCATGTAATCACAAGATAAGCCATACAATTGATGCTGAGTCGTTGTGTCAAGATAATCATTTATGAAATCCTGGCACTGTGTGTGTGTGTGTGTGTGTGTGTGTGTGTGTGTGTGTGTGTGTGTGTGTGTGTGTGTGTGTGTGTGTGTGTGTATGTGTGTGTGTGTTTATACATGTGCCCGCGTGACCACGAACAGATAAGCACTCAAGTCAATTCACTTTCTTATTTGTCCACTCCAAAAACTGTTACACTGACTGTTTTGTCCTTGGTGTTGTTGTTTTCTTTGTTTTTTTTTTCAAATATTTTCGTTGAAAAGAAAAGGGGAGAGACTGCCAGTGCTAATATTTTAGGAAGGTTACAAAGTAAAGTAGGTAAGAGCACTGTCAGGGGAGAGAAGTGTGCACGATCGACCAGTGACCATAGATCTACTGTGGCCAAAGCACAAAAAAAGAGATAGGAAAGAGGGGGTGCGCTAAGAAAGCAACTGGAAGCAATCCAGACCAAAAAGGTGACTGCCACGTGTAATATGCAAAGAAGTACCCAACGGAGAAAGAAACACGCTTAGAAAAGACGGGTACAACACAATTTATTAATATTTCGGGTAAATACCCTTTGTCAAAATAGACAAACAAACAAACAGAGAGATTAGCCGCTACTTATCTTCATTGGCAGAAAGAATGTGGCAACTGAAGGAGGTGACGTAAAATAAAAGAAAAGGAAAAACAAAAGTGCGGAAAGAGTAAAAAATTAATGACGTCAACGAAAAATCGTAAGAGAGAGACTCGGAAAGAACCTGAACACGAGAGACAAGAGTGTGTGCAAGCACGTGCAGGAGCGAGCAAAAGAAAAGGCGTGTAGGTGAGGCCAGAGAGAGAGAGAGAGAGAGAGAGAGAGAGAGAGAGAGAGAGAGAGAGAGAGAGAGAGAGAGAGAGAGAGAGAGTGAGAGAGAGAGAGAGAGAGAGAGAGAGAGAGAGAGAGAGAGAGAGAGAGAGAGAGAGAGAACGAACCTTGGGCACGAAGTAGGCTGAGTGTCTAATACACAAAACCTGCTAAACACCAACCCGAAGGCAAACTTTATATCACCTTCAAGTTGAGGACTACCTCGGGGAAAAACGGGAGGACCCCGGGGAAAAAAAAAACCAGCATTTAGCACGGTACACAACAAGTAATAAGTCATTAAAACAAAGCAAATAATCAAATTCAGTAAGAGAATATTGGTATAAGTGGAGAGTAGGTAGTTGTGAAACCGTCTTCAAGGGTAACTAAAAAATAAAGGGGGGGGGGGGGAGAGAGAGAGAGAAGGGGGGGAGGGGGGGAAGGAGGAAGGAGGAAGGGGAAGAAGGGAAAAGGAAAAAAGCGTAAAGAGAGAAAGATGGCTAGAGAGAAGTGTTAAAGGGGGTAGGGAGGGGGGGAGAGAGAAAGAGAGAGAGAAAGGGGGAAAAAAAAAAAGGTGGGGTGTAGGCGGAAGACAACCAGCTAGAGCCACCAGCCCCACCCAACAGGCACCCACCAGCCCACAGAAAAACACACAGGCACGCAACAAGACGACCACATACATCCCAAGGGATGCACACGATCGCCCCGCCCCAAAACCGCGTATCACTCCGGAAAACGGAGACCGGGTGCCCGACAGGGAAGGGCAAGGGATCCAACTAAACGTTCGGCCAGCGCTGAGAAAGTCCCCAAGGGAAATGTACATATCAACCAACGCCAACCTCACCTATCTGGTTAGTGCGTTGTAAAACAGAAGCGATACAGTGAGGTAAAGGTACAGTTAGCAGACACAATCAAGGTAAAAATGTTAATCTTTCATATTCATCCCGAGTGGCGCCACAGTGCCCAGTTTATTAATCAGAAATTTTTCACGGTCTTTCCTGGCCCAGACATTACTGACTTGCATAAGCCAGAGGCCTTTAACCCGAATGTCTGAGACGGAGTGGTCGGCCTGATTGAAATGTCGTCCGACCGGTCTGTTGTATTGGTACTTGACAGACTGAAGATGTTCTTTGAAACGGTCGTTGATGGTTCTTTCCGTCTCTCCAACATAGAGTTGGCCGCATTTCACACAGGAGATGACATAAATCACGTTGGTGGTTTGACACGTGAAGTATCTGTCTATGTTGAATTTGTAACGTGGACCATTCACCACGGTGGAAGGGCAAATAAAAGGACACGTCTTGCAATTAGGAACATTGGTCTGCTGGTATGACGAGGCTTGAGAGTAGAGCGAACAAGCATGTCCCGCAAATTAATATCCCTCTTGAAAGCTACCAACGAAGGTTCAGAAAAGATAGCAGCAGATTCTTGACTGGATGACAAAAGACCCCAGTTAGAAAGAAGGATTTTACAAACCGGATTGGTGTGGGGATGGTAGATCATGGTTACGATAGGCCTGTCGCTATCAGCGGTAGGTTAGTCTGCAGTGTACTCGCGCGACTACGTTTTTGTACCGTTTGGAGAGATCCTTGAACAACAGTATGTGGGTAATGTCTGACGATGAAAAAACCAGCCATTTCTTTGGATTGAACATCAAAATCTGATTCTTCGGAACAGATTCTTTTCAGCCAAAGAAACTGGGAGTATGGGATGCTGTTTTTAGTTTGGGGTTGTGCGAAGAACGGTAGTCGAGGTAGGAATGTGAGTCGGTAGGTTTGTAATGTATAGAAGTTTTCAACAACGCTCTCAACAATCTTCGTAACAGAAGCGACATCGTCATCAAACCAGCCGATAAGGTGGCGCCGTCGTTGTATGGGACAGAGATCTGTACATCAAAGAGGCCTACAGACAGTTAGAGAACCCAGAACACTACCAGCATCTTGACGAATGCTCCCGCCAAGCTGATCAAAAGCGCATCTCTAAGACAGTCAAAGAGATGATTCTTAAAGGAGAGCTTCCTTCCACAGCTAATCTCCTCATAAAAAAGCGGCCTAAGCAACCTAACTTTTACCTTCTCCCCAAAATTCACAAACTCAACAATCCCGGCCGCCCCATCGTGTCAGCTTGCAGCTGTCCCACTGAACACATCTCCGAATGCCTGGACATCATCTTCCAACCCTTTGTCCAGTCTCTACCTACCTACATTAAAGACATCAACCATGCTCTAGAGATCATAGACCAAGTCAACCAGAAACAACTTTTCAAACCTGAACTGTTGTTTTCCCTTGATGTCACTTCACTATATACTGTTATACCACACAATGACGGCCTCAATGCACTTGCATACTTCCTCAAAGAAAGAAGTCATAAACAACCTCCTACTCATACACTTCTACGTCTGGCTGAATTGGTTCTCTCTCTTAACAGTTTCACCTTTGATGGCGTCACCTTCGCTCAGTGCAGTGGCGTAGCGATGGGCACAAAAATGGGACCCAGCTATGCTTGCCTTTTCATGGGTTTCCTTGAACAACAGATTCTTCAGCAATACACCGGGCCTGTCCGTGAGATGTATAAACGCTACATCGATGACGGTTTAGGAGCTACACACATGACCCAAGCTGCACTTTTAGACTTCATTCACTTCGTGCAGGACTTCCACCCATCCATCAAGTTCACATACACTATATCAGCTACTTCAGTCGACTTTCTGGACATGAACATCAGGATTGACTGCGGAATGTTGAAAACTTCTATACATTACAAACCTACCGACTCACATTCCTACCTCGACTACCGTTCTTCGCACAACCCCAAAACTAAAAACAGCATCCCATACTCCCAGTTTCTTCGGCTGAAAAGAATCTGTTCCGAAGAATCAGATTTTGATGTTCAATCCAAAGAAATGGCTGGTTTTTCATCGACAGACATTACCCACATACTGTTGTTCAAGGATCTCTCCAAACGGTACAAAAACTTAGTCGCGCGAGTACACTGCAGACTAAACCTACCGCTGATAGTGACAGGCCTATCGTAACCATGATCTACCATCCCCACACCAATCCGGTTCGTAAAATCCTTCTTTCTAACTGGGGTCTTTTGTCATCCAGTCAAGAATCTGCTGCTATCTTTTCTGAACCTCCGTTGGTAGCTTTCAAGAGGGATATTAATTTGCGGGACATGCTTGTTCGCTCTACTCTCAAGCCTCGTCATACCACCAGACCCTCCGGCTCCACTCCGTGCAATGTTCCTAATTGCAAGACGTGTCCTTTTATTTGCCCTTCCACCGTGGTGAATGGTCCACGTTACAAATTCAACATAGACAGATACTTAACGTGTCAAACCACCAACGTGATTTATGTCATCTCCTGTGTGAAATGCGGCCAACTCTATGTTGGAGAGACGGAAAGAACCATCAACGACCGTTTCAAATAACATCTTCAGTCTGTCAAGTACCAATACAACAGACCGGTCGGACGACATTTCAATCAGGCCGACCACTCCGTCTCAGACATTCGGGTTAAAGGCCTCTGGCTTATGCAAGCCAGTAATGTCTGGGCCAGGAAAGACCGTGAAAAATTTCTGATTAATAAACTGGGCACTGTAGCGCCACTCGGGATGAATATGAAAGATTAACATTTTTACCTTGATTGTGTCTGCTAACTGTACCTTTACCTCACTGTATCGCTTCTGTTTTACTACTCACTAACCAGATAGGTGAGGTTGGCGCTGGTTGATATGTACATTTCCCTTGGGGACTTTCTCAGCGCTGGCCGAACGTTTAGTTGGATCACTTGCCCTTCCCTGTCGGGCACCCGGTCTCCGTTTCCCGGAGTGATACGCGGTTTTGGGGCGGGGCGATCGTGTGCATCCCTTGGGATGTATGTGATCGTCTTGTTGCGTGCCTGTGTGTTTTTCTGTGGGCTGGTGGGTGCCTGTTGGGTGGGGCTGGTGGCTCTAGCTGGTTGTCTTCCGCCTACACCCACCCTTTTTTTTTTTTTTTCCCCTTTCTCTCTCTCTCTCTCTCTCTCTCTCTCTCTCTCTCTCTCTCTCTCTCTCTCTCTCTCTCTCTCTCTCTCTTTCTCTCCCCCCCCCTACCCCCTTTAACACTTCTCTCTAGCCATCTTTCTCTCTTTACGCTTTTTTCCTTTTCCCTTCTTCCCCTTCCTCATTCCTCTTTTCCCTCCCTCGCCCCCCCCCCCCTTCTCTCTCTCTCCCCCCACCCCTTATTTTTTAGTTACCCTTGAAGACGGTTTCACAACAACCTACTCTCCACTTATACCAATATTCTCTTACTGAATTTGATTATTTGCTTTGTTTTAATGACTTATTACTTGTTGTGTACCGTGCTAAATGCTGGGGTTTTTTCCCGGGGTCCTTTCGTTTTTCCCCGAGGTAGTCCTCAACTTGAAGGTGATATAGTTTGCCTTCGGGTTGGTGTTTAGCAGGTTTTGTGTATTAGACACTCAGCCTACTTCGTGCCCAAGGGTACTACCCATTCGTTCTCTCTCTCTTTCTTTCTCTCTCTCTCTCTCTCTCTCTCTCTCTCTCTCTCTCTCTCTCTCTCTCTCTCTCTCTCTCTCTCTTAATTTTAAAAACTTAATTTTTCTTTTATTTTTTTATTTTTATTTTTATTTTTACATGTAGCACTCCATGCCTTATGCGGCATTTCCCGGATAGTCTGCATTCTCTTCTAACATTTATGAACGCATGTAATATACCGCTGGCATTCCAGCAAGCCGCATTATGTAATATCCATGACCCCATGGGCTCGGCTGGCCAGACAGGATGCCGTCCATAGACACAGCATTGGGCGCTCGCGATGCGTGGCAGTGCTGTGGTTTCTTCGCGTCGACCCGCGCGCGCGGTGGTTGCGGGATCGCTATACAAGTCTAGTCTAATTTCATGGCAGACTATAGCATCTAACTGTGCGCGGCGGGTTTAGTGGCGCGGGGAGGCCGCTATCGCGTGTGTGTGCGGGTGTGTGTTTATCTGTGTCAGTGTGTGCAAGTGTATGTGTGTGCACGCGCGCATTCCTACGTGCTTGCGCACGCGCGCGCGCGTGTGTGTGTGTGCGAGTGTGTGTGTGCGTGCGTGTGTGTGTGTGTGTGTGTGTGTGTGTGTGTGTGTGTGTGTGTGTGTGTGTGTGTGTGTGTGTGTGTGTGTGTGTGTATGCCTGTTTACGTTTGTTGGAGTGAGTCGCCGTGTTGATTTTTATGATGAGAACAATAGCGGTTTTATGTACAAAATCCTTTATACTTTTTATATTTGCTGTAGTATAGTTTTAAGTGATAGAATGTATGTGTACATGATATACTGATGTGTGTGTATGTGTGTGTCAGTGCGTGTGTGTGTGTTATTTTATGTACGTTATTTTGTTTTGTAGTGTGTAGCAAGGACAAGAATGAAAACAGGTCTGCGCACCTATTCTTTTATCCTTGGAAAATAAAGTTTCATTCATTCATTCATTCATTCATTCATTCATTCTCTCTCTCTCTCTCTCTCTCTCTCTCTCTCTCTCTCTCTCTCTCTCTCTCTCTCTCTCTCTCTCTCTCTCTCTCTCTCTCTCTCTCTCTCTCTCTCTCTCTCTCTCTCTCTCTCTCTCTCTTTCTCTGGCCTCACATACACGCCTTTTCTTTTGCTCGCTCCTGCACGTGCTTGCACACACACTCTTGTCTCTCGTGTTCAGGTTCTTTCCGAGTCTCTCTTACGTTTTTTCGTTGACGTCATTTTTACTCTTTCCGCACTTTTGTTCTTCCTTTTCTTTTATTTTACGTCACCTCCTTCAGTTGCCACATTCCTTCTGCCAATGAAGATAAGTAGCGGCTAATCTCTCTGTTTGTTTGTTTGTCTATTTTGACAAAGGGTATTTACCCGAAATATTAATAAATTGTGTTGTACCCGTCTTTTCTAAGCGTGTTTCTTTCTCCGTTGGGTGCTTCTTTAACTGGAAGCAATGCATATGGAAGCCCCTCCCCCCACACCCCCCCCCCCTTATATATCCCACTGTGACCTATTGGGGGACCTAGATTTAAATTTCCATGCACTGAGTGGCTGGAACAGTGGGATATGTGATACGCCTCCCTTCGGGGGGGGGGGGGGGGGGGGCTTCCATATGCATTGCTTCCAGTCACTTTCTTAGCGCACCCCCTCTTTCCTATCTCTTTTGTGTGTGTGTGTGTGTGTGTGTGTGTGTGTGTGTGTGTGTGTGTGTGTGTGTGTGTGTGTGTGTGTGTGTGTGTGTGTGTGTGTGTGTGTGTGTGCTTTGGCCACAGTAGATCTATGGTCTCTCCCCTGACAGTGCTCTCACCTACTTTACTTTGTAACCTTCCTAAAACATTTTCGTTGTTGGTAATACAGGTCTTGCCCCAGTGTATCGCGGTACCCACGACCCATACAGTCACACCGCGTTACTCGCGATCGCGCCGCTATTGTAGTAATGAAATTACATAGACTTGCGAAGATAAAATGCTTGGTAAGCGAAAGGTCCTCGGGCTGACGTCAGCCCTAGCTGGCCCGCGCACGTCTGTGCGCGGGCCAGCTAGGGCTGGCGTCAGCCCGAGGACCTTTTGCTCACTTGTAATCCCCCCCCCCCCCCCCCCCCCCGATGCGAGACGGAGACTTGTGCGCTTTATATCAGACACCGCCGGTAAGCCGCCTGTACTGATGCGCGTAATACTTGAGGTTGTGCCGGAGTGTGTGTCCCACTGACAAGCCCGTCAAACCACGCTTGTAGATGACAGGCAGTACGGGCGTCCGTGGACGTGCGTTCTGTTAGTAACTGCGTGTCGTTGTGCAATGATTATACCAAATGATTATCAGCCAATTTTCTCGGTATGGCGGGGATGTAACGGGAGTCGGATCCGGCTTTGCCAGCCGAGGATGAGGGGAAAGTTCTAATGAGCCGCTGCGACTACTAGGGCCCATGAAGATCTATTCCAGTTGCTGAGTACAGGACCTGAATGCGGGACTGGCATAACAATCGTCATACCCGCACTGTAGTTACACTGACAGGTTCAGTACTGTGGTGGCCGGCCGGGAAAAATTCATCAGTCACGTGTACACCAACAACCTTCACTACTAGTGAACGCAGATTGTGTTCACTGAAGACAGTTAAAGCCACCAACTCCATGAAGTATAGGGTTAATAGATTGCACCATGTTCTTAGCACGTCTTACAATAATACTGGACGAAATGGCTAACTTAAGTGACATTCTACCCCAGAACCGAAATTCCCGAATTTTGAACTTGCCCTCTGAAGGACTGTAAACTTACAATTCAAGACAGATCGAGCATGATAGTTCAAGGGTGGCCGTGCCAGAATAGCTGTAGGAATCACCTCGACAAGAACCGCTACCGACAGCCAAAGGGTTAATAATATGTGTGCTGATATGTGGCATTGGACTCGCTTTCGGCTCGAACCGTAAGGATCAAATTCACATCATTGGCACAACTGCCATAGCGACTGACCAGAACAATGACTCTGCCCAATGTGTTTCAACTGTCGGGTCCAAAGCGGCATTCCGCAGTTTGCATCAGCTTGCACTATCAAACCAGGTGCAGTGTCGGTTTCAGTTTATTTATTATTTCCAGGGCCCAGTGTGGGCATGTGAAGATCATTAAGACAAGGCGAAGAAGAATATGGTGAGCGGTGCGACAATGCACCTCTAGGTATTCGGGGATGACTGAACAAGTGAAAGCTCTAGAACTAAGTGTCTTTTTCCGGTGTGACGGTGTGTGTGTGTGTGTGTGTGTGTGTGTGTGTGTGTGTGTGTGTGTGTGTGTGTGTGTGAGTGCGTGCCAGTGCCGAGTGTGTCTGTGTGTGTGTGTGTATGTGTGTGTGTATGAAGTTAATGCACCGCACTGAAATACACCTTAGTGTATGCGTGTGTGTGTGTGTGTGTGTGTGTGTGTGTGTGTGTGCGGTGTGTGTGTGTGTGTGTGTGTGTGTGTGTGTGTGTGTGTGTGTGTGTGTGTGTGTGCGTGCGTGCGTGTGTGTGTGCATGTGTGATTAATGCACCGCAGATACACCTTAGTCACGACTGACGTAGTGCTGAAAATTTCTGACCATCAGCAACGCTGAAAGGGTTGGTTTACTATTTGGATTCTTGTAGAAAACAGCTTCTGCGTTCCAACACACATCGCGTCCAATTCATTGCTACTCTAGATTGGGATAACCATTCATTCTAATTTCTTAGATGAATAGACCTATGCAGTGTATACGTATGTTTTTGTCATGAGTACAATTGAGTGCAAACAAGCTTCCATTTCACAGTTCATGTAGGGCTAGTTTTGGATGCTGCTTCAAACTGTTTTATTCAGTGCGGTTTTGTTATGTCGGGATACGCACAAATCAATAACGCGATGGGCAGATCACGTAAACAGCATTTTTGCGTTCGGTGTTGGCAAGAAACAAGATTGTGTGCTGGTCTGTGATTTTGGACCGTACGGTCCACAAACCAGCACACAGGTTGCCATAAATGGCATGCCGCTCAAAATTCATTTCAGTGACAAAGACATCCGTTCTGCTTCCGTGGGCATGTACTGTGGCCCTTTGAATAATGGAATGGAAGCGACCGAGTCTCCCACAGTCGGCCAAACACAAACACAAACTGTGTTTGGCCGCAGCGGAAAAGCAAACCACACACACACTTGTTACGAAGTGAAGCTCCTGGCCCTCGGGCCCATGTCAGCTTTTCCTGCGGATTCGCCTAAGTTTGCGGCGACAGGCCCCAGGACGTTTTGCTAATTTGGCAGACTGTTTGTCGACATCGGTACAAGTGACTGTATGGGTAATGTGCCGACTGGCAGATGCCGCATTAGGGAAGATCCGGTTGTCACGGTGTTGCAGTAACAAACAGCTTTCTGCGAAGCGGCCAGTAACGTTTCAAAAGCTTTCAATCATCAAAGTGGCCTGCTCCCGGCAGTAATATACTCCGGGGTTAATATACTGACGAGCAAAAGAACTGCGACATTTTTGGACTGAAAAACTCCAAAAATGTCGCATTTCTTTTGCTCGTCAACATACACCAGGACCCTGCAGCATGACTGAGATGGATAGATCATGGATAATTCAAGGGTAGTGCCAGATGAGCTTGGCGCCTGAAGGCGATCCATCTCCTACATAGCCGTTAGACCGCAATGCCAGTCCAAAAGTTTGGAAATGGGGTTGTGGGGTCATAAGAGGCCGGTTAAAGCGATCTGCTCGGCCATAGCGAGCTCTGCAGAAAACTGACTGTCGCCGACACAACGGGTTCTCAATGTTGTCTGGCCTCAACTGACATTTCTACCCTTCTTTTCACAATCCATTTGAGTAAGCGCACGTGCCACAGGTTTTCCACTGCCGCCTTTTGAGCGTAACGGAGGGGACTCTCCTGTGTACAAAGGAGAAAGAAAGCCAAAAAAAAAATGTCTTTCATTTTACGGTGGTATTCAAACTTCATGATTAGAGCCTTTACGGCCTGAAGTATGTCGCTCACCAAACTCATTCGCGGCCAGCCGCATCCGGATGCGCGGCATAAGCCGCGCATCCGGATGCGGCTGACCGCGAATGAGTTAAACATACATACCGTCAGACGTAACCAAGCTGGCTTATTGCGGGAAATAGCATTCCATTCTTGGCAAAATACCTTGAATCTCACGACACAGTAGCCTGTTCGCAATATGAACTTGACCACCGAACAATCAACTGTGAAAACAGAAAGCTTGGAGTTTTCGAACATAAACCACCATGGTGTCTCATAAAAATGCACGGCAAGACGTTATCACACTAGCTGGCCGTGTGACGCAACAGCGAAATATAGTAATGACCGCACTCTTGACATTGGTTTGCCGAGTTCTTTTGTGTGACACTCTTATCATTGAAATCAAAAGTTTTACAGTCTTTCTCAATACATGGGTGTGCGAGTACTGAATAAATCTGATCTAAAAACGAGCTTGTTCTGGAAACGCGTGTAGCTTAGCACATTACACTAACACACTCTTGATTGTTTATTTACTAAGACACTCTGATCAGTCATCAAACGATGGGTGTGTATATTTGGTAAATTGATGGTAAATTACACTAACACACCAACTTGATTGTTTATTTACTAACACACTCTGATGAGTCATCACTGAAACGATTTTGGTAAATTGATAGTAAATTACACTAACTGAACACACTCTTGATTGTTTATTTCCTAACACACTCTGATAAGTCATCAAACGATGGGGGTGTATATTTGGTAAATTGATGGTAAATTACACTAACTGAACACGCTCTTGATTGTTTATTTCCTAACACACTCTGATCAGTCATCAAACGATGGGTGTGTATATTTGGTAAACCGATGGTAGTCTTGCCTACAGTACATTATGCTTGGAACAGGTTTAGCCCTTTCATTGCTGGTGGAGGCCCACCGCGTTTCTGAAATCTTTGTTAACCCATTCAGCCCTGACGCACTACAGCAGGAGATGGGTCGACCATGATTATTCAAGGGTAGTGCCAGATTCAGTAGGATCTAGATCCTACTGAACAGGCTGAAGCCACAGGCAGAGGAAATCATAGCTGAGGAACAGGCAGGCTTCAGACCAGGGCGCAGCACAACTGAGCAGATCTTCAACCTGAGAGTTCTATGTGAGAGATACCTCCAGCACCAGCAGGACCTCTATCATGTCTTTGTGGATTTTAAGAAAGCGTTTGGCAGGGTGTGGCATGCAGCCCTTTGGTCCACCATGAAGCTATACAACATCAATGCCAACCTGATCAAAGTCATAGCAAACCTTTACAACAAGGCCACTAGCGCAGTCTGCTTCAACGGCAATGACAATGACAATGACAATGAATCTTTATTTTCCAAGGATAAAAAGATTTAGGTCTGAAGACCTTTCTTCCATCTTGTCCTTGCTAAACTACTTACACACCCACTCACGGGGCCGCACGCACTGACACACCATAAGCGCCCAACAAGGCGAGTCATACTGGCTGCCCCCCTCGATCAGCTGCCGCTCGAAGGTGACAGCAGGGATACAGCCAGTGTGTACATATGGCGATCATATACAAAAACATCATAAACACATTTAATACACATAATGAGATATACATGCGCTACCATCTAACAAGTGTACCATAAGATTAAAAAAAAAAACTAAAAAAAAAAAAAAAATCAGATAGACAAATTCAAAATACCACGTCATTCTAAAACAAAAGCAGTTTACGACTGCATTTGTAGCAAATGCTGATGAAGCCGTGTCTTGAAAGCATTTATGGTCGTGATAGATTTTATTTCTTTTGGAAGTAAATTCCATTCTTTGGCTGCTGAATATGACAAGGCCGATTTAAAAATGTCAAGGCGGGGCCTAGGCACTACCAGGTCGTTCCTCAGTGTCGGGTACGGAGTGTGAGGAGCCTTAAAGAGAGCAGCGAGATATCCAGGTGATTTTGAAAGTGTGATCTTACGCATAAATACACATTTATTGAATAAAAAGTGCTTACGAAGGGGCAACATATTTAATTTTGTTAGTTTATCGTCGGTAGTCAATGGGGTGTGGGAATCTTTTAGGATAAGCTTTGCCGCACGTCTATGGAGTGAATTTATTCTTTTTAAAGAAATATCGCTGCATCCATCCCATACTGTCGATGCGTAATCTAGATGGGATGTTATGTGTGCATTATAAAACAACTGCCTGGTTGAAACGTCGGTGAATAGAACTAGTCTAGATAACAAATATAGATTTTTTTGACAAAACCTTACAAATAGAATTAGTATGCGAGTGCCAGCTGAGCTGGTCGTCTACAGTGACACCAAGCAAACGATGTTCTCTAACTTGCGCTATTGGTTGCTGTTCAAGGTAAAGTTTGAGTGGCGGCGGGCTCAGCTGATGCTTTTGCCTTGTTGTCACAAGCATACATTCCGTCTTTGATGGATTTGGAATCATGGAATTAGTCTGGCACCAATCAAAGACTTCATTTATTGTTTGCTGGAGTGAACTAGTGATTGTGGGCACGTCTGGCGCAGACACATCCAAAGTTGCATCATCTGCAAATAAGCTACAGGTAACGTCGGGCTGTGAGATATGTAAAGGTAAGTCATTTATGTAAAGTGTGAACAATAAAGGCCCGAGAATAGATCCCTGGGGCACGCCATGCATAATCAGCCCCTCAGAGGATGATTTGCCATTTACGCTGACATACTGTCGTCGGCCTTCAAGGTAGGATTTAAAAAAGGATACAGCTCGGTCACTTACGCGGTAGACTGAGAGTTTTTCGGTAAGGAGGGTATGGTTAACTAAGTCGAAGGCTTTGGTAAAGTCTAAAAGACCACTCCAGTCAACAGTGCTTTATTTATTGATGTGAGCCAACGATCCGTTAAATGTGAGAGAGCTGTTTGACAAGAGTGCCGCGGACGAAATCCTGACTGTAAGGGATGAATAAGGTCGTGTGTGTCAAGAAAGTGCTGTAAGTGTTTGTGTATGTGCTTTTCTATGGGTTTTGAAAGTGAAGACAAGATAGAAATTGGCCTGAATTTATTGGGATCTGTAAGATCTTTGTTCTTAGGAAGCGGAATAACTTTGGCTTTTTTCAAATCAGAGGGGAATTCGCCACGCTCGATACAACGGTTGTAGATGTACGTTAAAGATTCTACTATGAAAGGTAGTGATAGTTTTAACACAGCAGTACTAATTTCATCATGTCCTGAAGTGCGCTTACTTTTGAGACATTCAATCGCTTTACCGACATCGTGCACTGTCATGCAAGGTATGTGGAAAGATGAACGAGAAGAAAGTTTGCCATCACAATATTTGACAAGGATTGGGGATACAAACGGTGCCTTAGACGTAGTGTTTTGCAGCAACGACTGGGCGGCAGAAAGAAAATGATTATTAAAAGTTTCTGCAGAAATAGAGGTATGTGTAGGGCTATAGTTAGATTTTGTAAGGGCATTAAGCGCTCTCCAAACAGAGACTGTATCCTTTTTGTCATTCATTATTCGTTTAAAGAGTGACTTTTTGGCATCAAGAACTAATTTTTTAACGCGGTTGCGTTGCTTAAGCAGCGTAAGCAGGGAAATCTTTTTTCTGTTTTAATTCATCTCTCAGTTGCATGGCATCGACCAAACCTTTGTTTAGCCAAGGCGGCAGTTGCGGGTTTTTTACTCGTTTTTCCCTAATCGGGGCGTGCCTATCAAGAACACTGAGGAACAATCTGTACCACTCAGACAACGCACCATCAGGCTCACAATGGTGATAAACAGTATCAAAAGAAACGGAACTAAGGTCAAACAAAAAAGCCTCTTTGTTAAAATGTTTAAGCGATCTATACTTGATGGTAGTGTGCTGGTGTGTACGGATAGGTTTATCTGCTTTCACGGTCCAGTTACAGCACACAGGGTAATGGTCGCTGATTCCAGCTTGTAGTAATTCCGTCTCCAACACTCGGTTCTTGTTCGTTGTATATATATGATCAATGAGTGTACAGGACGTAGACGTAACACGAGTTGGAGATGTTATCAGCTGTTTGAGCCCAAAAAGAGTAATAGTGGACTCCCATGTAGGGTTAGCGGAAAACATGTTAATGTTAAAGTCCCCTAACAAAAGCACATCTGATGTACAGTTTTTAACTTGATCTAGCATGTCAGTGAAATCATCAAGCCATACATTTGGTGCAGAGGGGTTCCTGTAAATAAAACCAACTAATACAGGACTTGACTTGTTTCTTATTTCAACCCAAACACTTTCCACTGTGTCTGATTCAAGGTCCGGTCTTCTACGGGTGATGTCTTTTATAGAATCATGAATATACACCGCAATGCCGGTATGTGTGGGGCTTTGTGGGTCGCGGCGCATAAGGGAAAAATCAGGTATAGAAATGACGTCATCGCTGATATTGGAGTTAAGACGGGTTTCCGTGAAACCAAACAAGTGGAAAGGGTTGGGTTGACTCAAAAGAACACACACATCGGGAGTCTTGTTACATAGATGATAGATATTGAGATGACCTATATGAATATTAGAGGAGTCTGACATGTTAAAATGAAAAATACTGTGAACAAAACAGTTCAGAAACAGGTAATACACACTGAGCTGCACAGGCAATAAACCTAATAAGGATCATAAGGACTGGCAGTAACGCCAAATGTTTGTCACAGTAAAGCACTATCGTGTAATTTAAAAACAATGACAAGAAAATCGAGTTGAAACTGGATCAGTGTCCACGCAGTTTCGCAGTCTAACACCTGAAAGTCAAAAGTCCGGTTTCACAGTCGTAAAGTCTATGGCAAAGGGAAGCACAAAAGAGTTAATAGAATCAGCTATGAACGCTTAGATAGGCTGCAAGGTCTGGTTGAACGGAGGGTACATCGATAAAGTACTGTACTGAAAGCCATGGGACGGGGCCCAGGGATACTGGCGTGTAGGCGACAAAATTGTAGAGACCGTAGGGGTTCGGGATCTGGTGAAGCCAGGGTGTCGGGTACCACTGTGGTTGCAGAAAGGACTGCTCATGCTGCTGTTGTTGCTGATGGTTAGGTGGTCTGACAAGATTGAAGACCATATGGAAGGACAGAAACATCACACTCTGCTCCAAGATCAGACTGATGCGCTCCTTAGTCATCTCAGTGTTCTTGTATGCCTGCGAGTCATGGACTCTCACAGCAGACCTTGAAAGGAGGATACAAGCCACTGAAATGATATGTTTTCGAAGGCTGCTTGGCATCTCATACAGAGATCACATCACAAACGAGGAAGTGGGAAGCAGAATCAGGCAAGCCATCGGGCTCTATAAAGACTTGTTAGCCATTGTGAGAAAACGCAAACTGAAGTGGTATGGGCATGTCACACGTTCAGCAGGGCTTGCCAAAACAATCCTGCAAGGCACTGTGCAAGGAGGACGAAGGTGAGGAAGGCAGAGGAAACGATGGGAGGTCAATATCTCAGAGGGGACAGGACCGAAGCTGGGCGATACGCTGAGAATGGCAGAGAACAGAGAGGAATGGAGGGAGCTGGTTGTTAAGTCATCAGTGGTGGGCAACGGTCGGCAAGACTACGGGATATAGATAGATAGATAGATAGATAGATAGATAGATAGATAGATAGATAGATAGATAGATAGATAGATAGATAGATAGATAGATAGATAGATAGATAGATAGATAGATAGATAGATAGATAGATAGATAGATAGATAGTGCCAGATTAGCTTGGTGCCTGTCGGAACCAAAGCTAATCTGGCACTGCCCTTTAATTATCAAGGTTGATCCATCTCCTGCAACAGGTGCATAGTTCTTAGATGACGCCTCCAAAATTTGGGAAATACGTGCGCCGGGCTGAATGAGTTAATTCAACGCCTAACAGCTCCAGCCACTGACCTATATTTACTTGACCTCTGACTTCAACAAGTTTCGCTTTGAGTTCCTTCGCGCATCTTAGCCGCGCACTTTTGCATTGCCCTTTCCGGTACCAATGTGAAAAGACACGTCGAAGTACGAGTGCATACGAAGTTATTTGGACTGTTTTGACTATTTCGGCACGATGTCGAAGCGACAACACGGTGGGAGTCGTTGCAAAAACCATCTTTGTTACTATGTTTAATCAAAAGAAGTTAAAATAATGAGACAGCTGACTAAAAGAAGAGAAGAAATAGCTATCAACTTGAAAGAGAAGTGTATTTATTTGCATATGTGGCTTGAAGCATTCTCAGAAGATTATGAATTAAATTTTATAAAATAGTTTGCGCTTTCATTGATGCTTTAAAATTTATTTTTTAATGAAGGAAATTTTAAGCAATTAGTTTAGCAGATAATATATTTTAATTTTCCATTGCACCATTTAAAAATTAATGCATGTATATTATATTTATTACTAATACTATTTAAAAAGAATATCTTAATTTTTAAGTGGTGTAATGGAATGTTGAAATATATTACCTGCTAAAATAAATGCACATAATTTCCTTCATTAAAAATGAAACATATTCTTTTTCAACACGTTCCATCAGATCTTAATAATAAAAAAAATGCATCAAGTTAGTGCCAATTTCTGATTACAGCTGTGCGGTATGTAATGTAGTCACAGTGACAGTGGTGACACTCTTTCTTGATTTTAGATCTACGAACGTTGTTTGTATCGAATAATAACATGAAGAATATCCTTTTCCATTAAAAAACATTTTTTTTTTTGACAGCCCAGGGTTTTTTTTGTGTGCAATTGGGAAACCCTCCATAATCTTCCCCTGACTGTATCTCAATAATGAATATTTTCCTTGATGGCGAATCTCCAAGGAAAAAACAAAATTAAGTGTTTGTTACAGCTATTATGTCAAGACAATTTTGGGTACTTTGGTATTTGAATGTGTTTGTTTAGGGATTTTGTTAATTTTTTTCCTTTTCATTCCTAATTTAAAGCTAAGGTTAGATGATTTGGCCCCAAAAAGCTTGTTTGAGGTTATTCAACCCACCATATTTTTATTGTGGTCCCTACGCCTTTTTGTGCAGTGGGCTGGAAAGGGTTTTTTTCCCCTTTTTTAAGCCCACATTTTTCCAGTTTCGGAGATGTACAAACATATTTTTCTAAATTTCTGACCTGTACGTACATATTTTCCCAGATATCTGGAGATATACTCATATAGCCCTCATATTTTCTTTTCAGCTCAGTGAACATTGTTTTTCTTACTATGTTCTAAGCGCTAACACTGTACCACATAAAAGTTTTTCGATATGAAAACTCTGTTAGATGTCAAACAAGTTCATTTAGCGTTGATATAAAAGAAAACCGAAGACCTTACCTCAACGATTGAATAAAAAATGCCCGTTTCAAACGGGATACACGCATTCCTTTCTCTGTCTTCCATGATAGTCGAAATGCAACCGGAAAAACCTAGGCAAAATCGCAAGCCGGCGCATGCGCACAAACCCGAAGCGAACTTCGCAATAGGCTTTGAGAAGGTACACGCGCTCAGTCAGACATCCAGTAATGTAGTATCCATGGCTCCAGCCGCCCAAGAAAGATAGACATACAACGGTGTGAACAAGAGGCATAGATCCTCATGAGCCCCCGCAACTACAGGGGTTCATGAGGATCTATGTCTCTTGCCAGATGGATTGTGTTCATTTTTTTCTTAGCAGTGAAGGGCTTAACCCTTTTAGCCCCAAGGTCCCATTTCTCAAATTGTGGAGGTGTTGCCTAATGAATATGTACCAGTTGCAGGAGATGGGTTGAACATGATAATTCAAGGGCAGTGCCAGATTTGCTTGGCGCCTAAAGGCGCCAAACTAATCTGGCACTACTCTTGAATTATCATGGTCAACCCATCTCCTGCTGTAGGGACTCGGGGCTAAATGGGTTAAGTAGAAGACGCGCGTGTGTGTGTTACCCTGTCACTGCAACCTGCAATAAAAACTATTATCGATGTACACCGGCCATTAATCATCAGAAGCCAAGACCTGCTGCTGCTTGGTGGAGTTTAACACTCTCAGCTCTTCGGTCTAAATGTCCAAAGATTGAGGTTGTCCAGTCTGCGAACTACATTACAGTTCAGGAGACAGAGCATGATAGTTCAAGGGTGGTGCCACAATAGCTTGGCGTCAAAAGGCGCCAAGCTATTCTGGTACTACCCTTGAACTATCATGGTCGATGCACTATCTTATTGCGGCCGGTGTGTCAGGGCGAAATTGGTTAAACGGCAACACCTGGCGCTTAGACGTTATTGGTGTCACAACACACACACACACACACACACACACACACACACGCACACACACACACACACACACACACACACACACACACACACACACACACACACACACACACACATAAAGGGCCATCACACACTCATACAGATTCTCATGTAGTCTTACGCGATAAATGCCCGGCACACAAAGACCAGAGCAGGATAGGTCGTCAGTTTTGATCTCAGCATTTCAGACGGTTTCAGTTCATAAACTGAAGTGGCATTTCAAAATATATTATTTTTACATTGCGCAGTTGAACTGAGACTCCTCAAAACAAACACTGACTCAGGTGTGCCTTAAACTTCAAAACTGATGTACTTTCTGTTTACGCAATGGGATGGCCCGCCCACGACATACCAGTGCACAAATGCGTCCACGCATAGATGATGTGCCTATGGTCCAGGTAAGGGCACGCGGCTGACGACCCGGAAATAAAATGCTAATCAGGTCGGGACTACGTTCAGCTTGACCCCACGAGGACTGTCGCAATCGCCGCCGACCGCTGTGGACCTGTGGGCTTTACAATACAGGTGTTTTAATTCTATTTTTAGACCTGCGATTTAAAGTCCAATACATCTGCCGGACCTGCCCGTTCTCTTGAACTCACCGCCTGCCAGGAGTCAGTCCTTTCAGTTTGCGAGTTTCGTCCATCTAAACAGCCATATATACCTGAGATTCTCTCATGAGCTCCATGATGATGTAGTGTCTCGTGAGGATATATATATATATATATATATATATATATATATATATATATATATATATATATATATATATATATATATATATATATATATATATATATATATATATATAGCCTGCTTCCCTTTTTCCCTTATCATTCGGAATACACCAGTGTGTGAAATAAGTTTGACTGAATAGTTCAAGGGTGGTGCCAGAATAGCTTGGCGCCTCTAGGCGCCAAGCTATTTTGGCACCACCCTTGAACTAAACTGAAGCCATTGGTCTATATCCTTATCTGTAAGTACTATAATGTAGCTTGCGTATGGCAGTGTGCAGATTTGAAGCTTTTAGCCTCAGGATGATGTGGGTTATAAAAGGGTCGGACAAAACGAAAGTCGGCTATGACAACTCAGAGGTCCAGACAGCACTCTTTCTAAGTAAATTACTGTTATCCCCGCATTTCTCAGATTGTGGACTGATGTCACCTAACGACTGCTAGTCCGGCAGTGGCAGGAGAGGGATCGACCATGATAATTCAAAGGTAGTGCCAGATTAGCTTGGCGCCATCAGGCGCCAAGCTAATCTGACACTATCCTTGAATTATCATGGTCGATCCATCTTCTGCATGTAGTGCATCGGGGCTAAATGGGTTAAAAACAAATCTTGGATATATAACGACAAGAAAAGTTGGGTCCCCGGCCTTGCAATTTGCTAACACACGCACCCACACAGATACACACACACACACACACACACACACACGCACGCACGCACGCACGCACGCACGCGCGCACACACACACACACACACACACACACACACACACACACACACACACACACACACATATGAAATAAAACCTGTCCAAAAATGCTGGCACCACACCGCACTCCAATATAGATCTAAGTGACAATGAAATACGATTAATACGAAGAAAGAATCCATATCAACCCCTGATGAAGCCTTCGCTGTGAGGGCGAAAATTTGAGAAAGAGAAAATAAAAGCGCAATTCCAATACTACGTGGTTGATATGGATTCTTTTTTCGTGTATAAGGTTACTTTTTATCTTTTGCTGCCGGCGGTCGGCCGCATTTGAGTCACAAAAGAGTTTGAAGTCCGGGTCTAGCATGAATAGTGCCGGGTGGCCTATGATAAGCAGTCGCGTGTCGTGAACATGAAACGGCAAGACACAAGGTAAAAACGGAGCGTGGGGATCAGAGGGAATAATCTATAGACTTGGGTCGCAAGCTCTAGTAGGGTGACTTGACACACAACCACACTGAGTCGGAACATTTAAATACTCTGTCTAATCATGCCTACTGTACAACTTAATCTCTCTTCACACAATGTTTGTCACACGCAATGCACCTTCTGTAAAGCAAGAAAAGGCAGCTAGAGACGTCTCACACACACACACACACACACACACACACACACACACACACACACACACACACACACACACACACACACACACACACACACGGCACACACACACACACACACACACACACACACACACACACACACACACACACACACACACACAATGTCACGTACATGTGACACCCCGTCGGCTAACCTTCCTTGTCTGTCAAGGAAGTTTTAAAAGTTCATGACTAGAAACAAGTCGGCGGCGGCTGTGAAACAAAATACAATTAAAATCACTGTGAGAAAATTATCAACCAGAGCAGCTGAAGGGTAGCAATTCGTCATAACCTTGGCGCCTGAACAGGTCTCGATAAATACGTTGTAGCTTGCTAGCTAGCTAGTTAGTACAGTACAACGCCAGGCAGACGACTAAAGCCGTCTCACGGCGGGCGGCCAAGAAGACTGCGAGTCCGAACTGATTTATCAGTTATTGAGTGAACCCTTTTCGGCCCCGGATCCCTGCAGCATGAGATGGCTTAACCGGGATAATTCAAGGGTAGTGCCAGATTAGCTTGACGCCTTCGTGCGCCAAGTTAAACTGGCACTACCCTTGAATTATCATGGTCAAGCCACCCCCTGCAACTGGTACACAGTGCATGTTGTACATGCACTGCCCAGCCCCTCTCTGGTCAGCAGAAGATCGGGCTGACGTTGGTCGTCTTTGCCCAGCGCACAGCTGTGCGCGGGGCAAAGACGGCCGACGCCGGCCCGAGGATGGTTTTACTTACTGGACTACGCCAATCCCTGACTGTCTCGTCCATCAGTCGCAACACTAAGTGTGTCTTAGTTTCGTTTGGCATAGTTTTTTTGTTCTTTTCAAACTTCTTTTTTTTTTTTTTTTTTTCACCGGCCGCGTAACGGAAAGGGCCTACTTCATATTGTTCAGTCAAAGCCAAAAAATATATTATCTCGTGTTTCAAAGACGGCCGACGTCCGGCCCGAGGATGGTTTTACTTACTGGACTACGCCAATCCCTGACTATCTCGTCCATCAGTCGCATCACTAAGTGCGTCTTAAGTTTTGTTCGGCATAGGTTGTTGTTTGGTTTTTTTTTGTTGTTGTTTTTTTCCACCGGCGTAACGGATAGGGCCTACTTCATATTGTTCAGTCAAAGCCAAAAAATATATTATCTCGTCCCATTGTAACCGCAGCTGACAAAGATTGGATCAGGTCAGTACCCCCGGGTCAATGCCCACGCTGAGGCACAGTCAAGCTGATACCTTAAGCTCTCGACGACTAATCATTACAAGAGCGGTCAAACCTCGCGTGGTACAGCCGTACACGTTTCCAAGGCCCCACCCCCACCCCCTCACCCGGACGAAATCAACGAAAGTTGGAAGTCCTTGTCCTTATAATAATTGACCTTGACGTTTCCAAGGTCAGCATAGATGGCAAGACAATTCACCTACTGGCCGCAGTCCCGGAACATAACACACCGAAAAACCATCGAATCACAAGAACCCAATGCGCAGAAACTGAGGTTATCGGGCCTGACGATCGGCCGCTGTTGGCCCAATGGCCTTTTGCGCACTGGGAAGGGCAGTCGGGCTGCGGGATACGAAAATGGACGACATCTAGATTAGAGGTTCAAGTTTGGAGAATCAAATGCGTTTCAACGAAAACGATGGATCAATCGCCTCGACAAGAATGCGATATGGGCATGTCACAACTGAGTTTGTTTTGTTTGTTTTTTTCCGCCGGGGCTTTTTAACTCATTACACCCCGCCCGCCTGAAGACGAAAGCATCAATTTTTGTTAGATATCGCTTTGAGATCTGCATCACAGTTTTTGAGACGGATCGACCATGGTCGATCCACATCCTGTCGTAGCCGTGTCAGGGCTTTATGTGTTAATCTACCGATTGCGACGTGAATCAGGAGACTGACGCCGACACTTTTTTTTTTTTTTTTAACCTACTCCTGAATTAGTTGCGGAAATCGCCGGCGTCTCTTGCAAAGTGCAGTCCATTCGAAAATTCACAACTAGCAGTATTATCAACAACAACAACAACAACAAAAAAAAAACCCAAAAAACAACAACAACAACAATTAGCGGCGAAGCCTAGAAATGGCCAATACTCTGCAAATGACATCTTTTCAGCATGCCAAAGTCGTCACTAATAATTAAAAGCCTGTCTGCAGTCGTTCCTGGCTTGTCACTCGAAGAATGACATTACGCGATTCGTAAAACTGTCACAAATGTATAACAAATCATGTGGGCACTGCTTGTGGTGCTTCAACCCCCCCCCCCTCCCCCACCCCCTCCCACCCACTGAAGCGCGACCAGGCCGTGAATCCACCCAAAGTAGTCTCGAGGGCGCGAATCTGCTAAGGCCGCTTTGGCGCCGTCTCGCTTAGAAGCTCGGCACACGCTACCACAAACACCTATTGCCGGGCGCAATTTTGTGGCGGCAATGTTGCCGCCACAATTAGGGGCGCCTACAATATTGCCGCCACAAACTGCGACCCGATACAAACCCAGTCTATTTTTTTTGTGGTAGCCGGCAAGGCTCGAGCAATGTTGCCGCCTCTCAGCCAATCAGCGGTGTCCTTGCGCCACTTCCCGTTTCCTTCATCTTCCGAGCCGGAAAAAATGGCGGAGAAGCTGAGCGCAGGCGGACGGCTTTGAGACTGTTCATAGTAACTCATTGGAGACGCCGCGCATGCGGAAACGCTGCGAATAGCTGCGTATCCGTATTCGGCATGTCTCCAGTAAGTTAATTGATCAACCTTGTCCGAGAGTTTCCCATGCATATGGGACTCCCGCAGCTCCGAATATTTCAACCGGGCGCGTGAGAGCTGTTCCATATAAAAAAGTATGGTAATGGCAGGTCAGTCAGTACAAACACATTGCGCGCACATTGAAACGTGTGCCACGAAGCCGATGTGGTAGGTGGCAAATTGTTGCTTACCACACATTGCTAGTGGCAAATTCTGGCAATGCAACCGAAGAGTATAGAGTGGCCTCTATGTTTTTTGGTGCTACCGAGATTCACCGACTTGGCGGTTGGGTCTGCGATTCTAGCTGCGCTTTCATCATCTCACTCTAAATTGCGAGCGTCACCGCAGTGATGGCCACGGACCACAGTGGTGTTTCCGTACTGTCCAGTCTCTTAGCCTTAGTCAGTCCCAGTCATCCCCTAATTGTTCAATTCTCTAAAAAACACTATCGCCCACCAGCGGCACATTTGCCATGCACAAAATAAAAAAAAAAAAAAACCCAGCACATGACCCGTCTCATTTCTTGGCTATGAAACTGGTTCCTTACCAACCCCACACCCAAGCACAGCTGAAATCAGCGTGCCCCTCAAATCACTACGTCAAAGGCAACTCAACATAGGCCCACAAATGTCCACTAGATAAGCTCAGGATGGTATGAATCAAAGCACCAAACATGTCTCCTCTCAACTAACCACAAATTTCCAGCAAATTCCAACAGTCAGCCCAACTGCAAATTTTCAAACAAGGCAAAAATTATTTTTAAAAACACGGAGCCTTGCACTGCCTGACCTTCCCAATTTAAATGTATACCGTGACCTGATGCCCTTAGCGCAAGAACGCCTCGAGCACTTAATATGGGTGAAATTGTGTTGGGGGAAAAAAATGTACCCTGGGCCCACGATTTACGCCCGAGAGGAATCATGCTGGGTAGATTTACTATTAAACTTCGGGTCAGCTTCGCTATAAAGACCCTGAGGCCGGTTACTGGCCTCAGGGTCTTTATAGCGAAGCTGACCCCATGTTCAGGATTGGCACCACCGCACTGAGTCAACTGAGTTGTGCCGCGAGTCACTGCAAGAGTGCCACAGGCGCGGATCTGTCAGTTACCTCCCGGAAAGGGAGGCCGGGGGGGGGGGGGGATCCCACCGTTGTTAAAGTTGGCACCTTCAACTTGAAATGAAAGGCCCCAATATGCCAGACCGGTCTTTTCAAGCCGGGGGAGGGGGGAAGCATTTGTCACAAACACTTCTACTAGTTCAATTTACAGCAGGAGTACGTCGTGTGGGAGGAGGTGGGGGGTGGGGTGGGGCTGTCCACACTCAAAACACACCCTTTAGTATCGTTTTCATATACACCAAGAGTATGCTTAGGAGGAGGGCGTCCAAGCTCTAAAAAGGAACTCGGTGACATTGATATAACATTTTAAATCATTTGAGACGTGCTGCCTGCCGATATGCGGCTTATGCCGCATATCCAGAGGCGGCACATCTCAATGATGAGTCAAAGTATTTTTGACTGTGAAGAGGGGGGGGGGGAATGGAGGGGGGGATGGAGGGGGGGGGGACCTAGCCTATTTTGTTCACTTCAAAATAACCCCGCCGTGAGATGGCCTTAGTTGCCTGCCCGACGTTAAACCCAAATAACTAACTGATTTGAAATAACCGTGCCATTTCTCAGCTTACTCAGTGACAAATGATGTCGGTGGAAGTTGACCTACTCATCTGATCTTGACAGTCAATGCGGCACAGCAATTTAAGAAAACAAAACAAATTTAATATGACGTCTATGCAATCATTTATAGCGGTGAACATGTGAAATATACTCACAATAACAATGAACATTATCACATGAAAAACTTAACCCAGTTTGTAATTTGAAATTCTCTCCAGTCATGGGTTCATCTGGAGCACTGAGTTTCTTCAGCCGTGAGGAACTATTTTAGCCATTCTGCTTTCCTCTCTTGACTGACAGTTTGCGGCAAAAAATCGTGTATCACGGTTTATATCAAACTTTGCCAAGCCTGTAAATTTGTTCTGTTCTCCCAAGGTGAATCATTTTGTTTCATAATAGCAAGGGAAAGCCTAGCATTCTGGCCAATCAATGATGTCAAAAAAGGAATAATGTTTTACAGACCGCCTAGTTGGACAGGTCAGTAGGGAGACATCGACACCCACCCCCACCCCCCACCCCCCCAGTCCACCTTTTGAAGTCACGTCTATACATCTCTGACTGCTGGAACTTGAGAAAAACCTGAATTTTGGCATTCAGTCAAGGGTAGTGCCAGATGAGCTGGGCGCCTCAGTTTAGGAGCCACGCAGGCTCATCTGACATGCACTACTCTTGACTGAATTCATGACTGATAGAGGTGCCGGACCCTTGACTGACTCGGAGACCCGCGATGATATGGTAGTATTCTACACTACCCGCTGTAACGCTCCGAGTCAGGCCGGGTACAACTCTTCACCGTACTATGACTGCCTAACTTCGGTTTTTTCCCCCTGTGCTCTGATTGAATCCGGCCGTAATCGCGCCGTGTCAGTGGATCATGAGTCCGCTAGTAAATCAGTCCACCACTACTGACTTCAAATTATGAGTCCGGCCATGCCTAATCAGTAATCCGAGTGGAATATCCCAGCGGTGGCATGATAAATCTGCTGTACCCGGGCCTAGTTCACTCGGTCGAAGTGATTTTGACGATTAAGTCATAGATCAACTGTGTATCTCAGACCCGTAATTTTCGGCCTCACGATTGCCTTGTGCAGCCGGGTCACTTTCATTCGGCTCTCCCGCTAGTGCCGCAAGTTTGGGTTAGTTCGGCCGGGTTTCATAACGTCCACAGCCGCTCCGAGGTGATCATGGACGGCCCTGACGGGCGGGTTATGGGGGACAGGGAAATCTATTGCCTATGCCGAATACGACCTGAACTGACACTGATCAACTCAGGCGCACTCCAACTGTGCCACTTTGTTACTCCGCCAGGACCTCCCGCAACGGACATGCGCAGTATTGAACAAATCCGTTTTCCCCCTGGATTGTGAGTCCAGCTACCGGGGCCGGGACGGGATTCGAACCCGGCCACGACCCGGCGATTCCCTTCGCGGCTCTCCTGCTCCGACGTCAACTCAGTTTCAACCGCCTGAGTTCAAGTTATTTCGCGGACGAGTTTGCCGCCAGTCACGACTTATGACGGCTGCTCAAGTGACTGATGAAGACCGTTCAACTGACTATTCGAGAAAAGTGCTGAATACGTGTCCGGGTGTCTCACTGCTCACCACCACTACCCCCCCCCTCCCCCCTCGATCGGTTCGCTCCGGTTCAGTCGCTCATTCACCCGAGGTGTCACGAGGGCGGACTCTCTAAATCTGTGACGTAGGAGGCACGTGAGAATTAATCATACTCTTGCGCGTTGCGCCACTGGATAATTCACCATATATAATACACTCCTCTAGGTTTGCGTTTGTGCTCAACACCTTTCTGAAAATCTCCATTTCATTTCAACTATACCCAAAAGTCTTTCAAACAGCAGATCTGTGATAATAATTTGTGTTCACACGGTCGTTTGTACTACTTTCTGTGAGCGGAGTAACAATTGTGTACTACGCCGCCAGCTCTAACATTCAACTGCGTACGTCGACAGAGTCTAGCAGTCTGTGATATCCACAAGTATTGTTGGTGCATATTTTGTTTGTGTGTAGTGGACTGACAGCCTACCTATCAAGATGGTTGAGGGGGGAATGAAATGCGTAAAGTTTCTGCTTTTCGCCTTCAACTTGGTCTTTGTGGTGAGTAGCAAAAAACCTTCCTTTTTTGTTGTTGAGATCGCCATGTTGATCGCTTGATCAATCGAGATGAAAAACTGCGCGTCCGCTCAGATCGCAGACAAAATCGGCGTCTGCCGCAAAAGACAGTAGCGCCAACAGGCGGTTTATGCATACTTCACATTTTTGTGGAGTTGAGACAGCCGTAGGACGAAATTCTTTAATGTTTGGACTCTCGATTGAAATGAAATGACCCGTCACCGCCACCGTCCTATACTATAGCTGATGTAAACAATATGGCAGCGCTCGCTGCGCAGTGTGACAGCTGTAGATCACGCATGTACTGAAAACCGCGCTAGTGCGCCAGACTAGAAACGAGCGAAAATGGTGGCTTTAAAATTATGAGAGTAAGTTTATCATTTTATGGCACAATTATCTGTTGGAAATTGGTCTCATTCAATCACATTCACAGTGGAGGAAATTTAATGTTTACTATGATAACTTGTGGGATGTGTGTCAAGCACATCCCACAAGCTCTCATAATAAGCATTAAACTTCCTCCACTGTGATTGAATGGGTTGATAGACAGTTCTCACAAAAGCCTAGTATGACTCGAGCCACTTTGCCATTTTTTAGACACATCAATCAAGATTAGTTATTCAGTATTTTTTATAATAGATATTTCCATTTAATTTTATGTTTGCATACAGAGAAGTGAGATAATAATTTGTCATTGGCTGGTTTTTATAATAATAATAATAATAAGCGCATTAAATAGGCACTTTATCCCAATTGAAAATCGGCTCAAAGCGCCGCCGCGAACTGAACCCAACAAGCACGCTCACGTGAAACACGCGCATTCACTCACACACTGTACATAAACACAGAACATTCAAGCTCAAGCGAGCTACTGTAGTTTTTGGAAATTCAAAGTCGTTTGTATTTGAAATTTGATTAAGTGGGCTGAAACTGATACCAAAGTCGTGGGGGAGGAAGAGCCGGAGTACCCGGAGAAAGAACCCCCGATGGTCCGCCCGAATTAACGGTGACACTTACTAGAGGAGAAAAATCCGACGCCGGAACCCGTAATCGAACCTCGCACCTTTAGCATTGGTGGCAGGCGCCTTAACCACTGCGCCACGGACCGCCCAAATTCATCTGCTAGTGCTAATCTGACTTGTCTCAATGCCAGTATGATAATATGACCATGGCAATATTTCACATTCACTCAGTGGACATTCTTCTATCTGGTATGTCAGGCAGTCACAGTAGACTATTATCGGACCGAAAAAAAGAGCGATACAGAAAGATCAGAATGGCAAGAATAAAACTAAGAGGAAAAATAAAGGAATAGACTATGTTGAACTTTTTTCAAGTGGCCAGTCCGGTACCTGAAACAGCTTGATTCGAAGCTCCCTGGCAGTAACCGAACAAATTAAGTCTACTACTACTACTAAAAATACTAGTAGTCTTGGAAGTGGTGATTTAGAAGGTGAGTGAAAGACCCTGCTTAAAATGTGTCAGAGGTCTCCACAGTTGTCAAATCAACTTCCAGCACAAAGCTTTGAGTTACATTATGACATTGTTAATGTATTGAAGTTACTAAGTTATTGTTCTTTTCTCACTCAGTGACTCACTCTCAGTTTAGAGGTCTCTCTAGGTTTGACTGTCTGTAGTAGTTTATTACCGCAGACTTTCTTCTAGAATTTAAAATTGTTACCTACACTTACCGGGATGACAGTGTTGCAAAAAAAATGCATCACATGCACTCTGCAGTCAATCACAAACTTTAACCCTTTCAGCGCCAAGGTCCCATTTCTCAAATTTTGGAGGTGTTGCCTAATGACTACCAGTTGCAGGAGATGGATTGACCATGATAATTCAAGGATAGTGCCAGAGCTTGGCGCCTTCAGGTGCCAAGCTAATCTGGCACTACCCTTGAATTATCATGGTCAATCTATCTCCTGCTGTAGGGACTCAGGGTTAAATGGGTTAAAGTAGCCAGGGTAAGTACACACTGCATGCTGCAAGCAGGCAGAACACAGCAAGCTTGTCCATAAGAGTTGAGGCGCAGTTTTAAGAAAACAGGTGTTCATGTTTTGCATACTTTTCTTTGAAATAATCAAAATATGAACATGTCTGAAGAGCTTTTTGAAGGTACCCATAAAAACACTACCAGTGCCACTGCCAGTGTTATTTTCATTCTGTGTTTGTTTTTCGTTCAATCATACATTGTGACCCAAAAAATGTGTCCGTCGGTTGTGGAGAATTTTCTGTTACTGATATTTATGATAAGCCTGTACATGTGAATGTTGTGTTGTTCATCCAGTATTATTTATAGTTTTATAGACTTTGTATTTAAATTAAAATTTTTGTTATTTTTCCTTTCAGATTGCTGCCATTGCTTTGATAGCAGTTGGCGCATATGTTCAGATCAAGCTGGTGGACTACTATGATTTCTTTGGCAACCAGTACACAGGGCCTGGCATCGTGTTGATTTGTGTTGGAGCCTTCATCTTCATCATCGCCTTCTTCGGCTGCCTTGGTGCACTCAAGGAGAACTATTGCCTAACTATGACAGTGAGTACTGCTCAGTCGTCAACTTGGCACTTGACTCTTTTTAAGTCCCTTCTATTTATAGAAGGGACTCTTTAGGACTGGTCATGGTGGGACAAATGTAATAGCATGTCCATGATGTCAAACTCAAAGGCGAGCAGAATCTCTCACAATTGAAGTAACAAGATAAAAATTACGTCATGTCTCGTTACTCTAACCTCACTGCTGAACGTACAGTTAGCGCAAAGCGCCGTGTGTGTGTATGTAGGTGTGCGTATGTATGTAAACAAGAGAATCTCCGATATTTCTGTACACACAAGCTGTACTTGGCGAACTACTTTCTTAAATTAAAGGGGTGGCTAAGAGAGCCTCCGAGCATATTGTAATTGGATGTCTCAATTAAGACATAAACAACCGTTTAGGGAGCCGGTTGACCCAGATTAGACTAATTTTTGTTATATTTACTTGAAATTTTGGATATAGCTAGTTTGGATAAAGACATTGGATGAGTTCGTTAGCCAGCTTTCATCTTTCAATCTCTTTAGTAAAAATTAATTCTTTTCAGAAAAAAATTTACACGGTAAAAAACCTTGACTTCTAGAGAAAGTCGGTGGCGGTGATGTAAAAGAGGGAACTCTGTCACCACGCAGACATTGACATAATACTCTAAATATGACGTAATTCTCTCTAGCGCGCCAACGTCTCTCTCACAGACGTGCGACATCTCCAAGAGGCATAGATCCTCATGCGCCCGGGGAACGCATGAGGATCTATGTTTCTTTTCTTGGAGATGTTTGGAGCACGCGCATGCACACACACACACACGTACACACATCGTGGCAGTTTCAGAAGAGCATGCAGGTGAACCGATATAGCTGGTTTAGAGAAAGACATGGATGAGTTCGTTAGCCAGCTTTGTACCCTTTCAACTTTTTCAGCAAAAGTTAATTCTTCTCAGAAAAAAATTAAAACAGTAACAAACCGTGGCATCTGGAAAAAGTCAGACAGTGCTGGTGACATAAAAGAAGCAACTCCATCACCACACAGACATACTCTAAATATGACGTAATTCTTTCTCGCTCGCTCGCTCTCACACACATGCGCGCATCTCCAAGAGGCAAAGATCCTTGTGTGCCTGGAGGGCACATGAACATCTATGCCTCTTGAGGATGTTTGCAGCGCGCGCATGCAGACACACATACACACACATCGAACTGCTTTCAGAAGAGCATGCAGGTGTAATTAGTAATAGTATAGCATGTACTGTAGCTAGGTAAAGTCGACCTGATTTCACATAAATAATAGCAAGACTGAAATTGTGCCGTGAAATTCTAGTTTTGTCATCATTTTCGCAAGACTTGAGGCGAAAGCAAAACTCACATCACGTTAAATATAAAATTGTTATAAACAACCCACAAAAATACGCCGTGACAAATGACGTTTGACAAACCAATGACGCGTAAGCACTGCGCGCGCCCTTTATAGAGTTCACTATGATGCATTGGCACTTCTGCAACAGGGTGGAGAACTCTCCTCGGATCCGTGATTTTCTGAAACACATTTTCTCCAAGTCGTGATCCCAGTTTTAAAATGGGACGAGCTCAGGTCTGTGTCCAGCTTTTACTTTCTCATCACTGAACATGGCGCCTGCGGGTGTAACATTGTATGATGATGATGATGATGAGGTTAAAAAGGGACATGGACTTCCAGCTCTCGCTGATTTCGCCCGGGGGGGGGGGGGGGGGGGGGGGGGGGGGGGTCTATCCTGTCTGTTCGCCGCTGACGCCCGCGCATCACTTTTGTTTTTTCGCTCACCATGTCTGCCCGCGCCCCAGGGGGCTGGGTCGTTGGGGAGGGCCCGTGCTTTGGTGGACACATATGTCCACCGTCTTGCTTTATATGTACTTAACTAAGGGGTGTTTGTTGATTAGATGTATTGTGAGTTTGGTGGTGGTGCACCAAGTTGTTGAATCTGGATTTATGAGGCCTTCTAAGGTAAGGGGGGTGTCTAGTTTTTCTTTTGTTGTGGTTCTGGTTTCTTCTGTGTGTTGGCATTCTAGTAGGATGTGTTCCGTTGTTAGCGTGTGGCCGCACATTCATATATTATTTGGTTTGGAAGGACTAGGTATCTTTCGCCCCCCAATCGGATTCTTGTTAGTCGGGATTGGTCTTTCCTTTTTCCTTGGAAGAGAATGGGTTTGTTTTTGAGTTCCCTCGCGAGGTTTTTTCTTCTACCTCTTTTGTTTTGTTGAAATTCCTCTACCCATAGTTTTTGAAAGGCGGGTCGGAGTGCCTTGGATCTTTCATTTGCCGACAGAGGTAGGTTGAAGAAGGTCGATTCTTGTTCGAGGCCTTTCTTCGCCACTCTGTCGGCGCATTCATTGCCTGGGATCCCCATGTGAGAGGGGACCCACATGATTTTGATTGTAATTTAACATTGATTTTAACATTGTAATGCACTGCCCAATATAAGTATAAGGTTTACTCAGAGGGCTTCAGCCAGCTAAATCTAGCGTAGGGAGAGACATATGAATGAATCATCGCCGTGAGTAAGCAAGAGGCAATGCGGGGACTCATGAGGATCATGATCCCCCATTCCAAAGAAAGGGAAGGATCCAAAGAAGGCCACCAGCTATCGCCCAATCAGCCTCACCAGCTGTGTTGTGAGACCTTAGAGAGAATTCTAAACGAGCGCCTCAGGTGTTACCTAGAATCCAGGAACCTCCTCGCCCCTGAACAAGCTGGCTTCCGACAGGTCCGCAGCACCGAAGACCAGGTGCATTCCAGGAGCAGAAGCTGGTCTTCGTAACCTGGATTGATCTTCAGAAGGCTTTTGACAAGGTCTGGAAAGATGGGCTGCTTGTCAAACTGCTGAGAAAAGGCGTGTCCAGTAACATGTTCCAATGGATACGCTCCTACCTCTTCAACCGCAGGGCAAGAGTCAGCATCGACCAGACCAAAAGCAAGAAATTCCTCCATCGTCATGGCGTCCCGCAAGGCGGAGTCCTCTCCCCTACCCTCTTCCTTCTCTTCATCGACGATCTGGTGTCTGAGATGCCCAAGGGAATCAAAGCTGCCCTATATGCAGACGACCTAGTGATATGGTGCAAGGAGGAGCATGCAAGTACTGCCACCTACAGAATGCAGCTAGCTGCAGACAAGCTGAACGCATGGGCAGATGACTGGTGCATTTCTGTCAACAAGGAGAAATCCTCCACCACCCTCTTCACATTGTCCCCAAAGCAGAAAGCCGGAACCATCAAGCTTGGTGGAACCCCTCTGAGAGAGGATGAAGAAGCTACTTACCTTGGTGTCACCTTTGACAGACGACAGACCTGGAAACCACACATTGCGCAGGCAGAGGCGAAGGCCCGACGCAAGCTGGCCATACTCAGGAAACTGGCAGGCACCACCTGGGGAGCGAACGAGAAGATACTGAAGACAGTATACCAGGGAACAGTCAGGCCCCACCTCGAGTACGGCTCCACAGCGTGGTTAACCTCAGCCAAATCGAACCTGCAGACCCTCGACCGAGTGCAAAACCAGGCTCTTCGAATCATCAGTGGTGCAATGAAATCCACTCCAATCAAGGAAATGGAGAAGCTGACCACAATCCAACCTCTCAGCCAGAGGAGAGAAGCCAAAACCATGGTACAGGCTGAGAAGCTCAAGTGCTTGCCCGACCACCCCATGAAGCACAGACTGAGCAACCTCACCAAGAACCGGCTTAAAAGAAGCAGCTTTGTCCATGAGAGCATGCGACTTTCTCGACGGCACAGGGAAGTCCTTCCACAGAACACTCTACCTCTGATCACAGAAGAAGAGGAAAACCCTTGGGCAATGGACAAACCAGACATCCAGATCCGCACCAGTGTCCCACATGTTGCCTCAGGAGACAGTCAGGATGACACCGTTCGACGGGCACTCACCCTAGCCCTGATCGACGAACAATACCCAAAGGAGGCATGGATCCACATCTACACTGATGGATCAGCAACAAATGCCGTTTCCAATGGAGGTGCTGGCATCCTGATCCAGTTTCCTGGGGGACATACAGCCACATCCAGTGTAGCCACTGGCAAACACTGCACAAACTACAAAGCAGAAACCGAAGCCAGGGCTCAAAATTAGCGGGGGCCTGGGGCCAAAATCCCGCAAAGTTGATTTCGGGCTCGGAAAGTTGAAAAACGAAGGGCCCGCTTGGCCCGCAAAATAATTCGTCTGCTACAGCTAGCTCTACTCCGCAGTTTCGTATTTGGGCCAAGGGAAGCAACCCACTCACTCACTCACAGTAATAGTATTGTGTTCTTTTTTTTTTTTTTGTTATTGTATTTTTAGTTTACTTCTGTTAACTCAAGTGCACATAAGTGTAATATGAATAGATGATTGTAAAAAAAAAGAAAAGGCAAAATCTGTTTGTTTAACTTTAGTTTATCAGGAAGAGTACTGTTAAGTTTAGTTCCCTTTCATGGTTTTGTTTTGAACTTTTGTGCATCGAGGTCAGATTTTTTGTTAGGTTACTCATATTAAAAATTTAATGATGTGTATTGTGCAATACTCAGTCACAAAACTGAAAAGTATTATACAAGAGACTCACTTGATTTTTTTCTATTTTGTTTAATGGCCATTTCAGGCTCACTAGTCACTGGAATATGTGTGTCACTGAATGTGTGTGTGTGTGTTTTTTCCCCTTTTTTGTTGGTAATGTTTGAAAGTGAAAGAAAAGGCAAATAAAAATGACATCACTCAGCAAAATTGGAAATTCAATTGTTTTTATTTTAGATTATCAGACAAATTGTACTTTCTACTTATTATATTGTCAATAATTCTTTTGTTTTTTGTTTGCATTATTTTTCAAAGTTGGGCCCCGAAAGTTGCTTGTGGGCCCTCAAATTTTTCAATCAAGGGGCCCGGTGGCCCCCAAAGAAAAAAGTTAATTTCTAGCCCTGGAAGCACTTATGCAGGCCGCCTCCATGGTTCAGAATGCCGCAGACCCATGCTACCAAGTTGTCTTTTTCTCCAATGCCCTTTCAGTCCTTCAGGCCCTCGAGAACGACAAGCTCACCCACCTGACCAGAGCCTTGCAGAAGGTCAGAGAAACCAGAAGAGTTGTCCTCCAGTGGATACCAGCTCACTGTGGGGTACCAGGAAATGAAAGGGCAGACGAGCTGGCGAAAGGAGCCGCCACAAAAGATCAACAAGAAAACAGCGTCAGCTATAGTGAGCAAAAGACAATCATCAAGGCATTGATGAGGCCAAGGTCAAACAGAGACGACTACCACACAATGACCAGAGAGCAGCAAGTCGTCCTGATCAGACTGCGTACCGGCCACAACAGACTGAACGCTCACATGAACAGAAAGCTGAAGCTGGCGCCATCACCAACCTGCGCCTGTGGTCAGGAAGACCAAACAGCGGAACATATTCTCCGGAGATGCCCCCTACTGGACGATGAAAGAAAAGAAGTGTGGCCATCGCCAACTCCACTGCAGACCAAAGTCTACGGCAGTCGAGAAGACCTGGAGAAAATGACGTCGTTCATCACCGGTGCTGGTCTGACCATATAGCCCACTGCGAACGACAAGAAGAAGAAGAGGGCTTCCGTTTTAGTGCGTCTGTACATCTCTGGCGCACTAAAACTCAAAATCACGTACTGAAAATGTAACTAAAGGGTAGTCGGACGGCACTAAAATTCAGTGCATCTGCGTCCGAGGCACATCATCCTTGCGCCGCCGTGCGTACCCTAACAGAGGTCGGTGACAGTCGTTCTACTTTTAGTGTGGTTAGTTTAGCCGCTCGCTTGGTCGCAGCTGCTTTCAGAATTGCCCTGACTCCGGGGTCTGTGCGAGTGTCACGCTGGACGGGCAAGTTTACACCCGGTGTGGTGTCGGCATGTTATTACAAAGTGCGCGCTAATGTTGGAACGCGTTACTTGCTGTGACGTCACCATTCATACTATTATGGGATGCGGCATCGCGCGTTTCACTTTCGATCTTGAACGAAGTTGTAAATGGCGGAGCAAAAGCAAAGGAAGCTAGAATGCTTCGGATTCTTCAATCCGCCACCGTCTGATCTTGATAATCGCTTAGAAGAAAGTTCCACCTCGACACCGCCGTCTCCATCGACAAGCAACAGTACCAGAATTGATACCGGGCCCTGGGCCGTGTGTGGCACCGCCGCTGCGGCGCATTTTCAGAGTTCATGGCTGCGTGCATTTCCATGGCTAAAGCACGACGGCACGGCACGGATGACAAGCGCAATATATGCATGGAGGCAAACTCCAAAAGCAAGTCCAGAAATTTGAACAGAAATAAGTTTGTCAGTTTTGTTAATTTTTTTTTTATCATGGTCGATCCATCTTCTGGTACACAGTTATTAGGCAAGAGCTCTAACATTGGAGAAATAGGTCTTTCAGGTTAAATGGGTTGAAACCAACTTTTAAGTACATCGGTTTACACACAAACACACATACAGAAACTGAGAGAGAGAGAGAGAGTTTAGACAAGTCAGGCTTTGGTTGTCAATCTGCATTCAGCAGAAAAGGCTATAAAATACATTATCAAATGATCATACAAATAAATACAGGCTTTTGCATGACACTGACAGCTCACCAGTTAAAGAATCGGTATCATGGAAAGGACACACACACACTGTCACAACAAATTTAAAGAGGAGAGAGTAAAATTAGTTGATTTATTTTAAAGAACACACAGATGATGCAGTTCTTAAATAAATTTTGCGGGCCCTCTAGTATTATGCTAAGATGGGGGTCTGTGTACCATCTAAAATTTATACCTGGGGGTCTACAGATCATTTAACCTGTTGTGACAACAGAAGCCCTGTTAATACTCATCACTTGATTACAGTGGGTGATAACGATGTTTGGCGGTTCACCGGAAGGTCAGTCCTCTGTGTCGGCCATTGTTAGTCTATTGTGATACTGATCAATAGCCTACCATGTCGTGCTTTTCACGCGTGATTAACCGGGGAGACCCTTTGATGATGTATTTTACTCTGTAATCTTGAGTTTGCATGTAATCAAATTTGAGCCTTTTCTCTCACAAGAAGCCAGAATATTACCTCTAATAATTAAAGATATCGATTTTTTTTTATTTCCGGGGGGGGGGGGGGGGGGGGGGGGGGGGCTCTCTTGGGCCCCCCCTACCGGAGCTTTGCCCCTGGGGCCTAGGCAGCCCCTGGACCCCGGCCACTTTTCAGAGATTTTTACTTGAACTTGTTCTCCACCCTGCTGCAAGGCTTTTTCAAAATCAAAAGCAGATATTTCAACATCAGAATCAAGTCAAAGACAAAAAGTAGAGACCCAAAACAGCTCTCATATAGAAGGGACTTTGTGGGTTATGGTTCATCCCATCTTGTTAATTTTATCCTGATACCTGTATATTGCTTGAAATACATCTGAGTTTTGACTGACAAGTGATAATTCAAGGGTAAAACAGTTGATCCATCTCCTAATCCGTAATGTGTAGACTTTATAAGACAAAGAGCAAATTTAAAAAAATCAGCCTTGGGCTGTAATGGGATAACTGCATTGTGCATGCAGCCAAGGGTATACCGGTGTTTACAGTACCTTTGGTTTGCATGCCCAAGGGAGTTAATAGTTAGGTTTATGAGCCCCAGTAACTATGGGTATGATGCCCTGCATAATATTTATTATCTAGTGTAATTATAATTTATATATGGTCAAGAGTACGACTGGGTGTCTAATGGTAAAATCTACACCCTCCCTCACAAAACCTGCTACAAAACTATCAGAAGTGGTCAGATCAAACTAAGGCATACATCATTTTGTAAGGAAATGGATAAGGTTTCTAGTGATACTAATCATTGGGTGACCACAGAAGAATTTGGGACATTATCACAGTTTTTTTTACCAAATCCGAATTATAGCTTGAGAACAAAACGTGACACATTTTACACATGCTCCATGGAACTCAGATTTTCAAAGGCATGCTGCACTATGAAAAATCACTGTTACTGTCACAAGATGTTTGCAATGTTGGCCTAAATTACCATTGAGTTGATGATTTTCTAGAGCAAGTTGCTTTTTGCATAATTCACCATAGTATAAGAGCCTGCTTGAACATAACACGTGTTGTAAATTGTGTCAGCAGAAATCATACCACTATAACACATTTTGACAAATGGTTAATTATTAAAACTTATGTGTTATTTTGTAGAGTAGAGTGTGTACTTTGTATTTATGATGAAAGGTTTGTGGTTCTTAATGGAAAATCAAATGATCCAGTTTTGAAGATTTGTACTCAGAATGGTGTAAATGTTGAGTTATGTTCAAACAGTTTAGGCACTTATTTATCTCTTCTGTTGTTTTTGCTAAAGACAACTGGTGTAGTGATTTATATCAAGGTTTTGAAGAGGATGCATGGGTGATAGATGAAAAAAACCCTTTACGAGGTTTACAAGGTTTACAGTATGCGTCCAAATTTTGGGTGTAAATTGTTATGTTCAAGCAGTCCAACAAACTTTATAGATATATTATTTTCTTTTCACTTAGTCTGCAATAATTCTATAGTAGGACTATACTTATTTAGACAAGACCTTGGTAGGCCCAAAAATACCTAATTTTGTTCAGTTGAAATAATTTTATTGTATTTTTTTCTGCGTTCTGGCGTGTAAATGTTATGTTCAAACCAGTATGCACAATTTTTTTGTTGAAGGGTAAATTTTGTTGCAAATCATATAGTGGATGATGCCAACACATAAAAATAGTTATGCACATGCTGGTACACGACACATTTGATACTCTTTTCAATTTTTCCTCGTGAACATAACTTGACACAACTTTGTGGGATGTAAAGTTACTTTCAAACATTTATTGCCTAAAATCACAAAAATCACTTTATATAAAAAACTACCAATAGCTGAAAAGATTCCGTTTACTTTTTTATAATAATAAAGCATGTGATACCTTCTAGGATAAACATTTCTTTGTTTTTTGTTTGTACATAACTTTACACCATCAGTACATCACATGCACTGTGTAAAGTTATGAACAAACACCAATTTAATTTCTTTGGCCATCCTGCAATAAAGTAGGTAAGATAACCAGATAAATCTATAAAATATGAATTTCAAGATCTATAAAATTTTACTGACTGCAAAACAAGATACTGTCACAGCTATTGCTCATGAACATAACTTTACGTCGTGTCATGTTACGTTCATGCAATGATGATTACATTTCCCGTTGTGCATTGAAATTTGTGCATTAACCATTATGCATGCACTATCTTAATATTTATCATCACAAACAGCTTTCAAATCTGCATTTCATAACTCTGCACCTTTACTTTTGTGCTTTAGAAAATGGTCCTTTGTCGTCATGTTATGTTCAAACACGCCATGTCATTATTTTTTACCTTTCTATTTCATGTTTTTGTCATGAAATCATGTTGGTGAAAATGTCATTCTTCTTTTGTACACTACAGGCAATCAACAAATTTCTAAATAATTCTACTTGTCAAGTTACAAGGCAAATGTGTGAATGTGACCGTGTAAAGTTATGTTCATGCATCCTGTTTTCTGTCTTTTTGCTACTGTTTATGTAATTATGATGGACTAACAAATGAAATTTTACCAGAACAGTATGCACACTGCTTATAGGTGAAAGCAGGCTCGATGATAGTGTCTTCTTTAGAGACTTCTCTTTAATAATCTTAAGATTTTTCCTGTGTGCGAGTCAGAAGGTGTAAAGTTATGTACAAACACTTGAAAAGTTGCAACAGCCCTCTTTGAAAATCACATTTATAAACATCACTAGTTTTATATAATGGCTGTGCTTGTTAGTGGGATTGGTATGCATACTTATTTTTTCCCAAGAGTTTGTGATTTGCCCTTGTGAGACCAAAAATATATTTGGTGAAGGTGTAAAGTTATGTTCAATCTTGTGAATGTAATTGAATTTGTGCCAAATCTCAGCTCAGTTTGTAAAAATTTACTTATTTTCTATTGGAATAGTTAACAGCAGATAAAAGTCATCTAGTGTAGTCATTTTCAGCTTACAGAAGCTGTATTTGATTGCATGAGATAAAAAATGAGAATAATATTGCAGTGAAGGTGTATTGAACAACTTTGTCAGTATTCAGAACTATGTAAAAATTATTTTTTCAATTGGCTTTTGCACTTAAATTAAATTATAGACTTGTTTCTGTGCATTTAGCATAATATTTTAAAATTAGTTCTCCAAGTAGAATTAAAAATTAGTGGCGTCTGGAAATTATGGTGTAAAGTTATGTTCAAACAGTTTTTATGGCATAAAATGTTGCATTTTCCACTAACACACTTTATTTATAGACATACCATTTATTCTGGTTGGGGAACATACTTTGAAACATACAAATGCAAAAAATTGCTTACAGCTTGTGCTTGTTGTGAATTGTTAAATGTGTGACATTGTAAATGTTATGTTCAAACTTTAAACTTCAAAGTTCAATAACAACCAAACTGCAAATAACATAAAAATTTTACTTAGTGTCAATGTTTTTGTATGCAAAGGTACATCAGATTTATGTGAAATATTAAAATTATTTTGCTTTTGAAAATGCAGGGTGCTTGTCACACCATTTGGACACCCAGTCGTACTCTTGACCATATATATATATATACTTCATATTAAATCATTTAGCCCTGGGATCCTGCAGCAGGAGATAAACTGATCATGATAATTCAAGGGTAGTGCCAGATGAGCTTGGCGCCTGAAGGCACCACGCTCATCTGACGTTACCCTTGAATTCTCATGATCAGTCCTTCTCCTACAAGTACAACTGACACATAGTCATTAGACGCCTCCAAATGTTTGGAAATGCAGCCCTGGGGTTATGAGGGTTAATTGGGTTTATGAACGCAGCATGTGCATGCTCTGTAGACTTGGGGGGGGGGGGGGGGGGGGGGGGTTACTCCATGGCCACATTTCCCAAATTTTGGAGGTGTCACCTAACAAATTAACCCCATTTATTAAGTCCGAGGCCACGTTCCCTAAGTATTGTAGATGTCAGCTGAAAGCTCTGCACCAGTTGCAGGAGATGGATCGACCATGATAATTCAAGGGTAGTGCCAGATTTGCAGCTACACTGGCACTGCCTTTAAATTATCGTGATCGAACCATCGCCTGCTTTAGAGCCTCCTGTGTTAAACATTGTGAAATCTGCTATACTGAGACTTCACTTCTGTTAACCTGGAAAGAGCAACTGTTGACAGTGATGAACAGATTATTTTGACATAAATTGTATCCAGTGAGTGATTTATGATGAATTGTAAACCTTTGGTTGTCACTATCTGTTTTTGTCACGATTCCTGCAGGAATCATTGCCACTGAAAGTGCTGCGGAAAACCTAAGGGTTAATGATGTCATTTTTGTTTTCAGTTCGCTGTTCTCTTGGGCATTGTGTTCATCGTGATGATCGCTGGAGGTATTGCTGCCTACGTTATGAGAAATGAGGTAACAATTATTTACAGTTTGGGCAAGCATTCATCTGCAAGATCTATCCAGGTTAGGGTTTGGTGTTTTTTTGGGGTTTTTTTTTTAAGGGGGGGGGGGGGGGGGCGGGCGGCAAGTCAGAATGAGAAGGAAGCTTGCCAGTTATTATCAAAATCCTTTAACATCCTGATATTGATCGTTTGGTTTGTTTGTAGCTGTTTTTGTCACTGATTCCTTGCACTTGCAGGCATCGTCGTCACAAAAACTGATAGACAGCCAAATTGGGCACCATCTTGTTTGCGCGACCTACCACGTGTGTCTTTCTCCCAGTGTTTTACTTTTAGTGCTTTTTCGTTGGATGTACTGTGTTTACGTGTGCTGAAAGTCTGCTGAGTATCGTATAAGAGTGCGCTGATGAGGATTGTATGCTTGTTTTCGTCGGATCTGGTTGCTGCTCGAGTGGTATCGTATTGAACAGTGTCTGTCGTTTGAACTTTGTTTACGTCGCCATTTTGCCTCCCCCACAGCGTGGCCGGGCCTTTCCACTGCCCTGTTTTATGTGCTGCATGCTAGCGTGTGAAGTGTTTACCATGTGAGTCTGTTCGCTACCCGCGGTCGCATCTGTTGCTTGGTTCTCGTTCGTGTTCCTACTGTCCTATAGGTTTTACGTGTGCTGCTCCACATTTGTTATCTTCCGTCGACATCTTGCCCTCAACACCTTTGGTCTCGTCGCTGACCGACCGGGATTGCCCGCTTGCAATTTTTTTCCCCGTATCCTTTTCGCCCTTTCAGAGTCAGTGTTGGTTTTGCGTATTGTCAGCATCGCTCCCCTAATACACTCACACACACACAGACACACACAACACAGACACACATCTACAGTACATTTTTTCCCTTGCGTATTATCAGGTGGCCCCCCCCCCCCCCCCCCCCCCCCCCCACCCCCCCCCCCCCCCCCCCCCCCCCCCACCGCTCACACACACCCCACTGTACGCTCGTCCCGTCTTTCTTTTCTTTGTCCTCACAAACAATCATGCTCATCAGATACACACGCCAACAACTATCTCTACATCACCACGTCGCCTACTGCGCGGCCGGTGCCGCCGACAGTGTTGCAGGTGCCTTACACGGCATCCGATCGTGAAAGAGAGGCCGCAGGGGCCGAATTAGCAGAAGGCACGACTCACCACCACACACACAACCACACACTTCTTCCCCTTTTTCTATGCCCTTCCGCCTCCCCGTCCTCTCCCCATCCCTTCCTTCTCCCATTAGATTTTCCTCTCCTCTCTTCCTCATCTACCACTCCCTACTCTCCTCGGCCGCCTCCTCCCCCACCCTCCTCTCCCCTCACCCCCTCCTCCTTCACCTGCTTTTTCCTCCTCGTCCCCTCCCCCCCCCCCCTTTTCTCCTCCCCTTCACCCTCCCCCTCCCTCTTCCCCCCACCGGGTCTGCCCGAGGTGACTTTGGTGGGGTTGTCTACTTTTTAGTTCCTAGGGTCACCTTGTCTAACCCCTGCAAGGTGGGTTCTACTCTTTTGGGGGTTTGTATTTCTGTCTTTCTGGTCCATTCATCTGTGTTTTTCTTTTGAAATTCTCCCTCCTGTCTGCGCTTCTTGCAGTTCTTTTCTTCATTTAGCGCAGACACGTCCTGAGGAGGCCTTTGTCGCTTGCGGGACATAAAGCAATCTATACTCACTCACTCACCCTCCCTCTTCCTCATCTTTTCCTACTATCCTTCCTCCCCCTTTCCCCTCACCCCCATGTGGCATCCTCTCTCTTGCCCGGTCCCCCACCGGGTCTGCCCTAGGGGACCTTGGTGGGGTTGGCTACTTTTTAGTTCCTAGGGTCACCTTGTCTAACCCCTGCAAGGTGGGTTCTACTCTTTTGGGGGTTTGTATTTCTGTCTTTCTGGTCCATTCATCTGTATTTTTCTTTTGAAATTCTCCCTCCTAGATCTGTCTGCGCTTCTTGCAGTTCTTTTCTTCATTTAGCGCAGACACGTCCTGAGAAGGCCTTGTCGCTTGCGGGACGTAAAGCAATCTATACTCACTCTCTTGCCCGGTTCTCCTTCCCCATCTTTACCTCCTCCACCCTCCCCCCCTCCTCTTTCCCTCCTCATTCCTCTTTCCCTCCTCCCCACCCTCCTCCTCCTTTGTCCTCTTCTTCGTCCGTTTCTTTTCCCTCTACCCCTCTTCTGTCTCGTCCAACCTAAAACTGTGTCTGTTCAATGCACAGTCTGCAAAGATGGCAAAGCTGACCTGATTTCATTCTATACAATGACAGTGTTGATTCTAGAGCGCGTTTTGCGCGATTTCTCGCAATATTATGCTCCAAATCGCAAAAAAAAACACCGATAGCGCGGCCGAAGAATCGCAGAAAAAAGAAACTGGACGCTTTTTTGCGCGGCCGCACCGCTGCTGCGTAAAAGCCTGCTCGAGCGTCTTGGTGCAGTGTGGCCTGAGTCGAGCCAGGGCAATTTCACTATTATTCACCTGTTTAACACGAACACAGATTCCATTCACAGAAAATCAATTCACGTGTCGCTCTCGCGCTGTGGAAGTACACATGACAGATCAGAGCGAACTCTAGTCTGTGATTGGCTGAATAGCCTTCGGCTGTTGTAATCTGTCTTCTCATTGGCTAGCATTTCTGTACTGTATTCATGTTATATCATTCGTGTACCAAAACACAACCCTTTTACCGATGCGGGATTGTACTTCAGCCTGTGTTGCTTTTACCTGAGGATTGTAACTTAGTATGGATTTTACCTGATGGATTTACATTAAATACTCGAGCTGTACACGTTTCCTTGTGTTTTCCTAGCGAGCTGAAGGTATGCATAGAAAGTACGATAATGTCGTGCACTTTTAACCTGGTACTCATTCACGCACATGTCTTACACACTATCTCCTTGAGGGCCGTGATCAATTTTGAGGCCATATTGGTTAACACGAAATACGGTTAACACGAAGTGATTTTCCGTGTCCCCAGAAATTTGTGTTAAGCGGACTCCACTGTATGTATGAATGTGTGTATATTATGTCGTTTTAAAGTAAGCAGTGCAACGCGATTTGAGGGCCTCCCTTTTACACCTTGAGGGGCTCCCTTTTTTGATTAGAGGGAGCCTTTGGGCTCACTTTTCTGAAATCCTAGAATCAACACTGCAATGACCTAGATGTCGTGATCACCGAAACGTGGCTCCGCTCAGCTGGCAATGAACCCATCATCGCCAGCGTCACTCCGAGTGGCTACTGCCTGGCCTCCTTCCTGCGTCCTTTCAGAGGGGGTGGCATTGCCATCATTTACAGGGACTGTCTTTCCACTCACCTCTCCTTCTCTCTCTCTTCCTTTTGCTCATCCCTCCTTTGAATCTGTCGAGGTCGTAGCAACACTCCCTGGCCAGTCCCTCATCTTCTCATGTAGCTATCGCCCCCCCTCCAAGCTCTCAAAACAAACTCACAAATTCCATGTTCCTGACCGAATTTGACCTCCTCCTCAACCACTACAGCACACGACCCGGAAAACACATCCTTCTTGGCGACTTTAACTTCCACTTCGACAAACCAGACCACCCTGACACAAAACGCCTTTGCACATCACTTTCAAACCACAATCTTACACATCACCAAACTCGCCCACCGACTCGGCCACACCCTCGACTGGATCATCACCCGCATCTCCGATCAACTCTTTTTCGACTCTGACACCTCCTCTGACCACCTCGCTATTCTCATCTCCCTCAACCTACCTCCCCCCAAAAAAACCCAGCTACATGACTCGTCGCAAACTAAAATCTGTCAACCGAGAGAGCTTCTTCGACGAAGCTGTCGACCTTCTGGACCCCGCCTCCTCTCCCGATCTTGCATCCCATTTCGATTCCTCCCTTTGAAAACGTCTAGGCACCCACGCCCCTGTCACCACCTGCTCCATACCCAACCGACTCCCCTCCCCCTGGCTCACTGACGACATAGCTGAGGCCAAGCGTGAGCGCTGACAAGCGGAACGTCGCAGGCGCTCATCCGACCTCACCGTTCAGACAGATCTGCCAAACAACTAGATCCAAAGTCTGCAGAATGATCTCCGACTCCAAACGCAAACACCTTAAAAACAAAATCCTGGAATCCACTTCTTCCAAAACCCTCTACACTACCATGAACTCACTCCTAGGCACTTCTAAAGACTCTCCTCTCCCCAACACACACAGCAAAGAAGAACTCCCGTCCGCTTTTTCCACCTATTTTGCCGACAAAATCCAAACTGCTCAACACACTCGACGCTCTGCCTTCTCCGCCTTGCTCTCCTGAACCCCCCTTTTCCGGCACTCCCCTCTCATCCTTCCGCCCCATTTCTCGGGATGAAGTCCTCAAGACAATAATGTCCATGCCTTTCAAAACCTGCGAACTAGACCCCCTCCCAGCTTCTCTCTACCGGGACGGCCTTCCAAACCTTATGCCCTTCATTACCGACATCATCAACACATCTCTGGAGAACGGCTCAGTCCCCAATATCTTCAAGTCCGCCATCGTCCGTCCTCTCCTCAAAAAACACAACCTCGACCCAAACGAACTCAAAAACTTTCGCCCAGTCTCCAATCTCTCGTTTCTGTCCAAGCTTCTTGAGAAGGTTGTTCTCATCCAGCTCAACCTCCACCTCGCCGACAACAGCCTCCTCAGTCCCTTCCAGTCCGCCTATCGCAAACATCACAGCACTGAAACGGCCCTTCTACATATATTCTAAACGACCTGCTTCTCTCCACCGACTCAGGCAATATCTCCCTTCTTACGCTACTCGACCTCTCTGCCACCTTCGACACTATAGACCACCCTATCCTAATCCACCGCCTTCACCACTCCTTTGGCATCACTGACTCTGCTCGCCACTGGTTTCTCTCCTACCTCTCCTACAGACAGCAGTCCGTCACCATCGACAGCATCTCCTCCAACCCAGTCACGCTCTCCTGCAGAGTTCCACAGGGGTCCGTCTTGGGCCTGCGTAGACTTACAACTACTAGACAAACTCGACAAACACAAACTCGACAACACTCAGTCACAACTGACTCGCATGGCTGACTGCTATTTTTTTAAAGACGTGAAAAACTGGATGACAGCAAACAAGCTTAAACTGAACGACGACAAAATGGAAGCCATGCTGGTAGGCACTCGCCAGAAACTTTCCCAGCTCCCTCCCTCTCTCCACCTTCAACTCGACAGCACCACCATCTCCTTCTCTGATTCGGCCAAAAACCTTGGCGTTATCCTTGATTCCTCTCTTTCCATGACCAGCTTCATCTCCACCACAGCCCATGCATGCTATTTCCACCTCCGCCGCATCATTCGGATCAGAAAATACCTCGCTACTGAAGCTGCCACCAAACTTGCTGTCTCTCTCATCCTATCTCGCATCGACTACTGCAACTCTCTCCTTTCAGGCCTCCCTCACTCCACCACTTTCACTCTAGCGCGTCCAGAACAATGCTGCCCGCCTTGTCCTCAGAAAGAAAAAATCTGACCACATCACTCCCCTGCTCAAACACCTTCACTGGCAACGCATCCAATACAAGATTTTGTCCCTCTGTTACAAATCCCTGAACAACTACGCTCCTGCCTATCTCTCCAACTTACTCAACCCCTACACTCCTCCCTGCTCCCTCCGCTCCGCCTCTGACCCTCTCTGCCTCCACATCCCCCGCACCAAACTCAGCACTTTTGGCCCCCGCTCCTTCTCTGTATATGGTTCTTCCACCTGGAACACTCTCCCACTCTCTCTCCGTCATAAACACTCTCTCTCCTCCCTCCAGTCCGCCCTCAAAACTCACCTCTTTCAACAGTTCTAAATTAAATAGCACCATACTTCCCACCCTAAGCTGACTGTCGTACTCGTAATGTATTTGTGGTACGTGGGTCGTCGTGTAAAGCGTGCGTACGCGAGTTGTGAGTGCGTGCTTAGAGTTATAATTATTATAAGATAAGCGCATTATAAATACCGTAATTATTATTATTATTAAATTTTTTAAAATAAATTGTGTAAACTTTGGTTTTGGGAATTAAATTCACATAGGTATTTTAATCTATTTGTAAATTAATCAGGTTAACTTATTTAACCCAGTTAGCCCCAAGTCCCAACAGCAGGAGATTGATTGACCATATTTCAAGGGTAGTGCCAGATTAGCTTGGCACCAAGCTAATCTGGCACTACACTTGAATTTCATGGTCAATGCATCTCCTGCAACTGGTTCATAGTCATTATTACGGTATTATTATTATTAGGCAACACCTCCAAAATTTGAGAAATGGGACCTTGGGGCTTAAAAGGTTTCAGATTATTTAGGTTTACTTTTTCATAAGTTGGTTATGCCCAAATTACATGATGATCATCTTTTTTGTTGGACAGATTGAGCAAGAGGCAACAAAGTTGATGATGGATGCAGAGCAGAATTACGAATCTAAAGAAGGTGTTCGCCTCACATGGGACAAGCTTCAGCGGGAGGTGAGGCAACATCTAGCCTTAATAATAATGTACATTTATATAGCGCTTAACCTCCAAATGAATGATGCTCTAACTGCTTTACAAGATAAAAAAATCACAGAACAAAAAGTACAAGAAAGAAAACGCTACAATAAATATTACAAAAACTAAAGTGACATATCAAAAGCACGCACTTACACATGCATGTATACACACACAGCGTGACAAGAACAGTTACTGCCAAAGATTGCTAACGCACTGAAAATGCATCTAACTATATATGCATAAGAAAACAGATAGGTCTTGAGCAGTGATTTAAAAGCAGGCAGAGTTGGGGCTTGTCCGACATGGGCTGGAAGGCCGTTCCAGGTGACTGGACCGAAATAAGAAAAGGCACGCTGGCCTTATAATATCACTAGTCACACTACTTTTGAAGGAGAAAATAGTTCAATTCTCAAGAATGCATAAAGTATCGTTAAACTTAACTCATTCAGCCCGACGGCCGTATTTTCCAAATTTTGGAGGCATCTGATGACTATGCACCAGTTTCAGAAGATGGATCGACCATGATAATTCAAGGGCGGTGCCAGATTAGCTAAATCTGGCCAAGCTAATCTGGCACTATCCTTGAATTATCATGGTCGACCCATCTCCTGCTGTAGTGCGTCATGGCTAAATGGGTTAAGGGTAAATCTGAAAACAAACTTCAACACCATTGCTCGGCCTTAGTCAATTGTGAACGTAGTCCTGGTACCGTGAACGTTACCACTGGCTGTATGCAACAGGAGGTATTTATATTTGATGTCATGTCGTTGATGTCATGTTTTCTGCCTTTAACTTTGTTTAACCCATTTAGCCCCAAGGCCCTACAACAGGAGAAGGATTTACCATGATAATTCAAGGGTAGCGCCAGATTGTCTTGGCACCTGAAGATGCCTCGAATTATCAATTATCATGGTCAATCTTTCTCCTGCAACATGTACAAAGGACTTGGGACCACCTCCCAAATGTGAGACATGGGGCTAAATGAGTTAAGTATCACTTTAACCCTTATTTGGAATACACCAGTGTGTGAAATAAGTTTGACTGAAATAGAGAGCAGCGCCAGAATAGCTTGGCTCCTCTAGGCGCCAAGCTATTCTGGCACCACCGTTGAACTAAAGCCATTGGTCTATATCCTTATCTGTAAGTACTGTAATGTAGCTTGCATATATGGCAGTGTACAAATTTGAAGCTTTTAGCCTCAGTATGATATGGGTTAATGGTGTGCAGTTTGACTGCTGTGGCGTGCACAACTACAGTGATTGGGAAGGCAAACTAAAGCCTGCTACAAACTACACGTACCCCATTTCATGCTGCATGGATGAAAAAACATGCACACAGAAGCTCTCAAGTGAAGTGAAGACAAAGGTAAGTTGTGCAGTTTTCATCTGATGTGTATTGTTATGCTTGTGCTTCATTATCTATGTACTGTTGGTTTTTTCTGACAGCAACACGAGTGATGGGAGATAAAAATAAGGACCTTCTTTGTAAACACGATTTTTCTGTTGTCGTTTTACTTTTGTTGTCAGTGGCGCTGTTTGTTGTGGGGATTCCTACAAGAATCATCTCTGCAAAATACACAGCCAGCATCCAAACTAGAGGGTTAACCCCTTTGCTGCTGCTGGACTCGGATTTCATATTTGATATTCTAAATTGAACATCAAAGATTGTTACGTGGTTGGGTCGTAGTCGTAGTATGATAAACACACCAGACGCACGCATGTAAGGTTCTTTTAAAGAAACTTCATTCAGCTGCAACCTGTCACACATGGCTTAAGGATACACGTAGACAATACTTGAGTAACAGTTCCAACAATATTTTAATTCAGCGATGCGATCTCCACACAATGCATTTCCAAATGCACCAACACTGATACAATGTCTCTTCTCCAAATGTCCATACTGGCGACACAAAGTTTCTCATACAACGTACACCACCGTTGCGCTGCGTCTCTCACAATGTACACCCTATACGGGCCACGTACCTATGATAAACTATGTGTCTCTACAACTGACAATGCATATTATATTATTATATGTGCTTCCCAGCACCAATCTTTTATAGTACAACCAATTTCCAGAATAATCCAAGAAAAACATACAACGCAACCAATCAGAATGAAACACGTAACTAAAACTCATAAATATTAATATTAAAGAGAGAATTTTCTAGAATAATTACAATAGGCTACACAAATTCGGCTACTAATTTCAGCCCCAAATCCTAGTGTGTAATGATGTCGCACAAAAGTATGGAAGGCAGTTCACGACCTAGCCGGGACCTTTCCAGAAGTTTCACAATCTTTCAAAAGACACCGATTGGCTGCCAACTTCACGCGCACAGTACACAACTATGACTATTTGAGCGTCTATAAAACGATGTGACGAAATGTTACCTACTCTTCTGACGACACATGTACGCGGTCACAAGACAGCGCGACCTGCTCGAAGATTCTAATCTATACTCCATGAATCTACTCAAAACAAAGATCGACCGCTATTCTCCGTGCGACTTTTCTAGAAGCTTCCGGTTAAACTTAGCATAATAACGAAGCGAATTCCGCTCCACGCGCGAACGTAAGAAAATCTTACTAAAAAGGTACGTGAATCGTAACCATGATCGGATCGTTTCCTATGATGTATGCTCTCACAGGACAACACAACCACAATCGTAACATTACCCCCCTCTTTAGAATGAAATTTCACAAAAATTTCTTCTCAATCTAAAAAAATATGGTTGTGGCTGTGTAAACCTACAAAAAACCATAAATAATAAAAATTTCACATCAAAATGAAATCACATCAACTACTTTAAAATAATCGTCTCCGGTTCTTTTAAACTGTCCTGAGTGAAGACATGTCCCTTTAAATTGTTATGGACACCAAAATGTTTCTTCAAACTGTTCTGAACACAGAAATGTTCATTTAAACTGCTCTGCTCAGGTAATCGACTCCAAAGTTCTGCGAACCTTTGATAGATTGTACATCAAAATTCTGCAAGAACATCGCCTATCTCATAATACGAGAATTTGTAAACTTTGCAGAGTTTAGATAGTTCAAGGGCTGATGGCACACCCAGAAGGTACAGTTCGAATCGCCTTACTCCCCAGATGATGGCTAGGCACTCCTTCTCGATGGTCGAGTAGTTTTTCTCAGCTCTGGTCAACTTTTTGCTGGTGTAGCTCACTGGGTGGAGTTTTCCATTATCTTCTTGCATTAAGACTGCACCTACACCTTTGTTGCAGGCGTCTGTTCTCAGGAAGAAAGTTTTCAACGGGTCAGGGAGGTGTAGAACATGCTTCTCGGTTAGGATGTCTCGAACTGTCTGGAATGCTCGCTCTTGGGCCTCCTCTCACTTCACTATGTTAGGTTGTCCTTTCCTCAGCAAGTCAGTCAGAGGACCTGTGACTGCCGCAAAGTTTGGTATGAACTCCCGGTAGTTCGCCAAGCCCATAAATGAGCGAACTTGCGTCTTAGTCGTAGGTCGTGGGGCATCCCTGATCTTCTGCACGTTGTTGTTGTGTAGCCCCTTTAAACCTTCGCTCAATTTGTGTCCGATAAAGTTTGTGTTGTCAGCCCCAAAAATATGCTTGCTTGGACGGATGGTGAAATTTGCCTCTGACAGTCTTTGGAACAGTTCTCGGAGGGTTTGAGGTGATCCCCCCCAAGTTTTGGTATGGATCAAAATGTCATCCCAGTAAAAGACCACATTCTGCATGTCTTCTAGGATCTTTTTCAGTCCTCTCTTCAATGTGGCACCACTGTTCACCATACCAAAAGGCATCTTCAAGAACTCCCAATGACCGTCGGGTGTGACGAATGCTGTCTTGGGGATATCTTTTTCTGCAACCTTGATTTGCCAATACCCTTTGCTTAGGTCAATTTTGGAGAAAAATCGGTCTCCACTGACCTTCTGGAACAGTTCTTCCGCTGTGGGCATTGGCTCTGGATCGAAAACTGTTAATTTATTGAGTCTACGGTAGTCCACACATACCCGGTTGGATCCATCTGGTTTCTTCACGATGACAACTGGGGACGCATATGGTGACTTGTTCTCTCTGATGACTTCCAGACTCAGCATTTCCTTGATATCCTTTTTCAATTCTTCCCTCGTGTTATAAGGAAGACGATAAGGTTTGCTGCGAACTGGCTCGTTTGACGTCAGGTTAACCTCATGCTGGATGGTATCTGTTGTCCCTGGGTCAGGTGTAAACCAATGCTTGAACTCTTGAGTCAGGACGCGCAGTTCTTCTTGTTGATTTTGGGTCAGATTCTGACCGAACTGGATGTCTTATACATTCTCCTTGTGGCGAAGTTCATTAAGGTCAAACTGGTTTTCGTTGTCTAGTCTTTCGTCATCAGCAAGACGTACCGATGCCGCCAGTTGTGGCTTGTCTTGACTTTTTGTGGTAACAGCACATATTTCAGGTCTCCAATCTGGATCTTCTGCGTTTCTGGCACCATAAATGTTTCCGATGATAAGATCGTAGACAGGGGTCTTTACGCACAACGCCTTCACTTCTCTTTTCAGGTACGTAGTGTCGACACTTGACATTGGCAAGGGGGATAATCCTTAGTTCCATCGGCCAAAATGAGGGTGGTCCACTCCTGTAGCTTCTGGTCTTCAGTTACTAGGTCCTCTCTCACGATGATGCAACTACAACCAGTGTCTCTCAGCACTCTCACTGGTGTGTTTTCAACGAATCCTGACACCACCGGCATGTTTGGCAGTTCACTCTCAGGCAGCGCGATGTTTGAAACTGGTAAAAATGTAGCCCCATCTCCTACTGGGATGCTTCCACTTTTTCTGAAAGATTCAATCAGCTCTGGTATCGCTCGCGTTTCTCCACACTCAAAATCACTGGATGATGTCACATCATTGGCTAAAACAGCAGCGGCTCTGTGTTGAGATGTGGTACTGCTTTTGCCTGCTATCCCGCGATCTTGGTTGGATCTTCTGATATCGCCTCGGGGAAGGTCTTTAGAAGGACACCGTATTGTGACCTTTCTTTCCACAGAGAAAACATGTCCGGCTCCACCGGCTTGTATTTCGGGGTGTCTCTGACATTGTGGATTTCCTCTGCTGGTGCAGACACGCGCTGCGGCTTACTGGCCCGAACTTCATGTTGTGGGCGTCAAGGTATCTTTGAGCGAAGTCGGCCAGGGCCTTTAGGGACTGGTCTTTTTGCTCTCTGATGAGGTGGGCGGCCAGGTCCTTAGAACATGGGTTGAAGACTTGTTCTTTGATGATGAGGTCACACAGGTCCTGGTACTCTTTGTTTAAGCCAGCCAGCTCTATCCATTTCTCCAGGTTGCATCTGATTCTCTCAATGAATAGGCCGGGTGTTTCTCCTTCTTCAGGCTTGCAGTTCCGAAATCGTCGCCTGTAACCCTCTTCAGTGAAGTCGTACTGTCTCAGCAGGGCGGCTTTCAACTGCATATAATCTTCGGCTTCTTCTCTTGGTAAGTGGGTGTAAAATTCATGCGCTTTGCCAGTTACAAGTGCACTCAGTTTGATAGCCCAATTCTCTTGTCTCCCGTTATTACTGCTTGCGAAGCGCTCGAATCGCTCCAGATAAGCGTCCATCTTGTCTGAATTTTCTGCGAAAGGTGGTAGCTTTGGCGCACAGGCTGTTTGCTCTCTGCTGGCTAATGCTGTTGCTTCAGAAGCCCTCTGGCTCTGTGCCTCTATCTCCATTTGCTTTCTAGATGAATTTCGTGTTGACGCTGCCTCTCCGCCTCTTCTCGCTGTTTCTCTGCCTCTTCTCGTTGAATTTCGAGTTTCCTGATCTCACGCTCTTTAGCTCTTTCTTCTCTCTCCAGTCTCTTTTCTTCAAGTCTCTTTTCTCTTTCTCTCTCTCCTTTTCTTCTCTCTCTCTCTCTCGTTTCTTTTCTTCTTTCTCCTCTCTCTCCTTTACGAACTCGAGGAGTTGAGCTGCTTAGAGTCCGCATTCCTTTCCAATTTTCAGGAATGTCTCCATTTGCGATGTCGCCATCTCTGCATTTCACTGCTGGCTGTTTTCTCCTGCTACCCTTTCCACTGAGCCAACTGAAGGAAGTCCCGTCGGAGGTGCCAAAATGTTACGTGGTTGGGTCATAGTCGTACTATGATAAACACACCAGACGCTCGCACGTAAGGTTCTTTTAAATAAACTTCATTCAGCTGCAACCCGTCGCACGTGGCTTAAGGATGTAGACAATACTGGAGTAACAGTCCCAACAATATTTTAATTTTTATTTTAATTCAGCGATGCGATCTCTACACAATGCATTTCCAAATGCACCAACACTGATATAATGTCTCTTCTGCAAATGTCCACACTGGCGACACAAAGTTTCTCATACAACGTACACCGTTACCCAGCGTCTCTCACAATGTACACCCTATATGGGCCACGTACCTACGATAACTTATGTATCTCTACAACTGACAATGCAAGACAATGTATATATGTGCTTCCCAGCACCAATCTTTTATAGTACAACCAATTTCCAGAATAATCCAAGAAAATCATACAACGCAACCAATCAGAACGAAACGCGTAACTGAAACTCATAAATATTAATAAAAAAAGAATTTTCTAGAATAATTACAATAGGCTACAAAAATTTGGCTACTAATTTCAGCCCCAAATCCTAGTGTGTAATGATGTCGCACAAAAAGTATGGAAGGCAGTTCACGACCTAGCCGGGACCTTTCCAGAAGTTTCACAATCTTTCAAAAGACACACCGATTGGCTGCCAACTTCACGTGCACAGTAAACAACTATGACTATTTGAGCATCTATAAAACAATGTAACGAAATGTTACCTACTCTTCTGATGACACATGCACGCGGTCACAAGACAGCGCGATCTGCTCAAAGGTTCTAATCTATACTCCTCGAATCTACGCAAAACAAAGATCGACCGCTATTAAACTTAGCATAATAACAAAGCGAATTCCGCTCCTCGCGCGAACGAAAGAAAATCTTACTAAAAAGGTACGTGAATCGTAACCATGATAGCTCAAATAAAAATTGGATCGTTTCCTATGATTAACACATGTATGCTCTCACAGGACAACACAACCACAATCGTAACAAAGATCAAAGAATTGAACATCAAAGATCCCAGGCAGCCGCTTAACCCTTATCATTCGGAGTACACAGTGTGTGAAATAAGTCTGACTAAAATAGTTCAAGGGTAGTGCCAGAATAGCTTGGCGCCTCTAGGCACCAAGCTATTCTGGCACCACCCTTGAACTAAAGCCATTGGTCTGTCTGTATCCTTATCTGTAAGTACTATAATGTAGCTTGCATATATGGCAGTGTACAAATGTGAAGCTTTTAGCCTCGGTATGATATAAGTTAAATAATCAGATTGAGTTAGCAAGATCCTTGTGAGCCCACGCAACTGCAGGGGCTCACGAGGATCCGCGCCTCTTGCAGTTGGGTGCTGTTCAGTTTTTCTCAGCAGTGAATGGGTTAATTTGCTAAGTGCACAACCCTTTCACTGCAAGTGCAAAAGTTACACTTTACAGATTGAGCTCTATGCCTCCTGCCGAGCCCACTATGTACTTGTTGCCATGTTTCTCTCACAGCTAAGGATTTTGGTCATTTAATCAACAAAGATTTCAGAAACAGAATATGCATCTGTTGGCTTGCAAGAGGTTAACTCATTCGAGACGTGCCGCATCTGGATGCGGCACGTCTCAAATGAGTTAATGGAAATTGTACATTCAGTTTCTTTACATCGATGTGCTTTTATTGAAATATTCTGCAGTTTGCATATTTACTTCGTATGGGGTAGGTCGTAGTCAAGTACTTACTTACTTACGCCTGTCACCCCTACCCGGGTATAGGCCGTCGACGAGAGACCTCCAGCAACTCCTGTCCTGTGCTTCTCCTTCGATTCTACTCCAGGTGGTTCCCAGTCTCTTGATGTCTGCTTGGAGGTCTCGACGCCAGGAGTTTCTCGGCCTACCTCTTTTCCTCTTTCCCTGGGGGTTCCATGACAATGCCTGCCTAGTGATACTGGAAGCTGGCTTTCTCAGACTGTGACCGATCCATCCCCATCTTCTTCGCCCAATTTCATTCTCTGCTGTTATCTGCTCTGTTCTCTCCCAGAGTCTGACGTTGCTGATCTTCTCTGGCTAGTGGATTTTCAAAATTCTTCTAAGGCAACTGTTCATGAAGGTCTGTACTCTGTTGACTGTGGTTTTTGTCAATCTCCATGTCTCTGCTCCATATAGGAGAACTGCTTTTACATTGGAGTTGAAAATCCGGACTTTGGTGTGTTGTGACAGCTCTCTGGAACTCCACACTTTTTTCAACTGGAGAAAGGCTGCTCTGGCTTTACCGATTCGTGCTCTGACATCTGCATCAGTGCCGCCTTTTTTGTCTATGATGCTCCCGAGATAGGTGAAGGACTCCACCTCCTCCAACGGGGTGCCAGCAAGCAAGACGGGTTCTTCCCTGGTTGTGTTCAGCCTCATTGTCTTTGTTTTCTGTTTGTGAATGGTGAGGCCCACTTGGGACGAGATGTCAGCAAGCCTCGTGGTCTTGTCCTGCATTTATTGATGAGTGTGGGACAGTAATGCCAAGTCGTCTGCAAAATCGAGGTCGTCAAGCTGTGTCCACAGTGTCCACTGTATTCCACTTCGTCTGTGCTCTGTGGTCATCTTCATGACCCAGTCTATGGCCAGTAGGAAGAGGAACGGAGACAGCAAACACCCCTGCCTGACGCCGGTTCTGACCTGGAGCTCTCTGGTGAACTGCCCTTCGTGGATCACGCGACATGTCATGCCATCATAGCTGCTCTTGATCAGGCGGACGAGCTTTGTGGGTACACCGTAGTGTCGTAGGAGTTTCCAGAGTCTCTCGGTCCACGCTGTCAAATGCTTTCTCATAATCCACAAAGTTGACGTACAGCGGGGAGCTCCACTCCAGAGACTGTTCCACGATGATGCGGAGAGTGGCGATCTGGTCTGTACATGATCGGTTCTTCCTGAATCCTGCTTGCTGGTCTCTCAGCTGGGGGTCAACGGAGCTCTTCATTCTCTCTAGGATGATCCTGTTGAAGACCTTTCCTGGTACTGACAGCAAGGTGATTCCTCTGTAGTTGGTCGTAGTCAAGTAGTGAATTTATTTTTGCGCAATTGATATCGAGTGCTCAATAAGCTGTAAAATGTCTGTGTGGTTTTAGGGCTGCGAGCAGGCTTTCATTGACTGGGTGAAGGCTAAAGTGGCCATCATTGGCGGCGTTGGCATCGGTTTGGCCTTCATCATGGTAAGTTGTGTTAAAATTAAATCCAAAGATCTATTTTTGTACTTTAAATTTTTTCCACATTTATATCTCTAGTGCTTGCTTAAGGCTTTCGGTGTTGGTAGCGGTTTTTGTTACAATGATTCCTGTGCGACTCACCGTGACAGGAACTGCTACCAACAGCCAAAGAGTTAATGGCCATCAGCACAAGCCTTAACCCCACGGCTGCATTTCTAAACTTCTGCAGGCATTTAACGACTATGTACCAGTTGTAGGAGATGGATTAATCAGGATAATTCAAGGGTAGCGTCAGATGAGCTTGGTGCCTTCAGGCGCCAAGCTCATCTGGCGCTTTCCTTGAATTATCATGATCAATCCTTCTCCTGCTGCAGGGTCCTGGGGCTAAAAGGGTTAAAGCGTATGGCCCAACTTCCTTGAGCACGCACCCACCGGTACTGTTTACATTTTCTGCAGTACTAGTGGCTGCAGGTACAAGGGGGTTAAAATGCAGGTGTCAATATGAATTTGCATTTGAATAAACCAGAATAGTGTCACTTTCAAGGTGGCATTGCCAGATATACATTTTTCCTTCCTGCTATTGAACCTGTCCAGATTTTATGGGAGGACACTACCGTGTCAAAATCCAGAAAGACATCACTTCTTAATGCTAAGGTGACAGGGTCTAGAATTATGTTTGTTGAGCCGTGTACAGTATCTTTGAAAGGTCTATACTAATTTGGGGTGAAATGTAGAAGTATTAGTAGGTGGTTATTTGATGAAGAAACCTTTTGAATTATGCTCATGTCAGACGGATACAACTGTCCAATGGCTGTTAAGAAAGGGGTGGTGGTGCTATTCAGCGCTGCTATTTCTAACCTTATAAACCTCTTCAAGGACAAGGCTGATCAGGCACTACCTTAGACTTGTGCTTGAAGATAAAGTACATGTTGTACCTGTACTATTGTGACTGAGCTGTCAAAGTTGATCAAGGTCTGGCAATGTGCACAACAGGGTAGCGCATCCTATATAGGCACTGGGTTTTTATACCCACACTGACAATTTTAGAAGGTTTTTATACCCTTAAGTCGCTTTGACAGTGGTAACCATAGTGACTGGTCATATTACAATATTGCTAGAATTATATCCTGTCACACATATTAACTATTTATGAACTTGCATGTGTTGTGTGAAATGTTTCTTTCATGGTGAATGATTTTGTTCGTTTCGGTTTATTTGTTGCACTTGTTTGAGTGACCACTATACATTTATTTGTATATGCTGTTTCTATTTCAGGTCGTAGGCGTGTTGTTCGCCTGCTGCTTGGCCCGTGCCATTCGCAAGGAGTATGAGGTGGTGTAAGCCAGAGTGTGTCTGCCTTGTCGTCGTGAGGGTACTTCTGCCATTATGGACTTTAGATTTCAAACTGCATCAGTCGCATGACTATTGTGTTTAAACAATCAACAACGTGATGGTATTTATAATGAAGATGATTGTCCAACAGCGTTTCAGTGAGTGTTCTGAATGCTTGCTACCCTCAGGAGAACACCTGTGTTTTGAGTTGAAAACTTGCTTAGCATTAGCAGTTCAAACGTTTGTGACATCAGTTAATTGCGTATGTTGAACAGAAAGTTACCTCAACAACGTAAACACTCCGGATATGTTTGACGGCATTTCAAGCTTATAGGAACAGTTCAGATCCGTTTGATAATATGGCTGGCATAAGATGATGTCCGTCCGTCTCTCTCCACTACAACAAAGCTTTTCACTGTGAATGGTTTGAACCAAATGACTTGACTGTCATTTGACTTCACCAAAGCTGGGGCCAGAGACCTTCAGTTTCCAAATTTTTGTCGATACCTGACCTTTTTCTCGTATAATTTTTCCACCCAAAGAAACATGCCAAGTTATTTGGTGATTAAGGAGTTGGACTGCAGCCTGTCATGGAGCTTTGTGCCAAGGGAGCTAGGTCAGCCATTCCCCCCCCCCCCCCCCCCCCCCCCCCCCTCCCCCCTGAATACTTTCTGATCCACCTGTGGGTTTACAAACTTTCGGAAGTTTAGATTGTCTCGAGAAGTCACTGAAACTTGACGTCCTGGTGATTACACCTTTGTTAATTCAGCACCACGTGGGGTTCGGTCTAATTCTACCTGCTCAACTCAAGTTGGTGTGTCAGTTTTATGGCAAGAATAAACCCATTCAGCTCTGACACACTACAGCAAGAGATTCACCAATTGTGACAGTTCAAGGGTGGTGCCAGAGTAGCTTGGCACCCATAGGCGCCAAGCTTCTCTGGCTCTACCCTTAAACTATCATGGTTGATACATCTCCTGTAGTCATGAAGGACAGTCTTCAGATTTTGGGATTTCATGCTTGGGGCTCCATGTGACGACTAGTCTGACCCACCATTGTGACCGTGGTACTTTGTTACTGTGCATCATTGTGGATATCATCAACAATCATCCTGTATTTAAGCATCTCTCATTCGCATTGTTTGTTGCTACTTAGTCATATGCCTGTTTTCACCTACTGTTCACTCTTTATATGTCCTCAGAAATTTTGTTTGAACCACAGTTTGAAGTTAAAGGTCAAAGGGGTGGTTTTTGGGTTGATCTAATTATGGTTGCACCTAATCCTTCATAATCGTCTTTTCGGTCTTTATATCATATGATTAACTCATTTCCATTCATAAATAAGTGTTTTTCGTTTAGCTATTGTGTCAGTGGGTAAGCCTAAATCCATTCCACTTTTTTTTCCTACAATCAATTCTAATTTCTTCAGGACAATTTGACAAAATGATTTTAGTAGCAAGATCAAAAACAGCATTGAGCACACATTGTCAGACTGCACTCCGAGTACAATTTATGTTTTTTTACTTTTGAAAGTAAGGTAATGTGAAAGGTCTTCATGAAGGGAAAAGGGATCGGTATTTTTGTCAGCATTTTTATAGACGCTGATTGAAACTTGTTAGAAAAGTACTATGTGATTTCTTGTTAAAATGTGTAAGTGCTCTTTGTAATCAGCAATCATTCTATATTTTCCTATAATACTGGTCAAATTTTGACCAAAGCTCATCTTTGTGTGCTAAAGTATATGTATTTTTAATCCATTCTGGGAAGAACTCTATAGGTCAGATCATAGAATCTGATGTCTGTTGTGCTGTCTGTAGCTCTGGTTTGTTAATCAACTTGATGTCAATAAACTTTCTTGGATTCTACAACGTTGTCTCTGTGTGTGTTCGTATGTGTGTGTAGAGGGAGACGTCCATGTTCGGCAGTTCCCCATGTAAATATTAACCCTTTTCATCCTGATGCACCTATTGTTTGAAATAAATTTGACTAATAGTTCAATGGTGGGGCCAGAATAGCTCGGTGCCTCGGGCGCCAAGCTATTCTGGCACCACCCTTAAACTGTTGGTCTATCTCCTAATTTGTAATGTATACCCCACCCGGGTCTGCCCTGGGGGACTTGGGTGGGGTTAGGTATTTTTTAGTTCCCAGGGTCACCCTGGTCAGCCCCACAGGGTGGGTTTTTCTCTCTATTCTGGGGGATGTGTCTCTGTCGGCCCTTTTTTGTCCATTCACCTGTATTTGCCTTTTTAAAACTCTCCCTACTGTCTGCACCCCACCCGGGTCTGCCCTGGGGGACTTGGGTGGGGTTAGGTATTTTTTAGTTCCCAGGGTCACCCTGGTCAGCCCCACAGGGTGGGGTTTTCTCTCTATTCTGGGGCATGTGTTTCTGTCTACCCGAGGTCCATTCACCTGTATTTGCCTTTTTTAAACTCTCCCTACTGTCTGCACTGCCTGTAGCTCTTGATATTGGATGTGTGTTGCTAAATGGTCTTAGCTTTATTTAGGCCCCATGTGTTAGGTTTATTTAATGTGTTTGACCGGCTGGCGACATACATTCACTGTTCTGTTTAGTTGGTTGTTTTTTTTCACAAGCAGTGCAGGCACGTCCTGAGAAAGCCTTGTTGCTGTCGGGACGTTAAGCAATGTACAATCAATCGTACAATCAATCCCTACTGTCTGCACTGCCTGTAGCTCTTGATATTGGATGTGTGTTGCTAAATGGTCTTAGCTTTATTTAGGCCCCATGTGTTAGGTTTATTTAACGTATTTGACCGGCTGGCGACATACATTCAATGTTCTGTTTCTTTTTTACTTTTTCACAAGCAGTGCAGGCACATCCTGAGAAAGCCTTGTTGCTGTCGGGACGTTAAGCAATGTACAATCAATCAATCAACCTAATTTGTAATGTAGCCATGGTAGGACAAAAAGCACATTTTACAAAATCAGCATAGGATGTAATGGGTTAAGTGATGGTCACTATGCCAGACTGACCCTTTGGCTGCCGGTAGCATTTTTTGTCGGGGGGGGGGGGGGGGGGGGGGGTGTGGCTACTGACCGCCAGAGTTTATCTGTATGTCGGCATTCTTCATAACTGAAATCTGCGTGCAATAGACCCTCGGTTGTGCATTGAGGAACAGTGGACATAAGTATGTTGTACTTCAGTTTCAGGGAAAGTTCACAAGCACCAGAGGCCAGCTGCATGAGTGAGCTTAGTCCTGCGCCAGCCACTAAGCAAGATGCTCCGTGATAGCGGAGCGCCTTGCTTAGCGGCTGGTGCAGGACTAAGTTCAATCATGCAGCCTGCCCCTGAGTACTAACCTTTTGGCTGTCGGTAGTACATTTTATTGCCATGATTCCTGCAGGAATCATTGCAAATAAACCCACTACCATCAGCCAAAGGGTTAAATGTGTGCACGTCTGATTTTGGGCCTAAAGCTGTTGGGTAAATAAGATAGGATGAACCAGCCTGCAAAGTTCCTTCTATATCAGTAAATGAGCTTGAAAGCATTTTACACTTTTTCGCAGAAAATGCTCGCATATACATGTATAACTGAGAAGAAAAATAAAGGTGGTCTTCCTACATCAAACTGAGAGAGCGAGAGCATTGAGTCAAGATCGAGGTTGCGAGTTTCCCCAAACTAGCGCAAGAGGCGAGAAAGTGCAGTGGGCTGTGGGCAAGTACAGCGCACCACTGTGGACGATAAGCATTGCGAGCAGGAAAAACTGATCAAAACTATGCAGAAATTTATTATTTCCATGAAATCATCTAATATTAGCGGAGTTCATATGAATCGGATGCATCTACTATTGGCATAACAAAGTTGAATTACACTAGCTGTTGAAACGACATAGCAATTTTTAGACTGTCTTCATCGCCATACGTAGTTTTAACCCATATGCTGAGGCTAAAAGCTTCAAATTTGTACACTGCCATGTGCAATCTACATCATGGTACTTGCAGGTAAGGATATAGATTAATGGTTTTAGTTCAAGGGTGGTGCCAGAATAGCTTGGCACCTAGAGGCGCCAAGCTATTCTGTCACTACCCTTGAACTATTTTAGTCAAGCTTATTTCACACACTGGTGTATTTCGAATAATAAGGGTTAATGTACTTTGAGAGATCATTTTCCTCCGCATTATTTCCACAAAAATGAAAGGTATTGTAACAACTGTTTAACCAGGAAGCAATCGTTCACAGCTTTTTTGTCAATCTTGAGCTTAAATTTTTCTGCATACTACTTGTGATTCACAGCAAAACGGTATAGCTAAGCGTAACGGCTAGCAGAGTTGCCCACGTTTTGTAGCTGACCAAGTCTAGTCTTGGCTCAAAGTCACAATCTTGCGTGCATTGTCAAGCTGCTCTGGAACTCGCAACCAGCCTATTTACATATAACAATGATGTGTCTGGTGCTTTGCGTCAGTTCAGCAACAATGTATAGCACTGACATGTCTCGTACATTTATGTCACTGAAGTCAAGATTTCTTTGTTTTTACTTTTGTTTCTGCAATGAATTTTTTTTTTAACAAAAAGTTGAAGAGGTACAAAACTGATTAACAAACTCATCCAATGTCTTTTTCCAAGTTTGCTATATTCAAAATTTCAAGTGAATGTAACACAAACTATGGACTCAAATGCGGGTCAACCGACCTTCTACAAACGGCAATTTATCTCTTTAACAAGTCATCCAATTTAAATATATGCTTGGAGGCTCTCCAAAATACACCTTCAATTAAGCATTTCCTTTAGTTTCAGACCTGTACGTGCACAAACACTAGAGATACTTGTGTCTTACATACATGCACCTGCGCACGGCACTTCCCACCAAATGTACGTTCAACAGTTCAGTTAGCTAGCTAGACCCGACGTAATTTTTATTGTGTTACTTCACTGTCAAGAGTCAGGAGTGCCCGCCTATAAAGTCATAAGCATGCTACTGAACACGCTCCGACCAGCGCCATCCCAAGATATCTCATCTATAAATAGAAAAAACTTAAAAATCACAGACCAACACAAATCTGAGCTAAAATTAAAAATCATATTTTATTATCAATACTATCACAGTCTGTATTTCAATCTTTGATGCTATGCAACATTGCAAGGAAAGTTATGACCAACAATTTCTGGAAAGATACAAATCCTGTATGAATGTGGATACAATGTTTTTTGTTTCCACCAACGTGCTTGTGAAACTGTGATGACTGCACTGTATTGCTGAGCTGCCTGAAAGCCACAAATTCTGATGCTGCACATTTTGGTTTTGATCCTGTACACAGGCAAGCAGTGGAGGTGCTCCAATGCTGTGAAAGGCTGAGTCATTTTTTTGGTGGTAGGTCAGTCATATCTTTTACAATCTTCTCTAAAAATCATTCGCAGGATTATTGCCATAAAACATCACAAACGTGCAGATGTAACCTTTTGGCTATTGGCAGTGACTTGTGGCAATGACTCCTGCATGAATCGTAACAAAAGTCGCTGCCAAAAGCCAACAGGTTAAAGCCAGATGATTCTGTAAATCGTACATGGCTCACTAACGCTAATGTACATGGCTTGCTAATGTACTGATCCAGCAATATTTAGCGTTGGTGGAAACAAGCAAGTCTGTGTCTGAGGGTGGAATTTCAGGCGTATTTTGCACGTTCATTGGCCAAGGCAAGGCGGCGTATGTTGCCGATACAGCCTGCAGATGATTCCTGGAGATCTTCATCCTTAGAGCCAACCATCTTCAGCAGGGGCTGTGGAAACAAAAACAATCACCAGGTGAGTAAGTTGCCTAAACTCAATACTTCCATTTTGACTTCAGTCACGTTACTGATGAACTACCACAGCCAGATTTGTAAGCCTTGTCAAACATTCGACAGTGATGGCAGTTTTATTGTAGATGATAATGTGGTTGGGTTCTACAATTAATAATAATTGATCATATTACCACACACACAAAATGAACCCTTATCATTCGGAATATACCAGTGTGTTAAATAAGTTTGACTAATATAGTTTAAGGGTAGTGCCAAATAGCTTGTTTTACCTAACAGGATTTAGAGAGCATGGCCCAAAATCAAACGATGGAGAGTGGAATTAATGTAGATCCATACATGGATACCAAAACCATATACAGCAGGAAAATCATACTCCATTAATTTTGCAATATATAAACAAACTGTTTTAAATCGTCCGTTTGGGGATTGGGCAGGCTAACCCATTTAGCCCCACATATCCTACATTTTGGAAGTGTCACTTAACAATTATGTACCAGCTGCAGGAGATGGATGGACCATGATAATTCAAGGGTAGTGCCAGATTAGCTTGGCGCCTTATCAAGGGTAGTGCCAGATTAGCTTGGCACCTGAAGGCGCCAAGCTTATCTGGCACTACCCTTGAATTATTATGCGCAATCCATCTCCTGCTGTAGAGGTGTTGGGGCTAAATAAGTTAAAAGCACCATTATTTTTTCTGTGCATTTCAAGAGCTATGTTGCATCGTTGGGTAGTTGGGCCATGAGGAGGTATAAGAATAAGAATAAGAGTACTTTATTATCTCGAAAAGAGAAATTCGCTTGTGGTACATTTATCAGTAACAAATAGTACAAACAAGACATAAAAACATTATAGCATAATTATGAACATTTTCTCCCTGCACTTGCACAGCTACAAATTCCAAATGGATATAAAGTAAACACTACAAAATCTTTACACATAACGCTTACACATCTCACACAAACATCTTTTATGGACTGAACTGAGTGGCACTTATACATTCACACCCACCTCTACCTCTATAAACCCATAGTATACGTTTGCAAAGTTCGGGCCAATAGGGAGGGTTGTTACGCCAGTGACTTTCATTTGTAGTTTCTTTTGACGTTGAAGGATCAGCCGAACAGTGTTAACTTTGCAGTCCTGCCTGGGAATCAATGTCTTGTTTTAGAGAAATTAATTTTTCTCTAAAATATATTTTTTCGAAAAATACTTACCGATGACATTACTGTCTGGAAGTGTCTACTACTTACTCAATTTTAGCCTAAGAACTTGTTGTGTTCCTTCACCACCCGGGAGGCACTCAGGGAACCCTCATTAGGGCTGAGAGTAGCCTCCCGTCCCAGTCCAGTCAGGCGTCCACTACGTGGCCCAATCGCAAATCAGTCGTGATACTTAGCTTACCAGCGGCAAGCGGGGCAGGTGGGAGGGTCCTTCGAGTAATGTCATCGATAAGTATTTTTCGAAAAAATATATTTTAGAGAAAAATTAATTTGTTTCCTCAAAAACATTACCGATGACATTACTGTCTGGAAGAATGGCGAAAAGGTGGAGGGTGCCGCGCCCAAATACCATCCGAAAGGGCAGACGACAGAGCCCCACACCCATTCGCCAAACTCCCGACAATTTTAGCTAAGTGCCTACCTACGGCGCTTCCGGCGCCGGGAGGGAGTGTTGCGCTGTGGCGATGTCCCCCCACCAGTGCGAGATTCTCTCGCTGGCCCGACAGATCCCTGAGGTAGAAGCGGGCGAATGTTGACTCTGCCCGCCAGCCCACTGCTGCCACAAGACCTGGATCTCTCGCCTGCCTCCGTAAGGCGGGCACGTTGCCGCATAAGCGTCTCTCCGTAAGAGTACGCAGGCTTTTGCAAATGAGATCTCTTATGATTATGTTCGGACAATTTACTGCGCGAAGTATGTCGCGGTATGCGTGCCTCCGTAAGGCAAACGCTACGCCCTAAGGTGGACTCTCCGTAAGAGTCAGCAGGCGGTGTCCGTTTAGAAATCGAACTGCACAATTGCGATCGAAGGTGGCACTCGTGGCCATGGCCCGAACCTCGTGTGCGCGGATCCTGAGCCGCCTCGACCCGTCAGGGGAAAGATCCTGATAGGCAGACCGAATGACCCAACGTAGCCAGGAAGATATTGTCTGAGCTGTTATGTCATTTCTTTTGGGGTTCAAAGGTAGAAGAGGCGTGATCGTCCTCGGCGGACGGGCTTGTATCTGCGTATGGAAATGCGTAAGGCGCGCACGGGATCCTGTTGGCGCGTCTCCTTAGAAAAGGTCGCGTGTTTCAAAGGTCGAATATTTATGACCTGGGGGGCAGTCAAAGGAGACCGGGTCTTGGCGAGGAAGGGCTGGTCTGTGAGTAATTGTACAGAACCATTCGCTCGGAATTGGAGGCAGGTAGAACTCGCTGACAGAGCGTGTAGTTCGCTTACCCTGGCCGCCGAGGCTAAGGCCAAAAGGAAGCATGTCTTCCGTGTCACATCCGCGAAGCTAGCCAGGGAAAGGGGTTCAAATCTGTCCGAATTAAGCCACGTCAAGACCCAGGGTAGGTCCCAGCGAGGAATCAGAGAGCGGGGGACCGGACGCTGCAGTCCAAAATGTGCCATCAGGTCTGCGAGATCTTTACATGCGCCAGGGTAGGACTTTGGGGACGAGAACCGTCGGTGGAAAGGCATACGCAATCAGTCCATCCCACGGAATGGATAGCGCATCGACCGCCCAGGCGAGAGGGTCGGGAATGGGGGAGACGAAGAGGGGAAGTTGATGATTCCACCTTGTGGCAAATAAGTCGATCATGGGAGTCTCCCAGTGAGCGCAGATCATCTGAAAGATGTCCGGGTGAAGAGTCCATTCCGTGTGGAGAAGTTGGCCGCGTCGAGAGAGGGAGTCGGCCAAGACGTTCAAGCGTCCGGGGATATGTCGAGCTCGGAGAGAGATGCCGCGGTCCTCGCACCAGCACATCAGGCAGTAGAGGAGAATGCAAAGATCCGGAGAGTGTGTACCTCCCTGCTTCTGAATGTATGAGACGACCGTAGTGTTGTCCGACAGGACAAGAAGCGTCTGGTTGCAAAGGTGGACTTCCCACACCATGAGCGCCTGCCACACTGCTTGTAGCTCGAGCCAGTTGATGTGTCTGTCTGTCAGGTCCAGTGTCCAGAGGCCGGACGTCGAAAGGAAACTCGGAAGCAGGTGTGCACCCCACCCAGCGAGACTCGCATCCACACAGAGCGAGAGCTGAGGAGGCGGTGAGGCAAGAGGGACTCCCGAAGCTAGCCAAGAAGTGTCCATCCAACGCCGTAGGTGAGAGTGAAGGATTGGAGACACCGGCACCAGGGCATCGAGGTCGCCGGAGGATGGCCTCCAATGAAGCAGGAGGTGTAACGGAAGTGGGCGGGAGTGAAGACGAACCAGGGGGAGGAGATCCGCCGCTGCATTCATCAAGCCGAGGAGTTGCAGCCAGACTCTGGCGGGAACGGATTCCGACCGGGCAACCCGAGAAGTGAGGGAGGGTAACTTCGTGATCCGAGGTTCCAGTAAACACACACGGTTGAGGTCGGTCGCAAATTCCATCCCAAGATGAATAAACCGGCGAGATGGAGAGAGGTCCGACTTGCGGGCATGGAGGAGAAATCCCAAGCGGGACAAGAGCAGGAGTAGAGCGTCCCTGTCCATCCGCAGCACCGACTCCGACGCATTCCTCAAGAGAAGGTCGTCGAAGTAGTTGGAGATCGGACTGGAGGAGGACTGTCGAGCCTTGGCGACGACTGCATCCATGATGCGAGTGAAAACCCACGGGCTGAGGTTGAGACCGAAGGGAAGGGCGCGAAACTGGTAGATCACGCCTTCGAAAGTGAAGCGGAGATACCGTCTGGAGGCCGGATGTATGGGAACATGGAGATACGCATCTGAAAGATCGAGGCTGACTGCAAAATCCATAGGTTGCACAGCGACCCGGAGCGTCCGGGTGGTCTCCATGCGAAAAGTCGGAGCCAGTATAAACTTGTTCAGCGCCGAGAGATCGATGACAGGACGCCACTTTCCGTCTGGCTTCGGAACTACGAATATGTGGCTGTAAAATGCCGGGGAGTGGAGACGAGACACTACCTCCGTGGCAGCCTTCTGTAGAAGGGAGGCTACCTCTCCGCGCAAGGCGATAGCTCTTAACTCGTCGGATGGAACGTCTGTCCATACCGGAGATCGTCTCAACGGCGGAGGGGAACGGAACGAAATCGAGAGACCCTCGGAGATGGTAGTAAGGACCCAAGGGTCGTCCGGTAGCAGCGCCCGCCATACGTTGCTGCAAAGGGCCAGTGTCCCGCCGACCGGAGACTCCCGAGGAGTCGGCGGGAACTGGAACGGAAGGTAGTCATTGAAACCTGCCGCGGCCTCGACCAGGGCGGCGGGCAGGCTTGGGCCAGGAGGGGATAGAGGTCTGAACGGGTTTACCGCGGCCGAAAGTGGGAGCCCTCCGGGACGCGTTGGAATGACGGGGAATGAAGGTCGAAGAGGGTCTGGAGTTCCACAGGGCGCGACTCACGGCCTTGCGGGCGGCGTGAAAGCGAGAAGTGGAAAAGCCTTTGGGCCAGCGGTCTAAATTTCCGTCCTTTACTTGCTGCCAAGTCTCACCAAAGAGGAGACGTCCACCAAGAGGAGCCCGACGCAGTTGAGACTTCAAATCAGGGGGCAATCCATGACAGGCTTGTAGAACGGCATCCCGACGCATGAGATCACAGTTAGCAGCAGCCGCCATCGCGTTGACGGAAGAGTGATAAGCTGCCCGGTTAGCCGCGACCGCTAAAGTGAGGAGATCACCAAGAAGGGGTGAAGATTCTCGTGAGTCTTCAATGCAACGAATAAAAGCTTGCGTGATAAGCTCCAGAAAACCCCCACAGGCCAAGGTGTTCCGCACTAGGGACGCCGTCTTATCCAAACCACGCGGGAAAGTGTAACGTAGCTTAGAGTTGCCGCCAAGTTGCGCCACAACTGGAGGGTCCAACGTGGGAAGTGTGCACTGAAAAGACTGTGAATGGCCCGCGTACCAACATTGGCGGAACGCGATGTCAAGGTCAGTCGGCCACTTGCGATCCGCAAAAAAGGAGGAGTCTTGTGAATCCGTGTGTAGATGAGCGGAGAATGAATCCCGCATATCTTGAAATCCAGGCGGTTGAGGCAGCGACTTGAATCTCTTCTGTTGCCGGTCCGAATCAACAAAGGCGGACACCTTCCGTTTGAGCGGGGGGGACGGAGGACACTCGTCTTTCGGTAGGGCGGCCACGACAATACGAGCCGCTTCATTAATGCAAAGAAGCGTTTCCGTGTGCGACGACGAAGGGAGTGTAGTCGACACAGGCGCATCCGATACATCAGAGCGCGGCGAAAGGGAGCGGCCACCAAAGTCGAGGAGATTAGAGACCGAATCCTCAGGAAGTAGACTAAGGGTGTCCTCCTCGCGTGTAGGGAGGGAGATCCGATGGAGGGTCTGTGAGGGAGAAACGGCGCGGAGCCCGTCCGGATGAGAAATTGTAGCCACCGGCGAACGTCGTACCGCGGGAAGATGGCGAAGCGGGTGCAGGGGAAAGGTATAAACGGAAGGGGGGGACCTAGAGGGAACCGTGTGACGTGAACGGGGAGAACGACTGCGATGACGGGAGCGGCTGCGATGACGGGAGTGGTGGTCACGGTGAACTTTACCAGTGGAGGTCCGACTACGGGGCCGAGGAGGGGAAGGGGACGGGTGACGGGACGGGAGGGGAGGGGCCGACCGAGACAAGCTGGAAGCCGAACGGGGAACCGAAGCGGGAGAAGGAGATGAAAGGGAAGATGATGATGAATGCCGAGGACGGCGGCGATCGGAACGGACAGTAGAACGATGCTCCTGACGGTAGTCACCCGACGCGTGAGTGTGTGGAGTATTGGAGGTCACGTGAGAAAGAGAAACACGGTCATCAAACCGATGACGCCGGGACCGGGATCTCTCGCCAGTCTCTGTACGGCGGGTACGTTGTCGCATAGGCGGCTCTCCGTAAGAGCACGCAGACTTGTGTAAATGAGATCGCATACGACGATTTTCGGACAATGGACTGCGCGAAGCATGTCGTGTAATGCGTGCCCCCGGAAGGCAAACGCTACGCCCTAAGGCGGACTCCCCGTAAGAGCCAGCAGGCGTTGTCCGTTTAGAAATCTTTGTGGATGAGCCAATGTGCAGCGGCCGATAGCGCAGGTGATCGTCACGGTCCATTAGAACGCGACTAGTTGCGGACAACGTACGACGCGAAGTATGTCGCGGTATGCGCGCCCCCGTAAGGCAAACGCTAAGCCCTAAGGCGGACTCCCCGTAAGAGTCAGCAGGCTGTGTCCGGTTAGAGAGTTTAGAGGATGAGGAAATCGCAAGCGGAGAACGATTCAGCTGATCCTCACGGTCTCCAGAAATTCGATTAATTTTGGACAACGTAATACGCGAGGGTAGTCGCGGTATGCGTGCCCCCGTAAGGCAAACGCTGCGCCCTAAGGCGGACTCCCCGTAAGAGTCAGCAGGCGGTGTCCGATGAGAAGTGAGGGAAGATGAGCGAAGCTCAAGCGGCCGACGGCTCCGAGGATCCTCACGGTCCGCGCCCACGCGTTTGGAAACAGCGCCAAGCACTGATGTGGGCTCTAGGAAAGAAGCCCTGTCCCTAGGCGAATGCGGACGCTCGCGCCTGTAAAAACTCCAAAGCTGCGACCATTGCTGCTCGGGCCAGGCGGCGCAGACGGTGCAAGTATGGTCCGAATTGCATCCCGTACAAGGAAGGCAAAAATCATGATCATCACACGGCCACCGGAAAGATCCACACTTGTCGCAGGTACGCACGGGGTTACTGCAACATACAAACAGAAATAGCAGGCGACTGGGCGCAAGCACTCGGAATGCGCGAAAACGAGAACGAAAGCGATGCGCGATCCGACGAAACCAACGGAAACAGGCACCCGGGCCAGGGCCTTGTGAGGGAGGGGCCAAGACCTTACCTCTCCTGCGACGTGGCGACGGGTGGAGGAAGCTCCATATCCGGAGCAGTAAACACCACAGGGAGTACCTTCCTTTGTTTGTTTGTTTGTTTTTTTTTTTTTTTTTTTTTCCGTTATCACCAGAACGAAGAAAAACACAGTTCACTCGAAGTACAATCCTTGAAAAAACACACACAGGCACATAAATCCAAGCACACAAATCTGAAGGAACACAGTAATCCACAAAAAGAAGAGCAGGGAAAAACCGTTGGCAACGGTCGGTGGAGCGATAGGCTAACACGTCTAAACTTCGGAGCTAAGTAGAAACGACTGATTTGTGATTGGGCCACGTAGTGGACGCCTGACTGGACTGGGACGGGAGGCTACTCTCAGCCCTAATGAGGGTTCCCTGAGTGCCTCCCGGGTGGTGAAGGAACACAACAAGTTCTTAGGCTAAAATTGAGTAAGTAGTAGACACTTCCAGACAGTAATGTCATCGGTAATGTTTTTGAGGAAACAAAGGAATGGGTGCTGACCTGAACAACGCCTGCTTCGTGCATGGTGATACAATTTTCTGGGTTTTTGGATAGCTGGAAAAGGGCACGTGCTGTAGATCTGTGAACGTTCTCATCTTTGGACCGCAGGTAACGAACGAGGGGTGCCACCGCACCTTCCCGGCCAAACGCTATGCGATTGTTGCCCCAGTTACAGCAACGTGCGATGGCCTCTGCTAGGTGCTGTCTGAGTGTGTCATCATTCTGCAATAGAAGAAAACACATTGTGTGAACTGACAAGAAGGTCTGAATTCAACACAGTTATTGCCCTAGGTACAGCACTGTGAAGTGGGCTCCGCTAGATGGTATCTCAATGTAGTAAAACTGTTGTTGATGGTATCTCAGTTTGCTGTCATTCTGCAAGGAAGGAAACAAACATCTGCACTAACAGGAAGCAGGCTGGCTCCTAAACAAAAATGACCTTGCAGGAAGGAATTAACCCTTCTAGCCCCAAGGTCCCATTTCTCAAATTGTGAAGGTGTTGCCTAATGACTATGTACCAGTTGCAGGAGATGGATTGACCATGATAATTCAAGGGTGGTGCCAGATTAGCTTGGCGCCTGAAGGCGCCAAGCTAATCTGGCACTACCCTTGAATTATCACGGTCAATCCATCTCCTGCTGTAGGGACTCGGGGCTAAATGGGTTAAACACTAAACTTGAAGTCAGGAAATAAACAGAGAAGCTTTTCATTTTCCACTGCCTGTAGAAGTACGAAATGAGTCTGGTCTGACAGATCAACATGCAACAGGATATCTCCAAATGGGATATAACATGAATCTGTGGCTTCCAAGTAGATAGCTGGTGAGCAAAACGTCTTTAGTCTGATGCAAGCCTATACCGGCCTACGTGCTGCCACGCATGTGCCAACTGAGGCTGACATCAGACCAAGTGCCTTTTGCTTAACCCATATCATACTGAGGCTAAAAGCTTAAATTTGTACACTGCCATATGCAAGCTACACTATAGTACTCACAGATAACGATTATAGACCAATGGCTTTAGTTCAAGGGTGGTGCCAGAATAGCTTGGCGTCTAGAGGCGCAAAGCTATTCTGGCACTACCCTTGAACTATTTTAGTCAAACTTATTTCACACACTGGTGTATTCCGAATGATAAGGGTTAACTCTTCACATCCTCCCGCTGTCATTTTTTTGTAGACATCTTTTAAGGTTCACAGTTCTGGAGACTGATCGACCATGATAGTTTTAAAGGGTGATATCAGAATAGCTTGGCATCCTGTTGTAGAATGTCAGGGATTTATGGGTTAACAGCGTTTCCAAAAATAAATTCCACAAAGCTGTGGAAATCCAGCACCACTTTAACTCATTTAAACCCAAGGCCACATTTACAAATTTTAGAGGTGTCACTTAACAACTATGTACCAGTTGCAGTTGCGACCATGATAATTCAAGAGTAGTGATTCAAGATATTTATTGTCCCAAAACTCAAAAGGGATATTCTTATTACAGCTCACATCTCCTAAAAGGAGGAGGTAAAAGGATTAGTAAGATTAAGAAACATAATCATAAAAAGTAGAACACAAGTAAGACTGATTAAAAATTAAACACCATACACATCACATTCTAACTGCACATCACGTAAAACATGTAAGCTAATTAATTTAAACATCACATTAAATATCACATAATTTGCGGCATTTAATTTAGGCTCTTGCATCACAATAAGTCAACTAAGGAATGACACAAAAATTCATTTTTCTTTAAAAGGTATTTTTTCGAAAAATACTTACCGATGACATGACTACTAGGAGTGTCCACTCCTTGCTCAATTCTAGCCTAAGAACCCGTTGTGTGAACACAACCCGGGAGGCACTCGAGGAACCCCCAGAGGGACCGAGAGTTGTCTCCCGCTCCTACCCACCAGCCCTATTCACCTGTGAACTCCAGTCACGAATTAGGCTCACCAGCGGCAAGCGGGGCAGGTGGGAGGGTCCTTCGAGTCATGTCATCGGTAAGTATTTTTCGAAAAAATACCTTTTAAACAAAAATGAATTTGTTTCTTCAAAAACATTACCGATGACATGACTACTAGGAGAATGCCGAACAGGAGGAGGGTGCCGCACCAGAAGGTTTTCTCTAGGCCATGGCCCCCTCCTCTCCTCCGACACCCCGAACTCCCTAGTGGGTGCGTACCTACGGCGCCTGTGGCGCCGGGAGGGAGTGTTGTGCCGCCGTGAGGTCCCCCACCAAGGCGAGGTTGCCTCGCTGCCCTGCCAGATCCCGTAGATAGAAGCGGGCGAAAGTAGATTCTGATCACCAGCCCACCGCAGCCACGATGTCCTTGACAGCGCAGTTTCTGTCGAAGGCTACGCTCGTGGCCATGGCCCGTACTTCGTGCGCCCGAATCTTTAGGCTCTTCGCTCCCTGTGGGGAGAGATCGACATATGCTGAGCGAATCACCCAGCGTAGCCAGGAAGAGACTGTCTGTGCTGTAATGTCGTTTCTTCCGGGTTTTAAAGGTATGAAGAGGCGTGAGCGTCCCCTCCTGACGGCTCTGGTTCGGCGCAAGTACACTCTGAGGGCTCGTACAGGATCTTGTTGCCTGGTCTCTTTGGGGAAGTCTTTCCCGCGTAACGGTCGTAATGTGATAACCTGTGGTGCCGTCAGTGGAGACCTAGTCTTGGCAATGAAGGCAGGGTCGGTCACAAGTTGGACCGAATGATCAGCTCGAAATTGCAGGCATGTAGGCTGGGCTGATAGAGCGTGTATCTCGTTTACTCGTGCCGCGGTGGCGAGCGCCAGCAGGAAGCAGGTCTTCTGCGTCACATCAGCAAGACTGGCCAGCGGTAGTGGTTCGAAACGTGGTGAGTTCAGCCAGGTAAGAACCCATGGTAAATCCCAGCGGGGAAGTAGTGAGCGAGAGGCAGGCCTTTGTAGTCCGAAGTGTGACATAAGATCTGCTAGGTCCTTACATGCGCCGGGATCCCCGCGGCCGAGATGCCGGTAGGTGTCGGCAATCATCGAGAGATATCCCCGAATGGTAATAGGGGCCAGTCCTTGGTCTCCGAAGAGCCAGAGGAAGAAGTCCGCAAGCTGGGGGTTTGTCAGTTCGGTGGGGGAGAGACGACGGTCGCTGCACCATGCACAGAGTACCCTCCATTTCCCCTCATAGATACGTCTAGTCGAGGGCTTGCGGGCTGTAGCGATCGCTTCCACTGCAGCACCCGAGAAGCCTCTAGCGGAGAGGGCTTGCCGCACAACCTCCAGGCGTGTAGCAGTAAGCGTTCCGGACAAGGGTGGAACAGCGCCTGACGTGGCTGCTTGAGCATAGTGCGGGGCGTGGGGAGCAGTAGAGGAGGGTGAGTGGCGAGGCTGATCAGGTCGGTGGACCAGGAACGAGTCCAAGTGAACGGGGCGACCAGGAGCAGGATCGCATTGGTTCCTCGCAGCTTTAGGAGGACTTTGGGAACAAGGACTGTCGGGGGAAAGGCGTACGCTACGAGTCCGTCCCAGGGAATGGATAAGGCGTCGACCGCCCAAGCCAGGGGATCCGGTACTGGGGATACGAAGAGGGGAAGCTGGTGATTCCACCTCGTGGCGAACAGGTCCACCATCGGGGTCTCCCAGTGAGAGCAAATCATCCGGAAAATGTCCTGGCGTAGCGTCCATTCCGTGTGAATGAGCTGTCCTCGACGAGATAGGGAGTCCGCCAAAACATTCAGGCGACCGGGGAAATGGCGAGCGCTGAGAGTCAGATCGCGGTCCTCACACCATCGCATCAATCGGAACAGTAGCATGCAAAGATCGGGTGAATGAGTTCCTCCCTGCTTCTGTATATACGCTACCACTGTCGAGTTGTCTGAAAGGACGAGAAGATGCTGGTGTCTGAGTTGCTCTTCCCAAACGATGATGGCCTGCCACACCGCTTGCAGTTCCAACCAGTTGCTGTGTTTGTCCGCGAACTCCGGAGGCCAGAGGCCGGACGTCGTGGTGAACTGAGGAAGCAGGTGGGCTCCCCAACCAGCCCGACTCGCGTCGACACACAGGGAGAGGTGAGGGGATGGAGAGGAAATGGGGACTCCCAGAGCCAACCACGCTCTGTCGGTCCACCGTAAGAGGTGGGGGCGTACCAGCGGGGACACGGGGACGATCGTGGTCAAGTCTCCCGAGGAGGGACGCCAGAGCAGTAGGAGATGAAGTTGTAGCGGTCGGGAGTAGAGACGCCCGAGGGGGATAAGATCCGCTGCTGCGTTGATCAGGCCCAGAAGCTGAAGCCAGACCCTGGCGGGGGCTGCCTGCTGCTGATCTACCAACGCGGCGAGAGCGGATAACTTCACAATCCGTTTCTCTGGCAAGAGTACCCTGTTGCGGTCCGTGACAAACTCCATGCCTAGGTGGATGAAGTGGCGCGCAGGAGTGAAGTCCGACTTTCCGGTGTTGACCAGGAATCCCAACCGGTAAAGCAGCCGTAAAAGGGCGTCCCTGTCTGCCGCAAGCGCGGTCTCCACCTGATTTCTCAAGAGTAGGTCGTTGAGATAATTTGACGTCGGACTGGACGACGACTGCCTTGCCTTGGCCACTACAGCATCCATGATGCGGGTGAAGGCCCAGGGGCTGAGGTTGAGACCGAACGGAAGGGCGCAAAACTGGTAAATCACTCCTTCGAACGCGAAGCGCAGGTACTTCCTGGCAGACGAGTGCATGGGAACATGTAGGTAGGCGTCTGACAGATCCAGACTGACCGCGTAGTCCATGGGTTGAACCGCCGCCCGAAGGGCCCTTGTCGTCTCCATCCGAAAGGAAGGGGCCACTTGCCGCCGGGTTTGGGCACCACAAACAGTTGGCTGTAAAAGGCGGGCGAGTCCGGACGCTGCACTATCTCTGTGGCCTGCTTCGACAGGAGAGCCGCGACGTCTCCTCGCAGAGCGGCGGCCTTGAGGACGTCGGACGGAACCTCTGTCCAAAGTGGAACGGAGCGCAAAGGCGGAGGAGAGCGGAACGAGATCCGTAATCCTCTGGTGACTACGTCCAAAACCCAGGGCTCGTCTCGAAACAGCGAGCGCCACTCCTCGCTGAATCGTGCTAGCCTCCCGCCGACTGGAGCCCCGACGACGGTCGGCGGGGGCGGAACCGGGGACAAGTCAGGTGGCCCGCCCGCGCCCAGGGCGACGGGCGGGACGGGGCCAGGCGGGGGTAGGGGCGTTAGCTGGGCCAGGGCGACCGAAGGACGGGCGACGGCGCAGCGCAGCTCGTGGCGGGGCAGACGGGTCCGAGGTGACACGTTTACGCGCCCGCAAGGAGCGACCCAGGGCCGTGCGGGCGGGAGGAAAGCGTTGCTTGACAGCCTTGCGAGGCCAACGGTCGGAATTGGAGTCCTTCACCGTCTGCCAAGTATCCCCGAAGAGCAGAGACCCTCCCAGAGGGGCCCGACGTAGCTGAGTACTCAGGTCGATCGGCATTCCACTGCAAGCCTGTAGGACAGCGTCTCGTCGCATAAGGTCGCAGTTGGCCGTGGCCGCCATCGCGTTAACCGAGGAGTGATAAGCTGCGCGGTTCCCAGCCTCCGCCATGACTAGTAGGTCTCCCAGGAGGGGAGACAGAGCAGGCTGCCAAGCTTCCTCGAGACGTCGGATGAAAGCCTGTGTCAGTAAGTCCAAGAAACCGGAGCAGGCGAGCGTGTTCCGGACCAGCGACGCCGTCCTATCCAGTCCCCGTGGGAAGGACCGTTTCAGCATAGAAGCACCTCCGGCTTGCATCAGAGCGGCGGGATCCACGGGTGGAAGCAGGCAGAGGAACGACTGCGAATGGCCGGCGTACCAATCCTGTTGAAACGCGATGTCCAGAGCGGAAGGCCATCTCCCGTCCGCAAAGAAGTCCGAGTTCCGAGTCTCCGAAAGCAGGTGAGACGAGAAAGCGTCCCGCAGATCAAAAAAACTAGCCGGCTGTGGGAGGGACTTGAACCTCTTGACAGTCCTATCCGCGTCCACGAAGGCGGAAATCTTCCTCTTCACAGGGGGTGAAGCCGGACAAACGTCCTCAGGTAAGGAGGCGGCGATGAGCTTGGCAGCCCCGTCCAGCGCCAGCCGCGTGTCCATCCGGGTAGAAGAAACCTGTCTGACGGAGGCCGACACACCGGAAGCCGAAGAGGCAGAAGCTGAAGAACGGCTGAGACCTCCGAGTAACCAGTCTGAAGAATCCTCCGGCGTCAAACTGAGGGTGTCGACATCCCGCTGTCCGGAAACCAGTGACCGAAGAGGGCTCCGAGGCCGGGAATCCCGTTGTCGGAGAACCGCAGCGGACGAAGACTCCCTCCGCAGGGGAGAGCGGTAGTCTGAACGACGTGGTGAGGGTCTCCTGCGTGCTGAGGGCGGATCCCGACGAGGAGAACGGCTGCGACGAGGGGGAACGGAACGGTGAGGACGAGGAAAAGGGGAAGTGGCCGGTCGATGGGAAGAGGGACGGGACGAACGGGAGTCCAAACGAGAAGGGGAACGCGAAGAAGGTGAAAACCGTCTGCGGCGAGGGGAGTCCCGATGCGACGAGCGATGAGAAGAGAAGGTCCTCCTACGATCGTGCGAAGGAGAGCGAAAACGTCGAGCAGAATCCCTGTGTCTACGTTCTTCACAACCAGGAGGCTCCGGACGAGTGCATGTATGTCTCTCTGAACCAGGCTCTTGGGAGAGGCGGGTTACTGGCCGGCCAGGGGACCTCCAGCGGGATCCCGGCGGCTTCCTCAGAGACGAGTGGGGAACGACGGTGGAGGAGGGACGCCACGAGCGTCCCACCAAACCAGGCTCTTGGGAGAGGCGGGTTCTTTCCACCAGCTGTGTCTGGGCGCGCTCTCAAACGGAGGCGGTCTTGACGGTCGAACTCCCACTCTGTGCACTAGTCCCTTGATAACTCAGTGGCGTTATCTGCGTCGGATCCCGTTGGTCTCACACGTCCGGTGCCGGGGGCACAGCGGAAGGCGTCTCGGTAATCTTCAAGGTACCCGAGAGGGCAGGAGGCTCCCTCCTATAAAAGTTCCAGAGATTAGACCACCGCAGTTCCGGCCATGTAGCACAGAAGTCACACGTATGGTCGGACGCACACCCAGCGCAGGGGAGACAGACTGCATGGTTATCCGACGGCCACTGGAAGCCTCCGCATTTTGTGCATGTCATCAGTAGGCCACTGCAACACACAAAACATGAAGGCACTCGGCGAGTGTCCACCAATCTCCCCGTTAAGCTTTAGCCCCAAGCTACAGTGGTGTTAGGCACCCAATTAACCAACGTATGGCTCACATGCCGTCAACATTTAGTTAAAACCACGGCGGAGGGAGAACAAACCCTGCCGGGATAGGTGAGCATCCAAGCCTTCGTCATAACGCAGGGCGTCTAAACCGTAAGCCTAAATAAGTTAGGTATGGTCTAGGTACAGTAACGGAACTCACCGCTCGCAGCTGGCAATGGCGCGAAAAGCCCGCCAAAAACCGGCGCGAAACATTCTTCAGCTAATCAGGCAACCAAACAGAGCCCAAAAAATCCCAAACGAGGGAGAAGCGAAGCAAAAAGCAAGCTGCTCGTGCCTGTGCCCCGCCCGGGCAACCAGCCGAGGCTCCTCTAACTACCTTACCTCTCAGTCGGAGTGGTACGAGAAGGAGAAAGTTCCATGACCCCCACAGCCCGACTGGCAAAGCCAGAGAGGGAACCCTTGAACACGACCGAAGCTATAGTCGACCAACCGTCGCAAGAGTAGAATCCAAGGCCGGCGAAGACGAAGCAAGCAATGCAGACCGAACCGGTCGAAACTTCAAAGTCCAGAGGCTAGAGAAAACACGTCTGAACGCGTGAGCCTAAGAAGCGTGACTGGAGTTCACAGGTGAATAGGGCTGGTGGGTAGGAGCGGGAGACAACTCTCGGTCCCTCTGGGGGTTCCCCGAGTGCCTCCCGGGTTGTGTTCACACAACGGGTTCTTAGGCTAGAATTGAGCAAGGAGTGGACACTCCTAGTAGTCATGTCATCGGTAATGTTTTTGAAGAAACAAATGTACAAAATGTACTCATATTATGCATGCATACGCACGCACTTATCGGATTAGCTTGGCGGATTGGGGCTAAATTTCCCGAATTTTGGAAGTGTTGCTTAATGACTTTGTAACAGTTGCAGGAGGTGGATTGACCATGATAATTCAAGGGTAGTGCCGGATTAGCTTGGCGCCTTCAGGTGCCAAGCTAATCTAGCACTACCCTACCCTTGAATTATCATGGTCAATCAATCTCCTGCTGTAGGGTGTTGGGGCTAAAAGGGTTAACATGAAGAAAACAGCCTGTGGGTTCCCAGTTACACTACAGTGATATGCTGAGGCTGCATGCACACTGGTTGCATCCCTTGATTCAGTGAAGCTGATCAGCAGAAGCGAATCGAGAGAGACCACCAGAGCGGCACGCTACATGGGCATGTTTGTTGTGTTGCAAACATACACACCCGTTCTATTACCCATGTTTCAAGAAGTTTTTTTAGTTTTTTTTTAAGAGAGAGAGGTACGCACCGTCATTGTAAGCCTGGCTAGCATAGGCACCACCCCGTGGTCAGTAATAACCGCCAAATTCTCCTCGTCTTTAGCAATGTTAGCAATGGCTGCACACACGGCCGCAAGCACCTCCTTGTCTTCTGACTTGAGCAGCGACACGATCAGCTCCAAACCACCCACAAAGGATCGCACCATCTCCCCTGCGTCCTGAAGACAAAGTGAAATGCAGCAAGCACATCATCATTTTATTTGGGAGTTTGTCTTCTGGAGACGATATTACAGTTCAGGGTGGTGCCAGAACAGCTTGGCGCCTCAAGGCGCAAAGCTGTTCTGGCACCTCCCTGAACTGTGATGGTTTATGCATATCTTGTGTTGTGTAGGGCTAAATAGGTTAACCCTTTGAGCCCCAAGTTCCCATTTCTCAAATTTTGGAGATGTGGCCTAACGACTGTACCAGTTGCATGGGGATGGATTGAGCATGATAATTCAAGGGTAGTGCCAGAGTAGCTTGGTGCATGAAGGCGCCAAGCTAATCTGGCACTACCCTTGAATTATCTTGGTCAATCCATCTCCTGATGCAGGGACTCGGGGCTAAATGGGTTAACTCGGCAGTATAAGTATGAATGTAAACTCACTTTGGCATTCTCTATACAGGGGCAGATAGCCCATGCTGCACTGGCTTGCACATCAGGGTTCTGGTTCTTGAGTAATGACCACAACAACCTAACGCCATCCAGCTTGTCGATGATACTGAAACAAAATGAGCAAACTCCTGGCACAAACTGACCATCAATGCAAATACAGTGTACCGGTAAGCAGTGTTCAGTGTGTACACATGCACAGGATAAACAATTAAATAAGACCTTCTATTACGCTCGATTGTTACTATTCCCAGTGCAGAAAGGCCATCGGGCCAACGTCCGCCACTGTTGGCCCAGGCATGTCCGTGTGCGGGCCAATAATGGCCAACATCAGCCTGATGGCCTTTTGTGCATTGGGTTGTGATATGCTTGTACTCTAATAGTTAATATAGTTAATATAATAATTCATAGTCCGGTGGGTAAATAGTCCAATCTCTTGGCTTGACTTCGCGAACGAAGATTTTATAGGAGTTGCCCACAACGTCTGCAGGCTTGTTCGTGGCTGCGGAGGCCAATCCGAGACAGGCAGGTTCGACCGCAGTGGCTGCAGGGGAAGGTATGGCCGGGGTTCTGAGCTGCGGCATCTCTGTTTTTTCTCCTGAGCCACTTGTCCTTAAGGCTAGCTCTGTGAGAGTCCTCAAAGGAGACAGCTGCCTTGTAAATGGTGGAGCGCCAGGTGTCACGGTCCGCAGCAAGCGAAGACCACTGGTGGTGGTCGATTTGGCAGGCACTAAGTGACTTCTTGAGACAGTCTTTGTATCTCTTCTTTGGTGCCCCTCTGTCACGGTGTCCAGTAGCAAGCTCGCCGAACAGGGTGATCTTTGGTAGGCGATGATCCTCCATCCTGGAGACATGCCCCGCCCAGCGGAGCTGTGTCCGCAGCAGCAAAGCCTCGATGCTCACAGTTTCAGCCTGTTCAAGGACCTCGACGTTGGTGACATAGTCACTCCAGTGAATGCCCAGGATGGTACGCAGGCAGCGCTGGTGGAAGCGTTCGAGGAGTCGTAGTTGGCTGCGGTAGAGGGCCCAGGACTCGGAACCATACAGCAGGGTGGTGAGGACCACAGCTCTGTACACGCTGATCTTGGTGCCTGTTTTCAGCTGTTGATTGTGCCACACCCGCTTGAAAAGTCGCCCGAAAGCGCTGTTCGCTTTTGCCAGCCTGCTGTCAAGCTCCTTGTCCAGCTTGGCGTCCGACGTGATAATGCAGCCAAGGTAAGTAAACTGGTGCACTGACTTTAGTTCAGACTCGCCAATGGTGATGTGAGGAGGGCGATACACTGTCTTGGGTGCCGGCTGATGGAGGACCTCTGTCTTTTTCAGACTGACCTCGAGTCCAAAGAGCTGGGCAGCATCTGCGAAGCAAGACGTGATGCGCTGCAGGGCTCTCTCTGTGTGTGCAACGAGGGCAGCATCATCAGCAAAAAGCAGCTCACGAATCAGTTGGTCTAGGGTTTTCGTGTGGGCCTGCAGTCGTCTGAGGTTGAACAGGCTGCCATCGAGACGATACCTGATGTACACTGCATCGTCATCATCAAGGTCCACTGTGGCCTGCTTCAACATCATGCTAAAAAAGATGGTGAAGAGGGTCGGTGCCAGCATGCAGCCCTGCTTTACGCCGTTGAGAATAGGGAATGGTTCTGAGAGGTCATTGTTGAGTCTGACCTGGCCTTGCTGGTCCTCGTGTAGCTGGACAATCATGTTGAGGAACTTTGGGGGACAGCCAAATCGCTCCAGGATCTGCCACATGCCTTGCCTGCTCACAGTGTCGAACGCTTTTGTTAGGTCGACAAATGTTATGTACAGCCCTTTGTTCTGCTCGCGGCACTTCTCCTGTAGCTGTCTCAGCACAAAGACCATATCGGTGGTGCTCCTGTTTGCTCTGAAGCCACACTGGCCCTCTGGGAGTTGGTCTTCAGCGATGGCAGGTACCAGCCGATTCAGGAGCAGCCTTGCAAGGATTTTCCCAGCAATGGACAGCAGGGTAATTTCCCGATAGTTGGAACAGTCAGACTTCTCGCTTTTGTTCTTGTACAGGGTGATAACGACTGCATCATGGAGATCTTTTGGTAGTGTTCCTTCCTCCCAGCAGCAGAGAAAGAGGTCATGGAGCTTGTTGTGCAGTGCTGTGCCTCCATGTTTCCAGATCTCTGGCGGTATTCCATCAATGCCTGCTGCTTTGCCACTCTTGAGCTGGTGGATGGCTGTGAGGGTCTCTTCAGCGGTGGGCGGTTCGTCCAATTCAACCTTTACTGGGAACGTTGTTCATAGTCCGGTGGGTAAATAGTCCAATAGTTAATATAATAATTCATAGTCTGGTGGGTAAACTATTGTAATAAGTAATTTGTGCGTGTGGTTGGATGTTAATTATTGCTATTCTTTGATATTCACAAGATGTGTGTTTGGTTGTTGATTTTTTATTTATTTTTATTTTTTTTTTGTTGTCTAATATCAGCAATGTGTGAAAAGACGTTAAATAAATTCCTGATTCCTGATCCTGATCCTGCTTGTAGTCTGCTCCTAGTATGCTTCTCTAAATGATAGTATGCTTGTGTATTCACTGATGCCGAGTTCTGACTGTGCATATGTGAATGTTCACAATCTCATAGTGAAGTTTCTCATCAGAAAGTATAAATCCTTTGGCTTTTGATAATTCAAGGGTAATACCAGAGGAGCTTGGTGCCTGATATGGCATTACCCTTGAATTATCATTGTCAAACTATCTCCTGGCACGGGTGAATAGCTGTTAGGTGACACCTTCAAACTTCGGGTAACATGGCCGTGGGCTTAAATGGGGTTAACATCGATGGTCATACTTTTACTTTTGGTGTGCTGCAGCCCTTCAATCAGTTGGTGTATCTGACTGCCTGTTGTCACATGTCGAAAGCTTTCACACGAGTCATTAGCTAGATATATTTTTTTACACATGCCAGCAGTATGAATATGATAGTGTGTAGCAATCATCTACTTTACTATTTCCCCATTCCTAAGCGATTATCCCAAAATTTACCAGCAATTCAGTCACCTAGAGCACAATTTAGTAGCATTAACTGTTGGGGGCTGCTAGCACACATTGACTGTGCTGTGAAATGTTGTAAAAATCAAATCAACTTACACCATGTTGTCTGGTTCCTCTGCGCACTGTCCAACAGCCTTTGTGACATTGACCAGCAGAGCCTGGTTGGTTCCGGTCAGCAGGTTGACAAGGTTGGGGATGCCGCCTGATTTTCTGATCTGCACTCGGTTGGGAGGGGCCTTGGCCAGTTCACCTAGTGCTCCCACCACATTCACCAACACCTGTACAATAAGCGACTCAAAATCAGTAAAATATACTATCATTAGTTTTCTGTTCCCTGCAGCTGCTTGGGCTCGTGAAAGTGTACACCTTCTGCACATCGCACAGGGACATAATTATTATGTACGGGTATTGCAGGAACAGACGTTGCCATAATAATTCAAAGGAGGAGCGGACTGCACATCAGACCTCCCTTTGTCTATGATGGTCAAATCATTTTTATGACTTGAACTGATTCTTAACCCCCTGATTACTGTTCAAAAGATAAGATAAACTTTATTGCCATATGTATAAACATTAGGATTTTTTGCGGCATAACTGACGAGCGTCTATGTTAAGATCAACACACAAAACATACATACATCACAATCAAGCAAACTAAAATATCAAACCACACATACTTATAGCTGCCATTCTACTAAATTTGCACACACATCTAAGTGGGTGAAATAAGATAAATCTATCGCATAATAAGCATATTCTGACAACAAAAACCGCCAAGTGAGACGCAACAAACACAAATTAACCAAATTCATATGTATTTATAAAACTGTATATCCTGTCTAAGAAATGGTTAAGAGAACATATAAAGAACTATAAACAACTAAGATGGGCTGTAGGTAATTCTAAAGGGACTTTGAGTCAATCTGCTGAGTTAAATCATATATTATTACATATTCATTAGATATTTCTAGAACCATCACCTCAACTTGAGACACAATGACAATGATTCTTTATTTTACAACGGTGGAAGCTTTAGTGAAACCATTTTTCGAACTTGCCGCTGCTAATCTACTTTACATATAATGCACAAATCACAAAATACTATCTTTAAATTTGGGAAAAAAGAAATATACAACGAATAAAATATAAACTTTTTTTTAAAAAATCGTCGAAGAACATAGAAAAACGCATCCAGGTGTTCGCACACCTGCAAAATCTTAAATTATACACACAGTTGCAAAAATGTACACACAGGTATAGACAGGGAAAAGCAAGAGATATAGATCCTCATGAGCCCCCGCAGTCGCGGGGGCTGATGAGGATCTATGTCTCTTGTATATGGGCACTGCTAGGCATGTTCCATCAGTCAAGGGGTAATTTATAGATGACTTCTTCATCTTCTGCTCTTGCTGATTTTGCAGGATACTAAAATAATTTTGTTCCTTGGCCTTAAGGTGAAAATCATGGGTTCTGGGAGAGAAAGTAGCAGCTCACCTCCTCCGGCTGATTGCTGAGCAGGGCGACTAACAGTTCAATGGCCTTGAGTTCTTGGAAACGAGCGACGTTCTCAGGGCTGATGGCACACTTCCAGATGGCACCGGTGGCTGCGGCCAACAGTTCCTTGTTGTCTATGTTGTTTAGCAGGCCCACAAGAGGGTCAAGGCCACCATATTGACGCACAAGGTCACGTGTCTCCTTCTCCTCTGCACACTGAAATCAAACGAGGGAGAAGGATACTGACTGCGATCAGCATGCAATTAACCCATTTCATCCTGAGACCGAGTTTGTAAAAAAATTCTTATTGTTCTATGAAGGCTACATTACAGATTGTTAAACGTTTATGGCTTAACATCTTTTGTCCACCATGAAGGCGATTTCAAAGACGGGGCACTGAACAAATTTTGATCCCAGCTAGGTTCGAACCCACAACCTTTCGGATGAGAGTCGAATGCTCTACTGCCTCAGCTCTCCAGCTCCCCAACAGATTGCTAGATCAACCATTTCAGTTCAAGGGTGGTGCCAGAATAGCTTGGCGCCTCAGGTGCCAAGCTATTCTGGCACCACCCTTGAACTATCATAGTCAAATTTATTTTGAGCATGTGTGTATCAGGATCAAAAAGGGTTAATGAGTCAAAGCTTCCTTCTGAACGTACAGCTTATAACTTGTCGTGCCCTGTCCTTTGCATTTGTCTTCTGAAGACTACGCAACAGTTCAGGAGATAGGTCGACTATGATAGTCTAAGGGTGGCGCCACAATAGCTTTGGTGTTTTTATTCTGGCACCACCCTTGAATCATCCTTTTGTAGTGTCGGTGTTGTTCTACTAACATGTGGCTGTCAGCATGAAACAAGGCATCACCCCTGAACAATCATAGTCCATTTATTTCTAGTAGTAGCGTGTTAGGATTGTGCAACCAACATGAGACCGTGAACATGAAAGAAAGCATGAAATATCTCTTACATTCACCCTTTGATTGTTGGTGCATATTTTGTCGAGGTGATTCCTGCATGAATCACCTTGACAAAAACGCCACTGACAGCCAAGGGATTAACACAGGAGACTGTGACCCTGTGCTGTACCTTGAATATTGCTGAGGCACAGTGCATCTGTAGTTCTGGGTTGGAGCTTTTCAGGTTTTTCACCAAGTCCTCGATCATTCCCTCCGTGCGGATGGCCAGTCGATAGCTCGGCTGAAACAGCACACACAACACCATGTGCACTTAAGTTTCAAATCACAAGGATGTGTAGATTGTCTGAGTTTCAAGAAGTGTGAAGTATGAAGTTCATCCCTTCAATGCATAAGCCAACAGCCAAATTAACCCATTACATCCTGGGGCTGATTTTGTACAAATCTGCTGATTGTCCTGTGAAGGCTACATCACAGATTAGGAGATAAATCAACTGTTTTAGTTCAAGGGTGGTCCCAGAATAGCTTGGTGCCTCAGGCACCAAGCTATTCTGGCACCACCCTTGAACTATCAGTCAAGTTTATTTCAAGCAATCAGTGTATCAGGATGAAAAAGGGTTAAAGAGACAGAAATCCTCAGGAGCACAAACATACATCTGGGCTCATGATGATCTATGTCCCTTCAGTCATATTTCTGTGCCTCACACTGACCTGGCAACCAACCAGTCTGAAATATGTTTACTCAGCGCTAGACAGACACACAGTTAGATCCCCTGCCCCCTCCTATCAAAGGGTTGTAAATATATATATATATAGGAGGGGGCAGGGGATCTAACCATGTGTCTGTCCAGCGCTGAGTAATTCCCCTTGGTATGTGTATAATTCTACCAGCGCTAGCCTCACCTATCTGGTTTGCGATTGAAATATGTTTGCTGAGACATTATTTTTAGTGGCTGGCCAGCAAGAGATCATGAACTATACATGATCCTGAAATCATAAGCCACAAGATGCCAACGTGAACAAGTGAAAGCATAGACTACCAACACATTCTTACAACCCTTTGGCTGTCGGTAGCACACTTTGCCGAGGTGAAAAGTGCTACCAAAAGCCAAGGGTTACAACAGTTTTTGGACAGTCTGGTCAAGTCAGATTGGACCATCAGTTTATGATGACCCAGCAAGCAAACGGTCACTGGGCTGACATATGGCGCAATCGGCCCACGCATGTCTTTGCTAACTGTGGCCAAGGTCCGTCATAGGACCTTGTGTTCAGAGGGTAGTGTACAATACACTCTTAACTCATTCAGCCCGGCGCACGTATTTCCCAAATTTTGGAGGCGTCATCTAACGACTATGCACCTGTTGCAGGAGATGGGTTGACCATGATGATTCAACGGTAGTGCCAGATTAGCTTGGTGCCGGCAGGCGCCAAGCTAATCTGGCACTAAGCTTGAATTATCACGGTCGACCCATCTCCTGCTGTAGTGCATCAGGGCTGAATGGGTTAATATGACTCACCTCGGAGGCACACTCCTGCAGTGTACCGACGACAGGAATCAGCATGTCCTCATGCGGGGACTTGAGCAGTTTGGCCAGGAGAGGGATGGCGCCGGCACGCTGCATGGCTTCCTTGTTCTTTTTGCTCTTTGAGCACGACCACAGAGCTAGTGCACCGCACCGAGCGACTTCCACGTCAAGCTTCATCTCCGCTGAGATGTGACCGCTGTGCACGGGGGCGCAGTCCAGCAGGCTCACCTGAGGATAAACATACACATGTACAAGTGATATAATACATATACACGTTCCACAGTTAGCAAACGAGTGGCCAACGTCTGCTTTATTTGGCAAATACACACCTGTGTGCAGAGATGAACTGAGCTGAAGTTAACATGCACAGATGGAAAGGAACGCCTGTATGCCTATTTTGGCTGTTATACGAGTCCTTGTAAAATAATCTTAACCCATTTATCCCCAAGACCACATTTCCCAAATTTTGGAGGCGCTAGTTAAGGACTATGTAGCTGTCGCAGGAGATGGATGGACCATGATGATTCAAAGGTAGTGTCAGATGAGCCTAAGGAGCCCCAAGCTCATCTGGCACTACCCTTGAATTATCAAGGTCCATCCATCTCCCGCTGTAGGGATTTGGGGCTAAATGGGTTAATCATGTAAAAAAGGTCTGTTAGCACTTGGATGGACAGCACTTTAGCACTTAGTACTGCTGGTACTTTAAGAACAAGATGACACTGCCTTATATCCAAATGAACTCTACCCTTCTTAGTTTTTATTTGGCATCTGTTGGAAAGGGTAGAGTGCAGTTGTACTTGTTTTGCTTGACATTTTCATTTACTGCACTTTGTGCATGCAGCCACTGCTACTGTCAACATCAGCAGTGGCTGCATGCATGAACGTTGCCTCCAACACACACTCACCAGTCTCTTGATGCCGCCATGTTGTCTGACAGTGCGGCGAGCGCGGCGGAACTTGGCGACATTAGCTATGGTCTCGGCGGCCAGGCACTTGAGGTCCTTGTCCGGGTCACGCAGGATCTTCACCATGGTCTGCAGTCCGCCCAAGTCCGCAATTGATCGGCGGATCTGAGTGTTGCGTGAGATCTCCTTCAGGATCTTCAGGGCACCGATCTGAAACAGCAGCAACAAATAATCAGGGTACATACATGTGTTCCAGCAATTTGGTGCCATTAAGATGGGGTCAAGGGATCTAACTCATTCAAGGTGTCCCGAATCAATAGCTGCCATGTAGCTAATATTGATCCATCTACCACCACTTCAATCTTTCTATCCCTTAGCAAACAATACTTGAATCAGCAGAAGTCCACTGTAACTGACCCTGGATACTTATATACAGATTACATGTAACTGATTTACACTAAAAATCCAGTCAAATTTATGTCATCTTCTAAAATGTGCTACCAAAACTGAACTCCCGTTTGTTTTTCTTTTTACTAGTTAACCTTGACCTGTCTGCACTGACCTTGCACTTGACCTCCTCTGTGTCCAACAAGTTGATGAGGACCTCCAGGCCGCCGACATCACGAATGGCCAACTGACATGTCTCTTGGGCAAGGTTGAAGTCACGCAGTGAGCACAGGGCGATGATAGTCGCAGTCTGGTTGCCTCCCTGTACAACATTCAAAGCTGTGAATCCTCAACAAAAAAGCTCAACAATTTCATGCTCTGAGAGTATCAGTATTTATTTGCGAAGCAGTCATATTTTTATACACCAGATATGCTTAACCCATTCAGCGCCGAGAAAAATTGAACACCATCCAGCTGCAAGAGGCATAGATTGTCATGAGCCCCTTGCAGTTGTGGGGGCTCATGAGGATCTATACCTCTAGCTGACACCACTTTGAATTCATGTTCCCGGGACATCTACTTGGGGGTTTTTTTTGGTGTTGAATTAATGAAGATTGCAGAAACACAGTCTGCATCAGCTGGTACTGAACGGGTTAATTTCTGTCCATTATTATGTCAGCTTCATGGTGCCAAATCACCGAAAGCATCCAATCCCACACCAGCCGAACACACACCCGACCCAGCCCCGCTTCTGTCCACCTCCTCTCTTCAAAACTCACCTTGAGGTACTTGACAAGTTTCTGTATCTGCCAGTACTCGGAGGGCAGGTCTGCGTTGGCCTCAGCCCGTCTCTCCACCGTCTCCTCCTCCTCCTCACTTTCGGTCGAACTCTCACTGAACGAGTCTGTCGCCTCCACTGGTGTCTTTGCCTTGCGTCTGATAATCACACACAGTGACAGGAATGATTAAAGATACAAATACATGCTGGTTATTTCCCTTGATCGACTATGCACATGTGTTGTGAGTCATCATCATCATCATCAGTCCCTTGCCCGAACTGGGCGTTGGGGGCGACTGAAAGGCAGCAGCAACAGACAGTGCTCTCCACTGAGTTCTATTTTGGGCGGTGGCAAGCAAGTCTGGCATCTCGAGTTCGGTCCATTCTTTTATGTTTGCGACCCAACTCTTTCTCCGACGACCTCGCCGACGACTTCCTTCGAGAGTGCCTTGGAGGATAGTCTTGGACAAGGTGTTGTGTCGGGTCACGTGGCCAAACCAAGCAAGCTTGCGCCGTTTCACAGTTGCCAGAAGGGGTTCATGTGGGCCCACCAGGGAAGTGACGATGCTCTGTACATATTCGTTGGTCTTGTGCTCGCGGTACGAGATGCGGAGCAACTTCCTCAGGCACTTGTTCTCAAAGGCCTGGATTTTCTTTTCTGAGTCTGCAAGCAGTGTCCAAGTCTCACAGCTGTAGAGTAGAATAGACACTACGAGGGACTTGTAAAGCCTGTATTTGATGGTGAAGGTGATGGAGTTACTTCGCCATATCCTGTCCAGCCTGGCCATTGCGGATGTTGCTGTACCTATCCTGATACGGGTCTCTGCTATGCAACTACCATCTTTGGACAGGGTGGCTCCCAATTAAGTACTTGAAGCTATTGACCTCTTCTAGCTTCTGGCCGTTCATGTGGATGTTGCTGCTGCTGTCGCTTGTGGTGTTGATCATCACTTTGCTTTTATCCGTACTGATCTCCATGCCATAAGACCCTGCGCTACTTGAAAGTTTGTCTGTCAGGTTTTGAAGCTCACTATTGCTGCCTGCCATGAGGTCAATGTCGTCTGCGAATCGAAGATTGCACAGGGATCTGCCACCAATAGAGATTGAAGTATGGTGGTCGTGGAGGGTTTCCTGCATGATCTTCTCCAGGAATATGTTGAAAAGGACAGGAGAGAGCAGGCATCTTTGACGGACACCGATCGTCGTCCTGAAGAACTCGCCTGACTGATTGTTAAGTAGAACCGCGCTGCAGGCGTTCTTGTAAAGCGCTTCTATCATTTGGATCAGTCCCTCCTCTATGTTGAATGATCTCATGACTTGCCAGAGTCCGTCGTGCCAGACGCGATCAAATGCTTTCCTGAAATCAATGAAGTTGTGGTAGAGTTCGCGCTGATGCTGCAGATGTTTCTCGATCAGGACGCGGCAGTTGAAAATCTGCTCTACAGTGCTTCTTCCAACTCTGAAGCCAGCCTGTTCTTCTGCCAGCAGTTCCTCGGCGAAAGTTTTGAGGCGGTTGAGAATGATTCTAAGCATTACTTTGCTAGGGTGACTTATCAGACTGATAGTTCTGTAGTTCTGGCACTGTTTCAGGTTTCCTTTCTTGAGGAGCGGGATCACTAGAGACTGTGTCCATTCTACTGGCCATTTCTTTTGCTCCCAGATCTTTTGACAGAGTGTAGTGAGGACCTTCGTTGTTACTTCTCCTCCATGTTTCAACAGTTCAGCAGGTACGTTGTCTACACCTGGAGACTTTCCTCCCTTCAGGTCGCGTACGGCTGCTTCCACCTCTTCAGCTAACACTGGCAGGTCTTCAGCCTTCCTGGCCCCAACCTGGTTGTTTTGGAGGATGCTGGTGTCTGGCTCAGCCTTGTAGTTATACAAGTCTCGGCAGTACTCAGTCCATCTTTTTAGTACAGCAGTGTTTTCCGTAAGGAGTTGGCCGCTGCTGTCTTTGATGACTGTGGCTGTTCGCTGTTGAGTCTTGGTGAGGGTCCTTAGCGTTTCATAAGCCTTCTTGCTGTTGCCGTTTGCCATGCCCTCTTCCACGCTACAACACTGTTGTGAGTAGACAATGGCAAATCAGAAGTATTAAAAAACTGCACATTTCAACAAAAACAGTGAATTAACAGCCCAGACAAACATGCGATATCGCATGTTTGTTCGAGCTTTTAATCCACTGTTTTTGTTGAAACATGTAGAATTCCGACCCATTTTTGATATCCGGAAATAATCTACTGAGGGAGGTAACCAGTGTGTGACTGGTTAGTTAGTTATTTGGGTTTAACGCCGAGCAGGCAACTAAGGCCATCTCACGGCGGAGTGTGTGACAGGGAGAAAGATTTGTGAACAATTGCCCAGTATGCAAAAGGTCCACTGCTTGATGTCAGCCTTAGCTGTATGTCTGGGCCTCTGGCTTGCCTCAGAATCTTTAACCCTTTCAGCTCCGGGACCCTGCAGCAGGAGATGGATTGCTCATGATAATTCAAGGGTAGTAATTCAGGCGCCAAGCTCATCTTGAATTATCATGGTCAATCCATCTCCTGCAACTGGTACACAGTCGTTAGGCAACACCTCCAAACTTGAGAAATGGGACTTTGGGGCTAAAAGGGTTAAACGTGAGAACTACACCAAAGTTTCAAGCAGTTGCTTGAATGTCAACATATATTTGTGTGAACCTAATGAAGAACTCCTTATATTGTTTTTCAGTGACGTGACAATAACAATTTCTTATTTTTATTCATTTTCTGTTGCCGAATGAGAGCATCATCAGGGATTAATCTTGTAACATAAGCCTGATGTGCATGAAGCCCCCTGTACTCCTTTACAGTACCAGTGGCTGCATGCACAAAGGGTTAACTCTTTCCCTACGTAACATTTTCAGCGAGTCAGTTCCCTGCCAATGTAGCAGGGAAAAGGACGTCTTTTCCCTGGCGACGTACATTTTTGGGGTAGATTGAATTAATTTTCACAGCCTCCCAAGGTAACAACCATAGATAAATTGGGTATCATTGGAAAGAGCATTAAAAGTATTTTTCAAAACTGCATGTGTTTATGCATCAGTTTAGTGGGAAATCGAACCAATTTGATTATTATGCAACAGAACAAACATGGCGGAGCAAAAAATGAGAAACGTGGTTTTGGTAGCAACAGTATAAGCACATGCAACGAAAAACCCAGATTTACTCACCAGCATGGCAGGAAAATGTATTCCACAAGCAAAGAAATCACACAAGAGAACTGTCTCTTCTTGAATCACAATATTACGAGCTAAAAATCACTGTTGAAACCGCGCTCATGAGGGTCGAATAAGCTCATCGTAGGAGACGATCCACTGCATGTTGTCGGCTACTTTGGCCTTGGTCTGACACCATCCGACAAGGGCATTCACTTCCAGATAACTTAGAAATGGTTGGTGAAACATATTATAGTGGTTGCTTTCCTTAGACCGATAGCTGTGCTTCAGGCGATTTTCATACAAACACAACGCTTGAATACTAGTGACTCGTCTATAGACGGCATCGAGCACAACGCTATAACGTAAGTGCTTCGATGGTTAAAGGTTTGTTTGGGCTAACACTAAACCGGAAGTGATACGTAGGGAAAGAGTTAACCCTTAAACTCCAAGAAATAAGTACCTGCCATTCTACAAAATGGAAGTTAATTAATCCATTCCACCCCAAAGCCGCATTTATCACGTTTTGGAGGCGTCACCTAAGGACTATTATTATGTACCAGCTGCAGGTGATAGATCGACCATGATAATTCAAGGGTAGTGCCAGATCAGCTTGGCGCCTGATGGCGCCTAGCTCATCTGGAACTACCCTTGAATTATCATGGTCGATTCATCTCCCGGTGTAGTGTGTCAGGGCTAAAGGGGTGGAGTTACCTCCGTTTTACAGAATGGCTGGTACTGGGTTCTGGGAGACAAAGGGTTAACAAGGCACTCACTTCTCTGAGCCCCTCTTGACTTGTTTTTTCTTCTTCTCTCTCTGCTTCTTGTCCTCCTCCTCCTCCTGCTGCTTGTACTCCTCCATGCCTAGCGCCTTCCACTTCAGTGACGGCTCCAGCTTCTTCTTGTTCTGCTGTTGTGACTTTGATTTGTTGTCTTTGTTGTCGTCCTGCGAGTCATTTTGTCCGTACTGTTGATCGGAGCGTTGGGTGTGCCCCCCGTCGCGGTCGTCGTGGTCACCCATTGGCTCTAGGTGGCGGTTGTGCCTCTTTGTGTCCTCGTGCAGAGTAAACTCCTACAGAAAGGAACGATGGACTTTGATTGAACACGCTAGCCATAGTTAAGTAATGCTTTTTTTTGTCCAGGTGCTTCCCACGGCTCTTATGTAATGAGAAAGACTGAAGAAGAAAGATGAATATCTCATAAAGATGGATTCGCGCAGAATGACAAATAAACAAGAACGGTAATGCGTCACGGTTTTTGTGTACTGATGTTATGTGCCTATAACCTTTTACAGAGTTCACTCAATGCTCAACCCTTTTAGCCCCGGGACCCTGCAGCAGGAGACGATCATGATAATTCAAGGGTAGTGCCAGATGAGCTTGGCGCCTTCAGGCGCCAAGCTCATCTGGCCTGGCACTACCCTTGAATTATCATGATTAATCAATCTCCTATATATGGCAACACCTCCAAAGTGTGAGAAATGGGACCTTGGGGCTAAAAGGGTTAAGCATATCACTGCTATTAAGATACCACTGTCTGGATCTTGAAGTGGGAAGCAGTACTTGAGAAAATACTGATTTTGTCCCCAAAATGGGGCCATTTTGATATATGCCCCAGTAAGTACTGACCTTCTGTTACCTTGACCACAGAGGGAGGTCATTTAAAACGGTATTTTATAGGAGTTTCCGCATAAAGTATCTAGAGTTGTGCAATGTCCGATATCATAGACCAGCAAATATAAAGTTTTTTTCATGCACCCACCTGCTGATTGATTGCCTCAGCAAACTTGGGTGATTTGGCCTTGAGCAAGGTCACAAGGTCACGGTATGTGTCCTGGTCTGGGCGATCAAAGTTAAGGTTCCCGGGTTTCTCCTGATCTGGGCCCTACAACAAATGGCATCTGTAATAAAACATTTCGCACAAAACATGTCATGTCTGGCCTGGTTCACACAAATGCAAGCATAGTAAAATTATTGTCTACTTAACCCCTTCCCTGTCAAGGAAAACAGAACACAATCCAACTGCAAGAGACATATAGATCCCCATGAGCCCCCCGCAGTTGCAGGGGCTCATGAGGATCCATGTCTATTGCTGACACAACTTTGTATCTGTTTTCCTTGGTTGGGTGGGACTCTTTGGCGTTGAAATAACAAAGATTCAAAAACACAATCCACGTCCACTGGCAGTGAAGGGGTTGAACACTTGAAAACACTGCGGCATGAGGTCAACTGAATGGGTTAGCTATACTCACAGTCTGCTGTCAGTATAAGGATACAAGTATATCCATGATCACAACACAGAGTCCCACAAAGCAAACTGTGTTACAAACGAAGCTATGCAGTTGCATAGACAGAATCCACTTTTTAAAAAAACATGTAATGTCACTCCATAGTCATCTAACTGGACACATTACTTAAGATGTACATCAAACTAGCAGTCACAGCAAAGGTGACAAACTCCACGGACAGGCAAGTCTTCACTTTTCAGATAAAGCTTCTAAATAATAAGATATAATGACATCACAACCAGATAAACAGAACTGCTCTGAAAAATGACATCATCCAAATCAAATGACATCATTCTATCATGTCACTTTGTCTCATCAATTATGTATGCATAAAAAGAATTTTATAATGAGTACAAGAACAAAACACCACAAACAAAACAGAAAGGAATGTAACCAGTCTCATGCCATTAATTACATGTTTTTAAAAATCCAACTGGAATTTAAAGGACAAGGACAAATAATATACATCTGCTTTGATGAAACAATTTCTAAATTACATTGAACAGAGAAATAATATGCAAAAATGACACATGCACACTGAAAGGAAGGACCCATGGAAAAAAATAATCAACACATTGAACAGCTTATTGTCTTATAATGAACATAAATATTCACCTGCTACCAGTGCCACAGACACTGAAGAGTCAAATTTGGCATAAATCTCAGTGAAAATCTGCCTAGCATGAATCCATACAGGCATGAAATCTACCCAGTGTAAATGTGTGCTGCCCAGTTTTCTCAACTAGTAGATTTTAGCCTGTAAGCATTCATACTGGGCAGATGTTGAAGATTCACACTGAAGCTTACTTCCAAATATCAGCAGATCGTGGCAGTGCAAATCTGAAATGTGTAAACCGACACCCGAGTGGAAAAGGTATATTTTTGCAAACTTGGTAAATTCCCACTGTGTAGATTGAGGCCAAAATATGGTGAAGTTAACCCCTAGAGCCCCTCGTAGCCTCTTGCTGACCTACATAACTCATATTTTCCAAGCAGCAGGAGCATGCTAGCACTGCGTTTACAATGATCTAACGAGAGTGCAGTTACCTTGTTGAGATAGTAACCACTGGTGTTGGCCGTAACGTACAGGGGTCGGTCCACATCGTGAGGTTTGGCCTCAATGTAGCAGATATCACCGTGAAGCTGTCGCCAGGGCTGTGCACGACATCCATTCTTGTAGACAAAACTGTCACCTGAAAACATAGCCAAAGGTAAAATGCACAGTCGACACAACAGTTGGTAATGAAATCGAATATGACAACATTTGTTTTTAACCCTTTTAGCCCCACAGGTGCATTTCTCAAATTTGGGAAGTGTTACTTAATGACTATGTACCAGTTGCAGGAGGTATAGACTGACCATGATAATTCAAGGGAAGTGCCTTCAGGCGCCAATCCAATCTGGCACTACCCTTGAATTATCATGGTCAATCAATCTCTGCTGTAGGGACTTGGGGCTAAGAGGGTTAATATATTTTACTTGTAACAAACTTTAGATATCCATATATCAACAATATGCATCTCCTGGCATTTTGATTTTGTTTTATATCTGAAGTGCACTGATCGTCAGCCTCATTCCTGTGCACGGTGAAATGCATACTAAGTCATGTGCACACCATCACCCCCCCCCCCTCCCACCCCCCCCCCCCCCCCACCCCCCCACCCCCTGATTTCGTCGTTTGAAAGAGAGAACGGCAGGTGGACACAGATATGTGTGATTCACGTGCAATACGTGGATGGTCGTGCAACCCCATTGGCTTGCTCACGTGTATGTGTATGCTAACAGTAACCAATATTGGCCCAAGTACCCTTTGCTTACTGGGTTGATGAATGCAATTTGCGCATACCCCAGTCTTATTACCTAACTAAACCAAACCCTTGGGAAACAGCCCAAAAGAAAAGATAAAGTAATGAAAGGAAGACGCAACTGACCGTAATAGTTGATGGACACAAGGACATACTTCTCCTCGTCCTCTCCAGACAGATCACCCAGCAACACCATCTCTTTGTCCACCATCTCGGGCGTCAGACGCACCTGACTGCACACAAAGACAACACAGGACACATGCATCAACAATGCCAACAACAGAGGACAAGACAAGAAACACGCGCAAAACAAAACAAGTGAAATGCTTAACACTTTTAGCCCCACGTAAGTGTTACTTAACGACTATGTACCAGTTGCAGGAGGTGGATTGACCATGATAATTCAAGGGTAGTGCCAGATTAGCTTGGCGCCTGTCAGCACCAAGCTAATCTGGCACTACCCTTGAATTATCATGGTCAATCAATCTCCTGCTGTAGGGACTCAGGGCTAAATAGGTTAACCCTGCACTGCTGGTGGGTGCCAGGCTGTGTTTCTGAAACCTTTGTTGATCCAACACCCAAGAAATCCTGCCGCCCATGGATGTGGTGTCAGCAAGCGGTGCAGACACTCATGAGCCTGCCCAAGTGCAGGGGTTCATAAAGATCAGAGTCTCTTGCACATGGATCTGGTTCACTTTTTCTCAGCAGTAGAGGGTTAAACTCTAACCAAGGCCATACCCGCAAAGCATGCCTGAAAAAGAGCATCACATACACATGGTTGGGCAGAATGTGTACAGGTTACATTGATGTCACATGGTTGCCTTGACTGCAGTGGGGGCTATTAGCACACTTTACCAATTAAAATCGCTCACCACCACTACCACCCGGTTGCCTCACTCGTGTTGTTAATGCACTAGTCTGTGATCTTGGACCTTACAGCCTATAGCATCTAAGCACAAGGCCCTCAGGCTAATGTCAGCCACTATTGGTCCATGCACAGCTCTGCACGGGCCAGCTGTGGCCACCGTCAGCCAAGGACTTTGTGCATGCTGGGACCAGACATTACTCACGATGAGATTTTCATGATGCTCTGGTTGAGCAGCTGCTGATCAAGGCTGACCAGTTTAAGACGAAGGCTCAGCACCAGTTTCTTCTCCTTCAGCTCTTGCTTTTGCTTTTCGCTCTGGTCCGGTTCCGCCTTGCCAAGCTGTTCCATCTCCTTGGTGATCTCCTCAATGTAGCGAAGGATCGAGTTGTCGTCGCCCTGCACTGTGCCGAAACGCTCACCAAGCATGTTGACAACTGGGTCACGATTGGCTGTGAGAAACAAACAAGTGAGAACTAACATACTGGTCTGTCTCTCAATATATCACGGTACGTGCGAGCCATAAAGTCAGGCTGCATTATTACTGTTCAGGCTGGGGGGTAAAACACACCCAGGAAGCAAAAGGACCTCTCGCCTATGTTAGCCTGACCCAGTAAGCAAAGGTATTTGGGCCCATGATGGCCGCAGTGGGCCCGCGCACGGATGTGCGCGGGCCCACTGCGACCATCATGGGTCCAAAGACGCTTTGCTTCTGGGAGAGATCCTTAAACCCACCCGGTATCCACATGGGTGTATATTGTAGGACACCATCCACATTACATCTGATGATAATGTACAGTTCATACCCTCCAGGCACAAGCGGAGCTCTGTGATCTTCTTTTCTCCAGCTGTACGCAGCACCAAGTCTCCATAGTCCAGTGTCATGATACTGAGTGTTTTCCCCTTCAGCTTGAACAGGTGCATGTCATCCTTCTTTGCCTCTGACACCAAGGCACCATCCCTGCAACAACAACCATAAGAATAAATAAATAAATTTAACCCTTTTGCTGTCAGTTGCACTTTTTGTTGAAGTGACAATTTAAAAAGACCAAAAGGCAAAGGTTTACAAAATATATAAAATCAATCACTCATGCTGCCCAAGATTGACCTGCATAGTTCAAGGTTAATGCTTATTTAGTTTAGTGCTGAAAAGTGCCAGGCTAGTTAGGTACTAACCTTGAACTACCATGTCCATCTGCATCAACTAGCAGTGAAGAGGTTTGATCCAAAGTTGTAATACTCAGGTAACCAAAATAATTTTACAGTAAACAAGTGAGACTTCTGACAAAGCCCTGCTATGTCTGACATTTCTGATTTCTGACCTTGTTATCAGCAAAGTTGACTGAAAACTGTTCACTTACTCTTCTCTCAAGCCACCCCCAGAAAACTGGTTTGCTGAGAGTGTTGTCTCCCATGTGAGTGGCTTTTTGAAGACAAGCTTCCCTTCCTCAGGATACTTTCCACTAAAACCCTCCTGAAACTTCAGGATGCAGTTCAGCAGCTCCTCGTTGACAGGGGACAATTCAAGTTTGCCCCCCGACCCATCTTTGGCCGACGTCCACTGGGCTGCACTGATCAGCGCCTGACCCATAATGATTGGCCTAGCTGTGGAAATGATAATCAGAGGAGTGACAATAATAATTACTGTTACAGCAAACTGCATGACATTTGAACCTCCCTATAAAGCACTTAAGTGCCTTATTGGCAGGTTCAAATGTCTTGCAATTTGTTGTTGATCGACTTTTCTAATTTCTGTTTTTTGGTCCATTTATTTTTTATTACAATTCATAATTTTTGGGGTAGCCACTGTTCCAGCGAAGGGGAGTTGGGGGTGGGATGGGTGGGGGCTGGGGGTGGGTGGGTGAAGGAGGTTTCGACAGCATTTGGTTTTCAATTGTCTGGTCTATCTTCAATAATGCTGACTATAAGTCATATCTCTACATGGACAAGCTGTATCAAAGAGTCTGCTTATTCTTCTTACACAGTTTTTGTATACATGATTCTGTAATGGTCCGTGTTTATTACACACGGCATGACAAGTGATCAATGCATCATACCAAATAACATCGAAACTCGTGAGCAGTTGATAAATCCATGCATTTTTACGTGAAACAAAAACAATAAATCAATACTGATATACAGAAAGTATTACGGCAGCAAAATACATAGAAGTAAGACAGAGTTTCTTCTAGCTTCTCTTCTCTATTACACTTCAATAAAACCCTCTATTTTTCCGTAAATTTAATAATGAACTCACCTCCCCGCCGCAGGTGCCCTCTTCTCTTGCTATGGAAGCTTTGGGCAGCAACCGTCGTCAGGCGTACTGCGCAAGCGCAGACGGAATACTACAGGGGAGGTCACTTGAGCGACGAAGTATGGTTCCTCGATGACTCATATGCCGCGGCTCAATTTTATTTCAGTAGTTCCCCGATGTGACCAGTGCGACGGAAAGTAATCAGTGCAGATTGATGCGGCAAAAAAATGCCCCATGGTAAGTACAGTAACTATGTATACAGAATACCACATTTATATATGGGCCGGGACTGGCTCAGCCGAACCGCTTGAGGAACCTAGCGCCGCGGGCCGGCGGCCCGGTCAGCCGCGCCGCGTGCAGCCCGCTGTGACGGCCGTAGTCACGGCGGGTCAGCGGCGGTAGCGCCATCATTGTCGAGTCACTTTTAGTGTCAGTAACAACCCAATGTGCAAAAGGCCATGAGGCCGATATCGGCCGCAGTTGGCCCGCACGGCTGGCGAGGGCCACCGGGCGGCTGAGTCACAGACAGGTGTCGGCCCGCACCGGGGGCGCCGGATCGGCCGCCGCGGTTGCCGCCTGTCAGTCAACGCCGCTGGGCCGGCCGTGGCGGCGCCAGGGGCCGCCGAAAGCTGAAGCCACACTGACGGCACATCTTCATATTAATGCACAGACTGATATTTTACAACTATCTTCTGTCTAGAGGCTGTCAGCACACCTGACCCCAAAGGTGACACCAATGCGATCCTCCAGCTCAGTGTTAATCCCTGACTTGTAAAGTTCGTGGAAGGGAAATAAACCGTAGTTACATGTGAGTTTTTTTAAAAACAAATTTTCTTGAAGGTTGCTTCCCCTTAGTCATTTATTTGCGTATACCTTGACAGGCACACAGTGGGCCTCCCCTGCAGTCCCATCTGTTAAAATGTCCCAGACATCCCCTAATTTTTCAATCCCCTAAACAACACTACCGCCCACTTGCTGCACATTTGCCATGCACAAAATAAAATAAAAATTAGGCGGGCCATCACCGGCCTCATTTCCTGGCTAGCAACATGATTCTGTAACAACCCTACATCCAAGCGCAACCAAAACTGGTAGACACCTCAAATCACCATCCGCTTGGCAACTCAAACTAGGACAAAAAGAGTTCGCTGGTTAAGCCAAGGCTGGTATGAATCAAAGTACCAAACATGTCTCTTCTCATCTATCAAGAGATTTTTAAGCAAATTCCATCATACTGCCTACGTACAAAATGCCAAAGAAGGTCGAAGATTTTAAAAAAAAAAAAAAAAACACAAACACCGGTCCACTTACCTCATTTAAATATGTAACATGACCTGTTAAGGTGACTTATACGCTTAAATGTTTAAGAGAACACTTTTAAAAAAAAAACAACAACAAAAAAAACCCTGATCACTCGGAATACACCAGTCTGTAAAATAGGTTTGACTAAAATAGTTGAAGGGTAGTGCCAGAATAGCCTGCTTGGCGCCTCAGTCTAGGCACCAAGCTGTTCTGGCACCACCCTTAAACTAAAGCCATTGGTCTATATCCTTATCTGTAAGTACTATAATGTAGCAGTATAATAAGTACTATAGTATGGCGGCAGTGTACACATTTGAAGCTTTTAGCCTCAGTAGGATATGCTCACAAACCAGATAGCGGTGAGGCTAGCGGAGTGATAAAACTGTACACATACCAGACAAACAGATCCCCCGCCGGCCCCCGCCCATCAGGCACCCAATCGCCAGCGACAGAAAAACACGCAGGCACAAAACAAGACGATCATATACATTTCTATAAAAAATTTGTATCGTTACCGTGACATTGTTGAGTATTGTCTTGTGCATCTACTGTGGGAAATCAGGGTATTTTACCAGATCACATATAGTAGTGCACCTTCTTGTTTGTGTATGTGTGTTTCTACTGCCTACTTCCCAAGTTCCAGAATAAGACATGGGTATATCAGTATGATATGGCGGGTTAAACACGATACAAAATTTAATTGAGTAGTCATATGTCCACATCGTCCGAAAACAAACCAATCAACAAACCGCCGGTTAAACAGCTAACCAACCAAGCATGCAACCAACCAATTGATCTCAGTCATTTTCTTCGGCCGGTCCGCTGCGTTACCCCAAACCTCAGACGATCGATTATGTGGTGCACTTTGATATGTTCCTGGAATGCTTTCTCAGGTTTCTCACCACATGTGATCTGCCCATCCGTAGGCCCTGTGTGATTTCTGCCTTGCCGGCGAGGCCGGCCGTGTCTGCTCGATTAATGCCCTGGGGGACTCCAGCATGTTTCGGACAAAAAAAGTCAGTTTCAAAATAATAGAGTGCATATCAGCCAATAACCACATATAGTGTTTCTGGGGCTTTGTTAATTCAATGGGGGGGAAAAAATCACCCCAAAACAACAGTAACAACAAAACCAACAACAAACAAACAAAACAAACAAACAAACCCACCTGTCCAAGAAGCATTGATACAACTGAAATAGCATCGGCAAGAGGCATAGATTTTCATGAGCCCCCGCAATTGCGGGGGCTCATGAGGATCTATGCCTCTTGCAGTTGGATAGAGTTCACTTTTTGGCCGGCAGTGATGGGGTTAATATTCATCTTACACTTCTATTTTTAGACCAAGAAGATTTTATTTTAAAAAGTCTCGTCGGTATCTCGTACAGCCGACTAACCGACAGGCATCCTAGTCATATTTACAGGTGAGAGAATCAGTTTTCAAATCAGTCACTCGTTGGCTTGACGCACTCGGCTTAAAAACAGTACCCGGACCTTAACAGCGACGGATGCTGGTTATTTTGTATTTACATGATCAGATCGTTTGTTCGGCTTTGGTAACAGCTTTAGCCCACTTCGGATCAAATTTCTTACGCAAATGATTCAAACTTTTCAAAACCTGCTTGAGCTCGCCGTTTGCACCACGTGAATGTACTGTGCCGCTTTTTATATACAGTGTCAGTGTGAGTGAATGCGCGCGTTTCAAGTGACCGTCCTTGTTGCGTTTAATTTGCGGCGGCGATTTTTTATTGGGATGTCAAAGCGCCTATATAATGTGCGGATTTATTTGTATTTATTTATTTCAGCGAGAGGACAATTAATCTTTGAATTTGGTCACTCTCTTATTACGACAGCGTTTTAGACTAGACCCAGGCACTTTCCAGTAGTCAGGTACATCACTAGACCCTACAATGATCAGTGCCTAATCCCACGGTAAATATGGAACGCAAGGTGACCTCCTCGGCATGGCACAGAGCATGTTTGTAAGAGTCCATCAAGAGGCATAGAACCTCATGAGCCCCCGCATAATGCGGGGGCTCATGATGATCTGCCTCTTTCGGACGGGTGGCGTGGTCTGTGGAGTGCATGGGTAAAGTTGTGGTAACCGGGTCGGCATGTGAGAGTGAGCGGATAAACAAAGCACTCTGTCCCTCCAAATCCATCTCAGACTCGTCCCAGCATGAACAGAATACCTGCCCCCCCCCCCCCCCCACCCAACTCCAACATCCCCCCCCCAACCCACCCCCAACCACTACCTCTCAGCACCCCAACACAACTGGCTATGCCGGGATGATCCCCCCCCCCCCCTTCCCATCCTCAACTCCCTCCCAGGGTGGATTAGCAGACATTGTGTCAGGTACTCAGGTAAGGAAAGTTGCAGACAAAGAGGTGACTACAGCCGACTCCGCATGCAGATGTATTTCTCTGAGAGACACGTAGAACCTGAGTACGGACCTTCAGCGCTAGTTTTTGGACAGCTGCTGTGTTGGTATCAAAATGACCTCAGCGATGAACATTGGAAGAAACAGCTACAACCGCGACAACTTGAACAGATCAGCAACGACTGGACAGTAATCTAGATAAATGCATGATAACACGTAAGACTTAAGAGTTAACTTCTTCACTGTGGAAAAAAAATTGAACACTACCCAAATGCAAGAGGTATAAATCCTCATGAGCCCCCGCAACTGCGGGGGCTCATGAGGATCTATGCCTCTTGCTAAAACTGTTGCGTGGGGATCTTTGACGTAGAATTTACAATGATTTTATAAACTGTTTGAGCCCACTGGCAGTGAAAGAGTTAACAGACTGACGGAAGGACGAAAGAGACAATTTACGGGCAACCAACTGGGCAACTAACCAACCAGCTCACTTACCAGCCAGCCTTGCATTCTGCCAAGCGAGCAGGCGAGCAAACACCCAGCTAACAAATGAACTATAGAAACAAAGCAGGAGAAACAGAACATAAAAACGAGGCGAACTAAGGAAAAACTAAGTAAGTACAGGGGCAGATCTGGGTGGGTGGGTGGGTGGGGGGTGTTACAAGGGTTCCGGACCCCCCTCCCTACCCCTCCCCTCCCCCCCACCCCCCACCCCCGGACCCAAAAAATCTTTAAAATGCTATAACACGCGCCTTTTCCCCAACATCCCCCCCCCCCACCGCCCCCCGCCCCCCTTTTCGATTTTACGGCCCCTGCAAGCAAGGTCTAGCGTCGGGGAGGCCTTCTGTATCAGATTGAAGGTAACAAACAAAAGTTGGAACACCACCCCCCTCTCTCTCCTCAAGGAAACTGATCCGCCCCTGAAGTACATTTCTTGGCAGTATGCGATCACACATACTAAGATCTCAACAACACAATCAGAACAAACAAACAACATTATCAAACAAACAAACACTTCATTGAAAACGGTCGGTAAGAAGGCCATATACAATAATTATTAGCAACTATAAAGATGTGAAGCTTCAATATTAACCCATTACCTCCGACGTACCACAGCAGGTGATGAATCAACCATAATTCAAGGGTAGTGCCAGATTAGCTTTGGCGCCTTCAGGCGCCAAGCTAATCTGGCACCACTCTTGAATTATCATGGTCGATCCATCTCCTGCAACTGTACATAGTTGTTAAGCGACAACTCTAAAATTTGGGAAATGCAACCTTGGGGTTTAGTGGGCTAATGAGGCGTAGATCCTCATGAACACCTTATTTCTAGATTTCATCAGTGAAAATCTATGCTTATTGTGGACCATTGTTCATCTGCGTTATTTTTCAGGCGGACTGTGGTCATTTTTTTTTTTTTCAAATGATTACAGTACGCCCGCACTGACCTGTGCTGTGATTCTTTTTCCCCAGTGTAACGTGGATGAGCTGGTGACCTGCTCCTGGTGAAAGCGACATATTTTGGACGCAAAGTTAAATTCGTGCTATTGCTGTCACTGCGGCTGTTAGCTATCTCCGCTAGCCTGATACGGCTCTGTGACTGACGCTGATTCGACTGATGTCAGATTGGTCCCAAAATAGCCTCAAATCGATGGCGGCCCCCTGACGTGCACTCGAATGGCTCGGCGCGGGACGCCACTTTTCCCTCTGCTACTCATTTCTGCGATGCACATTTGTTTTATGTAGAAAGCATGACAGTGACTGTAGTTGAACAGAGAAAGAGAGAGTGCTTGACTGAAAAACTAAGAGCAAAAACACTCGTGCAAGAGGCATAGATCCTCATGAGCCCCCGCAGTTGCGGGGGCTCATGAGGATCTATGCCTCTTCCTGGCCTTGTTTTGTTGTGTTCCTCTTCTTTGGACGGCTGGGTTTTGTGGAGTTGTATTAACAAGAATTTCATTTACACAAACTGCGTCCAAGGGATTAAAGAAGAAAAAGAAAGAAAATAACCTATGAGATTTCCGCTCTGACGCCCTTTAAGGTTTCAAAATCACAGACCAGCACACACGAAACGCCTGCATCTTACATGTTTAACCCTCTGGCTGTCGGTAGCGGATTTTGTTGCAGTGATTCCTACAGGATTCCTACAGGATTCATCGCGACATAAAACCGCTACCGACAGGCAAAGGGGCAATCTGACCCATATGTCATACCTCTACAGATGGGAATAGTTTGTTATGTTTATTCGCATTAGATTCTTGTTAACCCCTGAATTGCCATTGGACACACTCAAATTGTGGTTTTGAAATCTTTGCTCATTCAATGCCAAAGAACCTTCCAAGGAACGTGGATTCAAAGAGGAGTCAGCAAGAGGCATAGATCCTCATGAGCCCCCGCAACTGCGGGGGATCATGAGGATCTACTCATACCTCTTGCAGCTGGCTGTTGTTCAGTTTTCTGTGATGTACAATTTAGAATCCCAAACAGGGCTTTGAATAGCCTGTAAACAAAGTTCTTCCACGTATGCCCTCTGTCTTTGTCTTCCTGATGGTGGATCTTGCGTGGTGAACGCCCGACGAATATACCATTAATTTTATGTGGGAAAAATGAACTTTCAGTGAACCCTACTTCCCCTTTCCAAAGAAGAGGAACACAACAAAACAAGGCCAGCAAGAGGCATAGATCCTCATGAGCCCCCGCAATTGCGGGGGCTCATGAGGATCTATGCCACTTGCACGGGTGTTTTTCGCTCCGTTTCAAGCAGTTCAGGGGCTGATTCAGACCACCACTTTCAGTGAACCCAACCTCCCCTTTCCCACAAGAGCCACCGCGGTCACTAAATAGTCTGGGCATTCGCAATGAGTTTTGCACCCGGGAAAAAAATGGAAGGTTGGGGTCTTTATTGAAATTACGGTAGACTTTGAAATGGGGCTGGTCGGAGATGTAACGCACGCAGACTTTCACAGACTCACAAACGCAACGGGCACATACACAACAACGCTAACTCTCAGTCGGACGCATTCGTGCAGTATAAACGCAAAAGAAGAAGAAGCTAATGGATAGCACAGCAGCGAATGACGTCACTTCAAGCTTCACGTCATGGCATCATTAGCCCCACGCCGTGTTCATAGTGACAAATCAATGTTATACGTCATCATCGCAGTACTAACATTTGACGTATCAGAGGATCAACTTTCCAATTTTCTCGCTCATTTTCATGCCTAGAGCTTACAGGTTCCAACATGAAAATGAGCGAGAAAATTGGAAAGTTGATCCTCTGATACGTCAAATGTTAGTACTGCGATGATGACGTATAACATTGATTCGTCACTATGAACACGGCGTGGGGCTAATGATGCCATGACGTGAAGCTTGAAGTGACGTCATTCGCTGCTGTGCTATCCATTAGCTTCTTCAGAATAGCTATGCAACACCAGACCACAGAGCTTACGAATGGCGGGAATCGCCGTGTGTCCGTTTTTATTTCTGTGTGCCAGTGTGTGGGGATCAGAGGGTGGGTTAGAGTAGAAGGAGATGGATTCCTGTCGCTACACGAGCCCACAGAGCGTACTAATGGCGGGAAGCCCCGTGTGTCCGTCTTTATTTGTGCGCGCCGACGTGTGTGTTGATCAGAAGCTGGCTTAGAGAGGAGGGAAATCAATCAGCATAATAAGCCTAAAAATATGAACAACTCTGAATGTTCAGAGTACTAAAAGATAAACGCATCTGAGCTCCAAACAATACGGTAGACTTTGGGATGAAACCCTCTACTTGTTTAATTCATAGTATGTTTGGTGCGCTTTTAGGGCCTTCACTTTACAGGGGCCTGACAATGGTGTTTTGACTAAATGCAAATCCGCTGCGCCACCGCGTATTATATATCATGAATTGAGCTAGACGCTGTAGCGCGCACGGGGTGGAGCAGCGGATTTTCACCATTGTCAGGCCCCTATGCTTCAGATCTGCCTTCGTCATCCACCGCCATGTATTCTTCGATCTTGTTTACTTTCTTTTTCCCGTGGGGTCCAGCGCAAGACTGTCATTAATAATTAGTGTTTTGGAAGAAGCATGCTGAGGTGCTTTTTTTTTTTTTTTTTTTTTTTTTTTTTTTTGGGAGTGTTTTGTTTGGTTTAAACAATTTGTTTTTATTCAGAACTTTCGACATGTGAAAGGAATATAGAATACAATAAGTATATCGATACATATTTAAAGATATTACGAATAGTTAATAACAGTTGTTTTGTTTTACTTATGAAGAAATCAGTTCAAATGCTAGAAACAAGGCTTGTTGCAGGAAAAAATATTGCGTGCGGGCCCGAGCTTTTTCTGTCCCGTTAGCTCGATTTCTAGACTGAACTCTAACGACCTCCTCCACAATTATAACCGCAGGTATGAATGTGGCAGTTCTTCACAAGCAAGAGTCATAAATCCTCATGTCCCTGCAGACGGCAAGGACTCATGAGGATCTGTGACTCCGGCAGGTGATTGGTGTTATCATGGGACTTGTTTCCTTTCTGGCGCTCCACATCGATTGCCCTCTGTCCCCATAGCAACGCCCCGGTCAGCGTGACGTATTTTGAGTCATCGACCAATGACCTTCCGTCTGCAAGAAACATATATTCTCATGAGCCCCTGCAACTGCAGGGGCTCATGAGAATCTATGCCTCTTGCCGGTGGGAAAATGTCTTCGTTGACTTACTCTTCATCTCCTTATATGGAAGAGGCGCCTTAGGTATAAGGCAATGACGTGTTTTGGACAGAATTGGTGTGTAACTGTTGGTTTGCGCAATATACCGGTAGTGTGGGGTATAAACAAGCGGTGTGTGACCCATAACCACCAGTCCAGCTTGCCTGAGCTACCCGGGATGGGACGTTTCGCTGTCTTCTCCTCTCTGGACTTTATTATAAGCACTGGCCGTCGTTCGGACTTTATTTTTTTTTCCTCGTAAATAATACCT